>QEPC01000529.1:2610266-2620559 GCA_003113815.1 Sphenodon punctatus | reverse complement strand
AGCTTGGGGTGGCAGGAAGGCCAAGCCCCAGGAGAGTCGTGGTGTCCTCAAGCGATGACAGCCGAGGATGCTGGGAGCGTATGCAGACGAGCTGCAACCTCACCAGCTGCAACCTGCTCCTTGGCAGTGGGCAGCAGGTGGCGGGAGCTAGTGATTGAAGAGGCTTTTGTTTCCAGAAGCTTCAGCGGGCATCCACAGTTAGGTGCAGAGGAGTGAGCTGTTTGGGGGGGGGGGAGGCTGGCATGCAGGCATCGGGCTTCTTGATGCAGTGGAATGGAATGCATCCCCCAGTGACTGGAATGGTGGTCCCAGAATCTGGTTGATGGTTCCTGGGATGGGCGGGCATGACTGATTCAGGTACAATGGAATGACAGCCTATGTGATTTTTATAATAATTATGTCCCTAAAATTAATGCATGGTTGGGCACACTTCATTCAATCTAGTGATAGGTGGTAACAACAGCAGGTACAGGAAGGTGGTAGCAGCAGGTACAGGAATGCACACGGGCAGGCAGGCATGTACATATAATACATTGTGTTATATTGATATATTCCATCTCATTCTGGTAGGTTTGCTGCTGGATGTGGGCAATGGGCATCGATCTGGCTCATGAGCACAGATGGGAGTTCTTCCTGGTTCTGGCAAGTGGCAGCTTGAGCTGGATACACCTAGCTCTCCCACTCCACCCCATCTCTCTCATTCTAGCGGGGAGCCTCTCTCTCTCTCTGGACATATAGTGCATGTGACAGCATGGCTGGGATCGTGTCTGTATCTCCTTCTAGCAGTGGGGAGACTTTATCTCTCTCTCTTATTTCTCTTTCTTTCTCTCTCACCATGAACAGCAGGTTGCGTAAAGGAAAGGTGGAATGACAGTACCCTGTGAGTGGAATGACAGGGCACAAGAACCCTGAGGGTGGATCCTGGGCTGGGGCTAGAGTGGAAACTTCTAGATGGAGGAGGAGGAGGAGGAGGAGCCCCATCCCAACACTGCCCCTGCCATGGGATGTCTTGTGCCACTGCACCATCACTCCTTGTCCGGGGGCAGCTCAGGGATTCCCAGCAGCAGAAGGTTCAGCTTCAAGTAGAGCAACTGCTCCACCAACTTGGCCCCCAGTCTCAGGCAGTGCGGGGAGCAAATGTCCCCCACCACAGAGAATACCCGCTCATTGGGGACACTGGTTGGTGGGTAGGACAGGAAACCCGTGGCCACTTTCGACAGGGCCAGCCACACGTTGCCCTTGTCAACCCAGTAGACCAAGGGATCACTGCTGGGATCAATGCATGGCTCCTCCTCCAGATAGGTCTCCACAGCTTCTGAGGTGCCATCATACTCCCTCTGGTAGCTCTGGGTGGGCACCACCTGCCCCACTGCCCTCAGCCATGCTGCTTGACCGTTTGTGCTGGGCCTCATGCTCCCCAGAGTGGCCTGCAAACAGGAGGAGCTGCTGGCAATAGGGGTGTTGCTGCTTATCCTACTTCTGGTGTTGCTGCTACCGCTAGGGCTGGGGACAGGAATAGACCCAGATGGCTGAAAGAGGTTGCTGTTCCCACTCCCACCATCTACAGGGGCATCCTGCTGCATAGTATGCTCTGCTTGCTGGACCTTCTGCACCAGTGCACCCTTCCGGAGGCCATAGACTGCTGTCTTGCGTGCCATGCTGCCCTTGATCCTGGGGTCCAGAATGGTTGTCAGGATATATTCCTCCTGGGGCAGGAGCTCATCAAAGCATGCACTCAGCCCTGCCTTCAGCTTCTGCATCAGGTCAAGCATCTCATTGGACATCTTCCTTCCCTAAGGGCCACACTCCCATCCCCCAAGAATCTCGTCTCGTCCAGCGGGATAACCTGGCTGAGAGTGGTGGTGGAGCTTCTCACGGTCTCTGTCATGGCCAGGAGTGGTCTCAGAATGAAGACCGTGTGAGCAACGATCTCCCATTCCTCCCTGTTGTGCCCTGGAGGTGCCTCAATATCTGTTTCCAGTTCCACCTGATGCAAGGTGGCTTTCTGCTCAAGAAGCTGCTCGAGCATCAGTAAGGTGGAATTCCACCTGGTGTAGACACCTTGGTCCAGCTGGTGCACTGGGGACCCTTGCTCGGCCTGTTTCTCCCAGAGGAGCATGCTGCCCTTCACGCTCCTGTTGAAGAACCCCGCCAGCTTCCTCCCCCGGTCAACCAGGGATCTAAGGGTGCCTGGCCCAATGCCGTTATCTCCCAACCCCAGAGCGTCCCTGACCACAAAATGGATGGTGTGTGCAGTGCAAGGGATGCTTGTGAAGCCCCCGTCAGGGACTGCCTTCATTATATTGGCCGCGTTGTCCATGACCACACACCCCTTGGTGAAGGCCGTGCCTCTCATGAACCACTCCCTCACCATGGTGACCAGGGCTGCCTCAAGGTTCCTTGATGTGTGGGAGATGTCCATTACTTGTGCCTGAAGCAGGGCCCACCTATAGTCTACTTCAGAACCCCTCCTGTCACTGCCAAGCGATGCCTCTGAGTCCTGCCACCAGTGTGCAGTCATTGAAAGGTAGGCATGCAGTGCATGCTTACTTAACCACAGGTCTGTTGTAAAGTGGACAGTGGCCTCCCCATCCCCTGTCAGCTGCTCCCTTCAAATCCCTGTACAGCTGTGCCACCACAGTCTGACTCAGGGTGGAGCGTGAAGGCAGCTTAAAGTGGGGGACCAGGAATTCGTTCAGCCTCCGGAAGCCCTTGTCTTCTACAATTGAGAAGGGCTGCCCATGCAGTGCAATCATCTTGGCCAACAGATGCATGGATTTCTCTTGAAAGAAGCCACACCGTCCACCAGCACCCAATGGTCTTGGAAGCTTCCTCCACCCCAGGTCCTCCATAGTGGACTGATGCTGGTGGCGAGGCTCCTGCTGCTGTTCTGCCCCCATACTGCTCCTACTGCTAGAGGCAGCAGCAGTTGGTGCAGGACGCTTGCCCACTTCAAGAGCCAGGCGACTGGCTGCTGTAGTCGGAAACCCGCTGGCATCCACTTCCCCTGCCTTCCTGCTTAGCATCAGAGCACTATGGCATGCCTTGAGGTGACTGACCATTGAAGTTGTCCCAAAGTTGGCGAGCACCTGCCCACACTTCACCAGCTTATTGCAAAGAGTTCCATGCATCTCTCTGGGATCATCTTCCCGCACCAGTTTAAAATGTTCCCAGACAGAGGATTCCCCCCCCCCCCGCTGCCTTCTGGCCCACCCCAGGTGACACACTGCTGCCAGTGCTTCTGGAAGGGGGAGAACTTTGTGGCACTGGTGACACAGCCCTGGGAGGAGGCTCAGCCATCGCCTCAGCTACAGACAGCTCCTCTGCAGCACTAGTGTCTGCCTATGACTCACTGTTGTCCATGATCATGGTGATGTCCTGTGAAGGGGAGTACTGGGACCCTGAGTCTAGACTGCCCATGACCGCCATTCTGCTGGCACTCTCCCTGTGCCCCCTCTATAGCTGCTAGTACTGCTGCTGCTGCTGCTACTCCTCTCCCTAATGCCATTGCCCGGGGATCAGGCCCTGCCTCTAGCAGCCTGGTTGGGATCCACCAGCTCTGGACTGCTGGGGATCTCCTCGACAGTGGAGGACATTGGTGGCCCTGAAGGAACATCAGAAGCAGCAGCACCTGCTCTAGCAGTCTCAGCAGAGACAGTCGCAGCCTCATGTACTGCAGGCCTTCCAGTGCCCTGCGTGGCATTGGAGGAGGGCACTGCCAGGAGGTGATGCTGAGCCGCTGAAGCCTGTTGCCCTAAACCAGGCTTGCTGAGTTTGGGGCATGATGATGTGCTCGAGCTACTGTTGCTGTCTGCTGCCACTCCCCTGGCACGGCCCCTTCCGGCTCTGGTACATGCCCCATTGCCTCCCCTACGGGTAGCTCTCCTTCCCTTCTCCATTTCTCCCTCCAAAATAATGTTTTTATATTTTTATTTTATTTGTATTTATTATTTTTTTTTAATTTTTTCTTTAATCTAATATATCTATCTATCTACGCTAAATCTATCTGCTATCTGCTATAACTATTCTAAATGCTATGAACTAAATGGATTATCTATCTAATAAGTACAAAGGCCTACTCTTACAAACACTACTAAATCTCTAATCACTATCTCTATCTCAGCTAACTCCTAAAACTATCTACTATCTCTAATCTATTTGTCTGTCTGTCTGTCTGTCTGTCTATCTAGGATTGGGGGAAACACAAAGAACAACGAGAGGGGTACAAAACTGAAATGAAACCTAAATCAATCTAATGCTACTCAAAATGAATAAAAAATAGGGTAAGGGAATCAGGGATGGAATATATAGAGAGGGAGAGGGTAAGGATTCAATGGAGGGGGGAGGGAGGGAGGAAAGAAGATTGAACACAGGGAACACAGGGAGGGGTAAAAACAAAAAACACCACCTAAATCTAATCTAATCTAAATAAATGATAATATGTAGGTAGATGGGTTGGATGGGTGACATAGGAGGAGCATTGCAATGGATTCAGGAGAACAAAACTGCTGGGAGAGGGAGCCTTCTGAAACGCCTACTGTTCAGGAACAGTGACTAGCTCAGAAGGTGTTGGTAGGGAGGAGGGAAATGAGTTTTGTTATTTGCTGCGCCCGCCTCACCGCAAGCCCCATTGGCTCCATGCAGCCTAGCCCTTGGCCAATTGCAGACTGCTAAGCCAGTGGTCTGAGGAGAAAAGGGATGGTGATTGGGAAGGCTGGCTGCTACTCCAACCCTCTCCACACCTGGTGCCTGGCAGTCTACTCCTCAGCTGACCTCCCCCCTCCCTGTGCCTGCCTGTGTCAGGCAGTGGGTCACCAACTGGCTGTGGTCATGTTTCTCTTGCCCAAACCACCCCAACGTGATCCAAACTGATGAAACTGTTTGGTCGTTTCGGAGTTCGGAATCAGGTTCTGTTTGGTTGGTTCGGGTCATCTGAACAGACCGAGTTTGGGCCGAACTCCGAACTTTTTAACAGCATTCACCCATCCCTAATATTCAGACCATACTTTAGTTCTGTCCAAGGACTGTGGCAGGATCTGGGTTATGGTACTGCATGCACTAGAGATAGAAGGTGATGGGTAATGATGCCTCTCACTGTGAATGAGCATTCATTGCTCATACTACTTAGCATTGCAATTTAGTAAACAATTTATGTATAATCAACTTTCTTGGTCACCTGGATGAATGTGGATTATGCCAATGACATGTAAAAACTAGTACAGCATAACAGTTTGTGGGTAGAGATTGTGTGGAAACTAGGGGTGTGCATTCCTTTTCATTACTATAATAATGAAAACAAAATATGGATTTTTTATTTTGTTATTCAATATGGAAAAATGAAAGAACATAATCATGAAAAAATAAAAAAATTGTTTTGTTAAGAATAGGAAAAAATTCAAAACACATTTTCAGCTATAACTTCTTTATTTGTCATCCTAGTTTGATTAAACTTATCAGCATTTTACCCCCAATAGAGGGAATTATATGTGTCAAATTCCAGAAAGATTTGATTAGGGAATCCAATTTTATAAGCAGTTGTAATTTGTTATTTTACAAACGTCTGCATTCACACGCCTGACTGTAACATCTTTGTCTCCCATCTGATTTGGCTATAAACTGGAAATATTATACATATCCATAATATTACTACCTCTGCAAATTTCAGAAGGATTGGCTAAAGGGTTCTTATGTTATAAGTGATGTACTTGTAAATGCATTTCTTGCTATAACATCTTTGTATTCCATCCATTTTACATGACATTTGTCAAGATTGTATCTCATTTACTTAGGATTATTGCTACCAAATTGTAGAAAGATTTGATAAAGGGTCCAAATTTTATAAGCAACTGAAGTTTCATTATTGAAGACTTGTTGAAGACTTTCATTATTCAGGTAAATAGCACATGCAGTGCCATTCAGAGAATGGCATGGCAGGTGGGAGGGGGCTGTAGAAGGGAGGAGGGAATCCCAGTATACTGACAGACACATTTACTGGCCAATTACTGCATGCTTCTGTCGCATTGGGTTACGCTTTTTATAAAAAGGAAAGAAGGCTATGTTTTCCAGCTGAACTAATCATACTGGATTGTGCCTTTTTCACCTAATTGTATAAAATGAGCTTACACTTTACTTTGAGGCCAGGCTAGTAAAGCAAGTATTGTAAAATGACAATATATTTATAAATAAATGGAACATGAGACTTTAGAATATATTAAAAATATGAGCGTAGTTTACTTAAATATAACTAGAGAACATCTGTAGTTTACATAGAATAGCATGGATACCCAATCAAAATTACATGATCTTAAAACATCTCTATTTTAAGAAAAAAGCTTCTAAAAGCTTAACATATGCTCAATTCATTGGCTCAAAGTTATCAAGAATCATACGTTACATTCTTCCCAGTTCTTCCTTTTGTCTGCCAAGATGTTGGTGAGAAAGAAATCCCATGGTGTGTGGAATTTCAGTCTAAAGATCAAAGCTCTTGTCTCCCTTCTTAAGCTTGCCTGCATGGGAGGCTCACATTCCTGAGGACTGACGTTGCTGACGTTGCTGATGTCAGTTAGCAAGGAAATACACTGGATTCTAATTGACTCTCTTAATTCTGAGCAAGTAAAGAAGCTCAAATTTCTTTCAAGGTCTGAACAAAAACCTGATACTTTTATCAAAGATAATTGTCAGATTACAGAGAGAATAACCAGAGCTTCAAGGTTATTTCAATAAGTATTTAAACAGATATGTTAACTAGAAAAAACTAACTTAAATCTTTTGTTCAGTTTGGAGATGTTTATGACCTGATCATTCATCATTTAGACACATAACAGATAAGGTTCCAGACACCTCAACTGGAAAGAGGCCTTTCATCTGCCCTCTAACTCCTAGCCATTTGACTGTTTCCTTGAATATGGTGAAAGTTCATTTGGGAAGTTTAGAAAAAAGCTCATTGGAATGTAGCTGAAGAAGCTTCAGCCTGAACCAAGCTAATCACAGAAGTTGATTTTAAAAATCAATACTGTAAAACACAAATCCAATACATTGAAATAGAAAGTTAACATATAGAAACTCAAAATTAATACATTAGGAACACAGATGGCCAAAAATATAGGCTTATAATAGGAAATACATGACACTTCTACGTTTACCTTCTACCTGCCTCTCGGCAGGTTCGGAGTCTGGGGGTGATTTTGGATGCAGACCTCCGCCTGGAGCAGCAGGTGGCGGCAGTGGTGAAGGCCGCCTTCTGCCAGTTGTATCTGGCGGAGGCTGCATCCGTTCATCTCTGGCCCGGACCTGGCCTCTCTCTTCCATGCCTTCGTCACCTCGGGGCTGGACTACTGCAATGTGCTCTACGTGGGGCTGCCCTTGTTCCTGGTTCAGAGGCTGCAACTAGTGCAGAATGTGGCAGCCCATCTCCTATCGGGGATGGGCCATCGGGAACATTTAACACTTGTGCTCTGCACTGGCTGCCGATAGCGTGCCGATCCAGGTTCAAGGTACTGGTGCTAATATATAAGGCCCTTCATGGTCGGGACTCCTCATACCTCAGGGACCACCTCACCCACCGCACTCCTGAGACGTTCCTTTGGTCCGCCGGGGATGCCTTCTTGGAGGGCCCCCATGTTAAGCGGGGGGCCATGATGGAGAGGGCATTCTTGGTGGCTGGGCCATACCTTTGGAATTCCCTCCCGGAGGAAGCTCGCCTGGCCACAAGTCTTTTGATATTTTGGCAAATTTTTAAGACCTGGCTGTTCACCCAGGCCTTTGGGGAGGGAGGGGTTAGGGGGTGTTTTATCTTCCCCCACCCTTATTTATTTATTTGTTGTTTTTATCCCAGACAGTTTATTGTAGTGCTTTTATGGATTGTTTAATATTTTGTTTTATAATTGTTTTTATGATGAAATTGTTAGCCTCCCCGAGCTGTTCACAGGAGGGGAGAGATACAAATTAAAAAAATAAATAAAATAAATAAAATAAATAAATTTACAGGAGGGAAATCAATGGTGGTTTCAAGGTGGTCATAGAGGATAGATAAAAGCTGCAGTTCTTGGGGTCTTCTCTTTCTCTGTGGTTAGTTCTGTGCCTGTGTGTAATAGAGCTCACTGCAAGACTTCATCTAGCTACATAAATCCAATCCCCACACAACTGGGGTGCTGCCCAACATCCTCCTGCCCCCTCCTGGAGAGTTCTCGGCAAGTTGATGGACACCTGGGGTTCCCACTCAGACTAAATCCTGTGCCAAACAGCAGATATGACAGATATATCCTCTGTTGAATTGTCTTGACATTTCAAAGACATGCTGGCTGGAAGATAGATGTGATTGCCTCTCTTACTGTATGCTTCCAGCTTTCCAGAACCAATCCTGGGTGCCTCTGAGGCAGGCACAGAAGGGACATAACTAGGACTTTAGGCAGCAAGGCAGAGGGCAGGGGGAAGCATCTTAGCAATCAGGAGACATGGTTCACACATCCAGACTGGCCAATTGTCATTACAATCACATCCTGCAGTACTGTGACAGAGGACATAAGAGACTCCCCAATCGGTTCTTTCCTAAGCAGATGCTCCCAGCTTCCCAGTAACAAGTGAGGGAGAGGTCACAGCAATAAGTGAGGGCTGTGATGGTGACATTTCTTCTGGCCAATTGGCATCACAAACACATCTTGCATGACAGTGACAAATGTAACAGAATCCCCGGCATAGGCTCATACTCTTCAGATGCAGTGTAGGCTTATATCTTTGGCACCTTTTATCATATCCTTTCAATATTTTACATAGATACTCCTAATGGTCTGAGATAGAAGCTTTCCAAACTTCTTGTAAACCATCTGAAATACGAAGCTGTTACAGTCAGAAACGCATTTCAAAGTTAATTGCTTATAATATTTGTACCCTTTATCCAATCCTTATGAAAACTTGCAGGAATAGTACCCTTGGTGAGGGGTATAATTTTGCCAACTATCTTTCAAATTGGATGTGATACAATTATGTTACATCCAGGAATGTGTTCACATAATTTTTTAAAATAAAAAATTTCAACTGCTTATAAAAATGGATCACATTAATTATTCATTCAATTTGGCATGCATAATTCCCTCCATTCAGGGTACAATCTCACCAAGTTTCATCAAAATCGGGTGAAAAATAAAAACATTACAACTGAAAATGTGTTTTCCATCGAAACCAATGGAAATCAAAAACAAAAGTAAAAATGAAAATGAAACAAAGACTAACGGAATATAATGAAAACTAGCTACATTTTAAAATGAAAATGAAATTAATAACAAAAACAAAAGAGAATTACTCATCACATCCCTAGTGGAAATGTCTAGTGGAGCATATACTTAAAGCATTCATATCATTAGAAATATCAAAAATAATACCCCATGGTCTCTTTACCAGAGGATATTGCACCCTTCATATTCTGCTATGCAACCAAAATTCCCAGTCCTCCTCAGGAAACTTTTTATGCATGTTGATTTTTCTCCTGTTTATTTTCTGTTCTGGTACTAAGCAGTTTACATGTTGTTTTGACAAGATATGTCTTTTCCCCTTCCAAGGTCCCTGGAATACTTACTCAATCTCAGAGATTCACCAAAACAGTTTTGTCAGTTCTAAGCTGTGATATCTGTTTATATATACCTTCTGTCTCTCACTGAAGTAACTTTCTGTACTGTAGTGTCTCAGTTTTATTTTATTATTATTTTTATTTTGTAGCCATTGGAAAGCTTGGAAAATGTTTGCTCCTCCCAATCAACCTCTAACCCTGCAGTAAACATGGAACAGATATGTCTCTCTTTTTTATATTTCCCTGCCTGATATTGTTTAGCTTCAAATAAGAAAGCTTAGTTCAATAATCTGACTTACTCCCTTGAAGAACTGCCAGGCATAGTTATACGTACAATAAATGCCTCTGTAGGGGTCTGTACTTTTGGTTGTTAAAATGACTTGTTTAAAATACAGCACCATCTGCTGCAGACTATTGTCACATTCCAGCTTTTGGGATAAAGTAAATAATTGTATAACTTATCATTTCTTTTTTTATTTATTTATTTATTTTTAAATTTATATCCCGCCCCTCCTGCCCACAGGGCAGCCCGGGGCAGCGAACAACATTTCATTTAAAACAATAATAAAATTTTTAAACAATTTAAAATACCCTGCATGGGGAAAACCCCCATCCCTATCCCCAGCCCCACCCCATCCCTACCCCCCGCCAAAAGCCTGACGGAACAGCCAGGTCTTACATATACGCCGAAACAGCAGGAGAGTGGGCGCCAGCCGAGCCTCCTCCGGAAG
>QEPC01000529.1:2565983-2607980 GCA_003113815.1 Sphenodon punctatus | reverse complement strand
GGGGGGGGGGGGTAGGTGCCGCAATGAGTGGATGGTGCTTGGGTGGGGGGTGTTTCCACAGAACCTCATCCACCTCTACCCATCTTCAGCAGTGGAGCATAGGGCATTGAAGCCTATTGCTCCGTGTGTGGGTGATGGGTGGAGGTAGGTGGAGCACACATTCCACAGACACCCACCCATTCTCCTCACACATGCTATGGCATTTGCATGGGCACCCCAACCCCCCCCCCAGAGGTGGGGTGGTGGGGCATCTGTGTGAAAATGACCCTAGATGCCCAGCTCATTTACTTTCAGTGGGAATCAGTTTAACTTCAGTAGTGGCAGGATTAAACCCACAATCTCATTTGTGTCTAAAAAATTGCCCCTTCATCTGTTTGAGAGATGACGGGAAATGATTTAAAATCTTCCCTCTCCCACATTTAATTTAGGCCTTTAAAGTTTCATTTTCAAGTAGATCTTTCAATTTTGGCAAGAAGGCAAGTTGCGATCAGGGACCTACTCTTTTCTTTCCTAAAATCTTCCAATGTATTACTGAGAAATAAGGCTGTTAAAATTGCCATACATACATGCTTGGTACACTCTTGTCTTCTGAAGTGGCCTTTATTAAACACTTCCTAATGCACCTGGGGCATTTGAGCTGCTCGTCTGACAGGTATTTTTTTCTTTTCCTGACCTCAAATGGCATTTGGTTGCCTTATAGCACAGGCATTTTCAGTGCTTGTGATTTTTGCCTTAAACTGAAGCAGCTAATTTTTTAACAACAACAAAAGTAGCTAGAACATTTGCCACCATAATACCAAGCTGTTTTAAACAGCATGTCTTCTTATCTCTTTTAAATCTGTTGCCTCTTAATTTCATAGTTTTTTTATTCTTCTATAATGAGAAAGTAAACAAGTGTGATTGTTCCCTCCTCAGGGATGTGGGCTATTTTTAAACAATTGGAATTAAAGCATTCTGGCATCATTTGCAGACTGTACAAGGGTTTATATTTTGAACTGCTTTGGGTGAGAAGGCAAGTGTGAGATCAGGGATGGTAACAAACTTCTGAAGGAAGTTTTCAGTAGAATTCCCTTCCCCTAGCACCTCATGTGCAGGAAGGGGGGCTGCCTTCACCACCTTTTTTGGGGTGAGGCAACGGGGCTTCTTGCCAGGGCCCGTCTTTTTCCTGGGTGGCAGGGTGGAAAACCAGGTTCAGCTGCAAAAGCTGCAGCTTGCTGCTGGTGTAATTGCATAGGCAGGGAGCACTGCGGTGTAAAAATGGGAGACAGGGCCTGCCTGGGGAGGGTCATCTGACCCGATCCCTGGGTTTTAGCTTCATTCAGGCCAGCACTTGGGAGTGCTTTGCCCACCCCACCTGCCCTCTGGACTGGTGCTGCAGGCAGAGATGGTCACTGTACTGCGACCAGGAAGGAATCTTTCCTTTGCCTATGGCAGAATAGTCAAGTCATGGTCAGGATTTTTCTCATCTTCCTTGTAGTACTATCCCTGCTTGACATGCAGGTACTTTATTTATTATTATTATTATTATTATTATTATTATTATAATAAACATTTTTATAGCGCCAGTCGTGTGACCTGGTGCTGTACAGAACATAGAAATAGATGCGGTCCCTGCCTGTGGCTTACAATCTAAATGACATGCATGTCTCTTTTAAATCTCTTGCCTCTTAATTTCATAGTTTTTAATTCTTGTATAATGAGGAAGTAACCACGTGTGACCATTCTCTCCTCAGGGGTGTGGGCTATTTATAAAGAATCTGAATTAAAGCATTATGGCATCATTTGCAGACTGTACATGAGTTTATATCTTGAACTGCTTTTGGAAAGAAGACAAGTGTCTCCTCTATTGGAGTAATGTATAAGGGAACCCAATAGGCTTAATGGCAGCCTAAGGGATTGGAATACTGTATAGGGGATTTATAACTATGCAAAATTATGTTTTTAGCCTAATTGTTGCAATGGTAATCCAGTTACAAAAAATAATAAAACGCTCATGCGCTCTGTTCTAACCTGGGTAGGTAATGGAACATGAACAGAGAGGCACCTCAGAGGAAGGTGAGAGATAGGGAAAGCAAGCAGGGGGGAATCAACCCACGGTCCAACCCAACTCTGAGGAGTGACAAAGACCGTCCTACTGGTGACCCTAGTTCATACTGTAACTGTCACTCCTTCCTCTGGATGCCTAAAAAGGCAGGGGTCTGGGTTTAGATGAATGGACTGGAATCTCCATTTGGACTTATTGCGCTACGGCACTGAACTTCTATGGGGAAGGGTTACAGTTCTGTGAAAGTTGTACCCTTCCCCCACTTTCCACCCAGACTTCCAGAAATCTATTTTAATAAAGAGTTGTGGCCAGTTTTCGACCCAATATAGTCTCTGTTCCCTCATTTCATGTGTGTGTGACAAAACAAAAACAGTCTGCAGCTGAAATAAAATCTATATATCTTATTGCCACAATTATTCTTGAGTTAGCCAAGAAGAATCAGCAATTCGTAATCATTCCATGAAGAAAAATAAAGTAATACCAAACATCGACATTAGTTATTTTATTTTATTTATTTATGTATTTATTTATTTTAATCGATTTTATACCCCGCCCCTCCTGCCAAGGCAGGTCGGGGCGGCTTACAATATCTATAACAAAACTATAAATATTTTAATATGTAAAATACAAAGATAAATATAAATATAAAACAACAAAAGTATAATATAATATAAAATATTAATACAACCAAAGGGGATGACAGAAGAAACATAAATAAGGTATAAATTAAAAATACCCACCCTAACCCTCACCCCACCACCTGACCAATCCCTCACCAAAAGTCTGATGGAATAGCCTGTAGTATTATCGAAAAGAGGGGAGGTCCGGAACCACTCGGGTCTCTGGTGGGAGGGAGTTCCACAGCCTTGGTGTGGCCACCGAGAATGCCCTTTCCATAGTCACCCAACAAGACAGCTGAGGGACTTCAAGAAGGGTGTTCCCAGATGACCACAGGAGTCGATCTGAAACCTGGAGGATGAGGCAATCACACAGGTAGGTTGGGCCTAGGCCATATAGGGCTTTAAAGGTAAGCACCAACACCTTGAATTGGACCCAGAAGACTATATGCAGCCAGTGCCGAGAATGGCGCACCGGTGTAATATGCTCCTGGCAACGTGTCCCGTTAAGGAGACAGAGCGCCACATTCTGAAGCTTCTTCAGTCTCTGATTTAACCACATGGAGCTGTCATTCCACTGCATCAAGAAGCAGCCACTCCAGCCCCAGGACCCACTGTCAATGTTCTGGGGCTTATGTTCCAGGCAGGGAGGGCTGTCACTCAACTTCATCCAGAAGTTGCCACTCTAGCCCCAGGCCCTACCATCAAGGTTCTGGGGCCATCATTCCGCTCACAGGGAACTGTCATCCTACTGTATCAAGGAGCAGCCACTCCAGCCCCAGGATCCACCATCAGGGTTCTAGGGTCTACGTTCCAGGCAGGGAAGGCTGTCGGTCCATTTCAACCAGGAAGCTGCCACTCTAGTCCCTAGACCCACCCTCAGGGTTCTGGTGCCATCATTCTGCTCATGAGGAGCTGTCATTCCATGACATCAAGAAACATCCAGCCATTCCAGCCCCAGGATCCCTCATCAGGGTTCTAGGGCCTATGTTACAGGCATGGGGGACTGTCCAGCCACATCATCTAGAAGTTACCATTCTAGTCCCAGGACCCACCGTTAGGGTTCTGGGGCCATCATTCTACTCACAGGGAGCTGTCATTCCACTGCATCAAGAAGCAGCCACTCCAGCCCCAAGAACCACCATCGAGGTTATCTGGCCTACATTACAGACAGGGAGGGCTGTCATTCCACTTCATCTAGAACCTGCCACTCTAGCCCCAGGACCCACCATCAGGGTTCTGGGGCCATCATTCTGCTCACGGGGAATCGTCATTCCAATGCATCAAGTAATAGCCACTCCAGCCTCAGGACCCACCATCAGGGTTCTGGTGCCTACATTACAGGCATGGGTGGCTGTCCATCCATATCATCTATAAGCTGCCACTCTAGTCCCAGGTCCCACCATCAGGGTTCTGGGACCATCATTCCACTTCCAGGGAGCTGTCATTCCACCGCATCAAGAAGCAGCCACTACATTCTAGGCAGGGAAGGCTGTCCTTCCACGTCATCCAGAAGCTGCCACTCCAGCCCCAGGACCCACCATCAGGGTCTGGGGCCCGTCATTCTGCACGCAGGGAGCTGTCATTCCACCACATCAAGAAGCAGACACCCCAGGCCCAGGACCCACCATGAGGTTGTGGAGCCTATTCATTTATTTATTTTATTTATTTAAAAATTTTATCCCACCCCTCCTGCCCTCAGGGCATCCTGGGGCAGTGAACAACATTCCAGGCAGGGAGGCCTATGTTCCAGGTGGGGAGGGTTGTCCATCCACGTCATCCAGAAGCAGCCATTCTAGTCCCAGGACCCACCATCAGGGTTCTGGGGCTTACGTTCCAGGCAGGGAGGACTGTTGTTTCACCACATCCAGAAGCTGCCACTCTAGTCCGAGGACCCACCATCAGGGTTCTGGAGCCATCATTATGCTCATGGGGTGACTGGAGTGACTGTATCAAGAATCAGTCACTCCAACCCCAGGACCCACCATCCAGGTTCTGGGACCTACATTCCAGGCAGGGAGGGCTTTTGTTTCACTGCATCGAGAAATGGCCACTCTAGTCCCAGGACCCACCGTCAGGGTTCTGGAGCTGTCATTCCACTCACTGAGAGCTGTCATTCCACTGCATCAAGAAGCAGCCACTCCAGCCCCAGGACCCACTGTCAAGGTTCTCTGGCCTACATTACAGGCAGGGAGTACTGTTGTTCCACATCATCTAGAAGCTACCACTCTAGTCCCAGGACCCATCATCAGGGTTTTGGGACTGTCATTCTGCTCACAGGGAGTCGTCATTCCACCGCATCAAGAAACAGCCAGCCACTGCAGCCCCAGGACCCACTGTCAGGGTTCTGAGGCGTACATTACAGGCAGGGAGGACTGTCATACTGCTGCATCCAGAAGCTGTCACTCCAGCCCCAGGACCCACCATCAGGGTTCAGGGGCTGTCATACTGCTCATAGATAACTGTCATTCAACCTTTTCTTTATGAGGTAGCCACCTGCTGCTCGTGCCAAAAGCAACTGTCCACCACCATGGCATTCATGTCTTGACGGCCTCGAGCTCCTCTCTAGGCTAAGAAGCACTCTCCCTTTCAGAATGACAGTTCCATCTAACCCCTTTTTCAGAAAAGAAGACAAGTCCTTGCAGGGATGAAACGCAGGGTGACGTGGTGATAATAATGAGAGTCAGCATTAAGAAACTTTATTTACGAGGTAGCAACCTGATGTCCATGGAGAGAGAGAGAGAGAGAGAGAGAGAGAGAGAGAGAGAAAATCTCCTCACTGCTAGAAGGAGAGACAGACATGATTCCACTCATGCTGTCACCTGCAGTATATGCCCAGAGAGAGAGAGAGAGAGAGAGAGAGAGAGGGGGGATCCCCACAAGAACGAGAGAGATGGTGTGGAGGGGGAGAGGTGTATCCAGCTCAAGCTGCCACTTGCCAGAACCAGTAAGAACCATCTGTGCTCATTCTCAATGCCCACATCCAGCAGCAAACCTACCAGAATGAGATGGAAATAACACACATCAAAATATGTGCCCCTGCCTGTGTGCCTCCTTGTATTACCTGTACCTCCCTGTACCACCTATTGGAATGATTGAATGAAGTGTGCCCAACCAAGCACTAATTCTAGGGACAACCTTCAACTCCCATGGGCTGTCATTCCACTGTTCCTGAAACAGCCACTCCAGTCCCAGGAACCATCATCAAGATCCCAGCATGATCATTCCAGTCACAGGGGGCTGTCGTTCCATTCCACTGCATCCAGAAGCAGTCACTCAAGTTCCAAGAACCATCATCTGGCTGCTGCTGCTGCTGCCCATGCCTGACTGGTCAGTGGCCACCGGTGCCAGCCAGAAAGCCTGCCCCCCCCCCGCCCAGCCTACTCCTCCCTACCCACCCGCGGATGTCTGCTGAAGCTGCTGACCACCAGCACCTGCCACCTGAACTGCCTGCTGCCAAAGAGCCTCTCTCTCTTTCTCTCTGGCACCCCCTCATAGGAGGGTGCTGTCTACAAGTCTCCCTCCCTCCCAGGTGATCTTTCTATGAGCAGAACACACCTCTTCACTCGAGGGTTTCAAAGGGACAAAGCAACAAATGTAACCTACCAAATATTATATATCACAACTCGACTTCCCAAAGCTTTCCCCCAAGCGATGATCTGTCTGTGAGAGCGGGCAGTGCACCTGCTGATGCCCACTTATGCCTCTGCCAGACAGCCACACAGCCTCTCTCTCTCTCTCTCTCTCTCTCTTTCTCTCTCTCTCTCTCTCTCTCTCTGGCACACCCACACAGACACAAGCCCTGCCCCTCCTGGGGGGCTGTTTGCAAGTTGAGACCCTGCTGGCACATCTTGGGACTAATACGCTCCATGTGCTGCTGCTGTCATGTAGGAATCTGACAAGCTGTGTATACAATGAGATTCTGACACCTGCCAGAAGCAGCACAGAGGGATATAAGATTAGACAGGTCAAACTCAGCTGGTAACAAATATAACTTTTATAAAAACTTTTTAAACAACTTTACAACTTTTGATATTTTTTTTAACAAAACAAACATTAATATAAAAAGAAAGGAAAATGAGAATGTGGTTCACAGGACCAAGGGTCAGGCACATTGTCCACCTCGTACCCATGTAGCCTGACAAAGTCCAGGGCCCCCTCCAGGGACGCCTTCCATTTGATGACCGACTGGCGGAAGAGCTCAAGGGCATCCTTCTTGGTGTGGAGGTACTCTCGGTACGCCTCCGCCTGGCGCTCCCTTACTTGGAGCTCCTCGAACCGCTCCATCAGCCGGTCCTCCATATTGCGGGCATGGACCCTTAGCCCATCCATATATTTTTTTGTGGGCCTGGCATTTCCATGCTAAATGCCCTTGCCTCGTGTGTCTCCTCACGTGGGGCTGGAGAATCCTCAGTGGATCTGGTGGTGGTGCTTCTGCCATGCCTTCCCCCCTTGCTTCAGGTGATATTCCTCCATGACATCCCTGCGCCCCAACTGAGACATGTCCTGTCGCGTCACCTCAATGAGGTGGACATTCTTGACATGGGATATCAGCCCCAATGTGGTTCCCTGTGATCCCCTTTTAAACTTTTTGTCACAGATCTAAAGAACATAAAAAAGATACGAACATAAGAAGTGCCATACTGTGTCAAACCAATGGTTTATCACACCATGCCTGCATTGTGTCTCCACAAGTGGGTGGCTGGCCAATCTCTCTCTCTGTGTGGGACTTCCTAAGAGTTCATAGGACAATTGTTCCAGCCCCTGTGCCTTACCTTGCATTCTTCAAATCCGTCTTTTGCGGTATGGAAATAATTCCATACCACAGACCTTGTCAGCCAAGTGGTTTGATCCAGTGATGTGCCCTTTGATGGTTTTTTTTTGCACCCTCTCTGAAACAGGAACACATAAACACCTACATAATATCATGCATTCATGGTGATGCCTCTAGTCCTTCCCAGACCAATACCCATTTTCCCACACGAAGAGGATGGATGGTGCTGCAGTGCTGCCTACTTGCTTCTTTCCCTTTCTCCCACGTACACCACCACCACCTGTGGTGCTGTAGTGTCTCCAATTTGAGACTCTGTACGCTGCTGCTGCTGCTGCTGCTGCTGCTGCTGCTACTGCTGCTGGAATAGCATGCCCCCCCTCTCTCTGTGGCGAACCCAGAAATAAAACATGTGCAAATCCTGCCCTCCTTGGGGGTGACAGTGTTGGCAAGTTGAGATCCTGGCTGGCACGTGTCTGGGTGGATGCTACGGATCGTGCCTGGCTGCTGGAAGAGCCCCTCCACCCCCCTCTCTCTCTGTGGCAGACCCAGAAATAAAACACATGCAAATCCTGCCCTCCTTGGGGGTGCCAGTGTTAGCAAGTAAAGACCCTGACTGGCATGTGTCTGAGTGGGTGCTGTGGCTTATGCCTGACTGCTGGAAGAGCCCCCCCACCCCTCTCTCTCCCTCTCTGGAAGACCCAGAAATAAGACAGATGCAAATCCTGCCCATCTGCTGCCACCCACTGAGGCCCACTGTGCATGACTGCCCACCACCCACCCACCGACCCGCATGCCAGTGAGCTCACTCTAAAGGATAGTATTCTTCTTGTCCTCAACGTTATATGGAACAATTAAAAAATAATAATTTACAAACCTGGCAGCAGTGGCACCTCCTCTGCCCTCTTCCTCCTCTGGCGAGGAGCCGACCTCCACCACCTCACCACATGATCCAGGCTGGGCCAGGGCCTCCACTTCTTCCTCCTCCACCGTGACATTCCTGACCTTCATTTTTTTTTCCCCACCTTCCAATCCAATCCAATTTTAATTTATATTCCACAGTCTTTTATCAACAGATAACTCGAGGCGGCTTACAGCAAGCAAAATAATACAATAATACATAATACAATAATACACCATCATAAATTCAACAACAATTCCCAATTCACAGCTCCCAACCCTAACTCTTTCATAAATCATACAATATGCCCTCCATCCATCTAGCAGTCTCCCAACACCTACACACAGGTAGTGTTAGCCATCCTGACAAATATCTTCCACCTCCACCCTGCTGCCACCAGGGAGAAGCCCTCCTCTGCTCCACCCCTTTGCTCTCACCAAGGGGGGGAGTCTCTTCCTGGGCAATAAATATATACCCTTCTTCCTCCGTCCAAACACTGATCACACCCACTCCATCCAGTGGCCCCCGCCATCTGAGCCAGCCGGAGGGCACAACCAAAGGACATCCCCCCCTGGATGCACCAGCACCTCTGGCATGAGCCCCCTGCATTGCCACCAACACAACTACCAGCTGCCCCCCACTTTTGAGGGGGTGGTCCCAAAGCTGACCTCCTCACACCCAACATAATCTCTAAAGAATGGAGCATACTATAATCAACCCCTAAGTCCATATTTGGGAACTGGCCCCAGCCCAGCATACTACGAGATCCAAGATCACTTGCTCTAACAGTTCTCCTTCTTGCATCACACCTGCCTCTGATCACCCCTGCTTGAGCTGAGCCGAGCCATCTGTTGTTCCTGCTGCCTCTCCCACTGGCACCAACAAATATCCCACCACCTCTCCGCACTTCACTGATGCTCCCATCCTCTGACCAAACTGGGTCTGATTTGCTCCCTGATCCTGTTGTCCCACCCTACTCCAGCGCCCATCCATTTCATTACTTGTAGGACAGAGGGGGCCACGGGCACCACAGTCCATCAAACGGCCCAAGCCAATTACTGACACCCTTTGGGTGTCGCCCTTTGGCTGGTGCCCAAAGGGCCCCACCCTTAGTGATATTACCTGAGGAGAGGAAGGAGAGAGCAGAGTGGCAGACAGCTTCACCATTCACACATGCCCCTGTCTCCACAGCAGACTGAGCAGCCTTCCATTTTCCACCTTCCACAACCAAACCACACACACACACATACACACACACAACACACACACACATGTTCACAAGCAATTTTTCATACTGGACACAAGCCAGACAGACACTACACGTGAGAACACAACACACACAATCAAAATACCGTTTCCGGTTTTTGGTCTTGCGAGATCACAATGTCATGTATCCTGTATATAGGCATATATGTTTGACCATCTGTGTTTCACTATATTAGAAATCAGAATTAGCCTCTCTGTATGATGACTTCTTAAAAGAGCTGTCATATATAGTGACCTTTCTACTGAACTCTTGACCAGATACTGGAAAATCAGCCTGTATACTGGAATAGACGATATAATAAAGTCTGTCTCTTAATGAAATTAACAGTTTCTGTTGACTAGTCTCAAGATACGTGACTCCCTGGCAGGGCAGAAAAAGACCTTGTTTGTATGGAGTTTACTCATTGCTAATCATATCTTATACAATAGCAACCTGTTTAGTATGTATCAACAGGCTTCTTACTATGTATTTTGAGAAAAAACCCTCCTTGTCAGCAGTTTTGACCTGACGTCATTTTTAGCTGACCTCCAAGCATCTTTCATTCTGTAAGAAGAAAGAGGAAAGATGGATTTTTCAGAAAACTTCCTTTCCTGAAGCTTTTCTCATCTTCCATCTGGCAGAATCGGGCAAGGACTGCATAATATGAATGTATATTAATATGATGCACTGAGTCAACCATAGCAATAATACTTAGAACATATGTTATATCTTATAGATGTTAAGAATTTGTAACAGGGCTGTTCTCTGAACAGAAATATCTTTCTAAGTCATGTACTTTTAACTGACACTGTTTCTTTTGTGCTATGTCTTTATCTGAACTTAAGTAAACTATTGCTTCAAATTTTATAATATTCATAAGTCTCATAGCTTCATTTATATAAATAAATTGTCTTTCCTATACTTTGCTGAGCTGACTAGCTAGCAAAGTGTAAAATCGAATTCCACATATTGGAAAAGAGCACCCTATATACAGACCAGATCATGTCAGATCTGGACCACTAAGCCCAAACTCCTTTTGGGGAAACGGAGGCACAATGCGACAATAAGACCAAACAATATCAATAATGATAACGAAAATAAAATCTTTATTATCTGTGTGGATAACGACAATAACAAAAACAACATTGTCTTTATAACTTGTCTTATATCCCTAGAGAGGAGCTCATTGTGACAGGCATGCCATGGTGGTGGGCACGGCAGTTGGTTGGACATGAACAGCAGGTTTCTACCTCGTAATAAAAGGTTCTTCGCTCTGACTCTCATCATTCTCACCACATCACCCTGCATTCCATCCCCGCATGGACTTGTCTTATATCCCTAGAAAGGGTTTGGTGGAACTGTCACTCTGAAAGGGAGAGTGCTTCTTAGCCTAGTGAGGAGCTCAAGGTCAAAAACGATAACAATAAAAGGACACATTTTGATAATGACAACAATAACAAAAATGAAAACCGACATGGGGCTCTGGTGCACATCCCTAGGCCCTCTGGCTAGACGATCTTGGCCCACCTATCTGACTGGCTCTCTCTCTTGCGCATGCTGCACAGTCTTTGCCAGCTTATCTCAGTGCCCGGCCAAGGTCCCAGTCTGCCTTCCATGCTGCCTGTCTGCCCACCCGCACAGGTTGCAAAGCTCGAACCCTGTCTCAGAACTCCCATCTATGCTCATGCACCCGATCGATGCCCACTTCCCACATCCAGAAGCAAACCTACCAGAATGAGATGGAATATATCAATATAACACAACGTATTATATGTGAATGCCTGCCTGCCTGCCTGTGTCTGCTGCTACCACATATAGATTGATTGAATGAAGTGTAACCAACCATGCACAAATTCTAGGGACATAGTTATTATTAAACTCACATAGACTGTCATTCCATTGTACCTGAATCAGTCATGCGCGCCCATCCCAGGAACCATCAACGAGATTCTGGGACCATCATTCCAGTCACTGCGGGTTGCATTCCATTCCACTGCATCCAGAAACCTGGTGTCCTGCCCCCCCCAACAGCCTACTCCTCTGCACCCACCCACGGATGCCCGCTGAAATAAAAACCCCTCCGACCACCAGCTCCCACCACCTGCTGCCCGCTGCCAAGGAACCTGTCTCTCTTTCTCTCTGGCACACCCACACAGACAAGAGCCCTGCCCCTCCTTGGGGGCTGTGTGCAAGTTGAGACACTCCTGCTGCCTGGCACATCTTTGGGTTAATATGTTAACTACACTACATGTGGAGCCAGCCAGATGCTGCTGGTAGGGATCGACAAGCTGTATGAGATTTTGCCACCTGCCAGTCAGAACTTCAGCACACAGGGATAAAAGATTGGACAGGTCAAACAAAGCTCATAACAACAAATGGAACAAATTTTATTAAAGCTATTTAAACAACAACAACAACAACAACAACAAAACAACAACAACAATATAAAACCAAAGCCAAACATTGAAAGGAAACTTAAGGGGTACTACTATTAGTCTTTGGGCCTGTCCCCCAGAACTTGGGGGAAAGGCAAAAGGTGGTGGCGTGCAGCACTGGACTGAGGGGCGGCCACCCTGTGCTCTGCCATTTTATAACCATGGGCCAAGGCAAACTCCACGTCCCCTTCAACATCTGCATGCCACCTAGAGACTGCATAGTGGTAGAGTTCCAGCCTCTCCACCTCGGTGGAGACGTACTGGGAGTACACCTCCACCTGCTTTTTCTCCACCTCAAGAGCCTGGAACATTTTCGCCAGGTGGTTCTCCATGGGGCATACGCCCATTATCATCTGGCGACCAGGCCTCTCCACTTCAGCCTGAAAGGCCTTTGCCTCTGCAGACTCCCGGAGTCCAGGGGACTCCACATCGGGGCTGGAGAAGGGGGAAGGGCTTTGATGGCATCGCTGTAGGGTTGCCTTCCCCCCCTTCTTTTGGTGCTGATGGTCCAGCTCCATGGCCATGCCAGAGTCCTCCTGTCGCCTCACCGTCTGGCCATGGAGCCTTTCAATATGGGTGATTAGCCCCGATGTGGTCACCTCTCTCTGCTGCCTGAATCTTTTGAAGCAGATCTAAAGAACATAAAAAGATAGGAACATAAGAAGTACCATACTGCATCAGACCAATGGTCTGTGTCAAGCCCTGCCTGCATTCTGTCTCCACAAGTGGGTGGGTGGCCAATCTCCCTCTGCAGTGGACTTCTGTTCCTAACAGGTCCAATCCATTCCCTCTTGTTCCAACCCCCATGCCTTACCGTGCAGATGGCATATTTTTTGTTCTTCTCAAACCACCTCCAGACTGCCCACTGTCTGGGGGTAGCACTGGTGACCTCTGTCTCGTTGTCCTGCATAGTGTGGCACCATCACCAGCATCTGATTCCTCTCTGAAACAGGAACACATAAGCAGCACTTAAGTAATATCATGCATTTATGATGATGCCTTTAGTCCTCCCTCCTTGGGGTGCTAGGGATGGCAACGGGAGATGGTGACCCTGGTTGGCACGTGCAAATCCTGCCCTCCTTGGGGTGCTAGTAGGGATGGCAACTAGAAAGACCCTTGCTGGCACGTGCAAATCCTGCTCTCCTTGGGGTGCTAGGGGATGCTAGGAATGGCAAATGGAGAGACCCTGGCTGGCACATGCAAATCCTGCCCTTCTTTGGGTGCTAGGGATGGCAATGGAGAGACCCTGGCTGGCACATGCAAATCCTGCCCTTCTTTGGGTGCTAGGGATGGCAATGGAGAGACCCTGGCTGGCACGTGAAAATCCTGCCCTCCTTTGACTGCTAGGGATGGCAACTAGAAAGACCCTTGCTGGGTTGTGCAAATCCTGCCCTCCTTGGTGTGCTGCTAGGGAGGGATAGCAATGGAGAGACCCTGACTGGCACATGCAAATCCTGCCCTCCCTAGGGATGACAAATGGAAAGACCCTGGCTGGGATGTGCAAATCCTGCCCTTATTTGGGGGTGTTAGGTAGGGATGGCATCTAGAAAGTGGAGACCCTTGCTAGGAATGACTGGCAGGCACATGTTTGGCTGGGGGTGATGCTCGTGCCTGACTGCTGGAAGAGCCCCCAACACTACAGTACCCTCTCTCTCTGTGGAAGACATCCACTGCTACTCGCTGATGCCCACTGTTTGTGCCTGACTGATGCCCACCACCCATGCACCCACCCACACGCCAGTGAGCTCACTCTAATGGATAGAGCCTTTCTTGTCCTCAAAGTAAAAAAAATGTTTACAAACCTGGCAGCACTTCCTGTGCCCACCGCTTGCTCCTCATTAGAGGAGCCAGCCACTACCACTGAAGGTCCAGGGCCTGGGGCAGCGACCTCTTCCTCCTCCACTACCAGCTCTGGGAGCACCACATTGCCCCCCCAGCATTTAATTAAGACAATAGTCTTCTTCATTTTTTAATTTTTTTTTTAAAACAAACACTCCAACAGTCACACCCACCAACCCTCACCAACCAGCCAAAACAACACAGTCAAACCAAACACACAGAACAGTCAAAGCACACGAACCAAACAGCCAGCCAGACACACACACTCTCTCACCACACAGCTCTGCACGCACTAGAATTTCCGGTTTCTGACATGATCACGGGATCACGCGATACCTGTTTCTGAATGACCAAACTGAACCGAACTCCACCAAACCGAACTACCAAAGCCAAACTCGGCGACTAATCCAAATGCCTGAACTGAACTACTGAACTGAACCAAACAACCGAACCCAAATCGCAATCTGGTCACACATCCCTACTTGCCACAATGACCAATGCAGTATGCCCTGGTGACCATGAGGCTTAGTTTTTGTAGCTCCCTCTTTTACAGGCTGCTGTTAGTGCTTATCGATCACTTACAACTTGTTCAGAATGTGGCAGCATAACTAATTATTGGTTTGGGCAACCATGCATTACACCCACCCTGCATTTTGTGTATTGGCTGCCTGTAGAACAATGGATTGAGTTTAAGATTCAATTGCTGGTTTTCAGGGCCCTGAATGGTCTAGACCCTGGTTATATTTGAAACTTGCTTCTGGAGCTCAAACAAATGGATATCTGTACTCAGAAAACATCTGCTGTTTGGGGATCCCATCATCGTGTCTTAAGTCAGAGGGCAACGAGGCCTTTGCTGTGGTGGGTCCCTCAGTGTGGAACTTGCTCCCTCCAGATAAGTGTCTTAGTTCCTCCCTCCTTACATTTATAAAGCACCGGAGCGGACCGGGAGATTTGCCCGGAGAGAGTGGGCTTTGCTGGGACCTTTGCCCCCCCCCCGTTGTTTGGTGGCCAGTGTTGTTCGGAGACCCCTATTCCAGCTAGGGGTGAAGATTTGGCAGGGGATTCCCCGCAACAGAGAGGCTTCAGAGAGGCACCAGCTGTGAACAGGGAGGCCCCACCCAGGACAGTTTAAAAGGCGGCGCTCCGCCTGCAGAGCCGCCGTCAGGCGCGCGCCGGAGGGAGTCGCACCTAAGGGCATTGCGCGCAAGGGCACGCCCTTGTGCGCGCGGCCTTAGGCGCTTGGCGGGGCGCGGGGCAGCTGACTACTATCTGGCGCAGGCCGGCATCATGTCAAGGAAGCGGGAGAGACCTTGCCCTACAGGAATAAATGGACTTCCTTCCCCTAAGCAGAAGAAGCTGGATTTATTTTTCCTACCTGTAAAGGAGTCGGGGGAATGTGGCCAGGATATGGACAACTGCCGGGCTCTACCCCAAGTGTCGCAGGTTGAAGCATGTTCTCCTCAGGACTGTGGTATTATGGCGTCTTCCCCTCCGCCTGCTCTCCATCCATGTGGGCTAGAAACTGTGTTTCCCAATTTGTCCCAGCGGGATGATCCTTTATCAACTAATACTCTATTATACAAACTATTGGGGGACCAATGTATGTTAATTGTGGAATTGGTTAAAAAACTGTACTCCCAGTTGGGTGGGATAGGGGCGAGCCTGGTGGACCAGGGGAAAAACTTACAGCTACTGGCAGATTATGCAGCTCCTGCAAGTAGGGATAGTGAGCCATTATGTACCCCGGGTTGGGAAGAGGGAGGGTGGGGCAGAGGCAGTACGGGACCCTTGTATAGACATTGCCCCCTGAGGGAGGGGGGGAGGAGTAAGGATGGTGATGTGCCATTCCGACATTTAGTGCCTGACAGAGCAGCAATTTCCCTGATTTTGTACCCACTGCCAAATGGCTCCTGCCCCAATTGGTCTTCTAAAATGGAGATTTGTCGCCATTTGTCTGCCATTTTAGCTTGTAATTTCCCTTATTACCAAATACGGGCTTTCCAAATGCTCCCTTCTATAGGAAGGGCCTATAGAATGCTGATTTACTTCCGTTCAAACCAGACGGTGACTTATTTAATGTCAAGAAAAAAATTATTTGCTTCCTGGGGGATTATTTTTGGGGAGGTTTTCAAAGATCTAAATATACAACCTCTATTCCCCAGGTTTAAAGGGGTATCTAAGATTGGCTCGTTTAAAACAGTCAAGCTGCCTACGCTTTCTACCAGACAAACAGCAGTAATAGGCGACGGTTCGGTAAAAGTCCCAATAAATGTCAGGCTAACTCAGTTGGCCATGCCACAGACGCCAGAGGATACTGATTTGAGGGAAGTACAGGGAGTGCCTTCTGGGACTGTTCCCCGAGCAGCCATTATGTCCCCTCCTCCGGTAATAGAGGCCATGGATTTGGCTTCTGCCATTTTTTCTGATTTGGCGCAGAGGGGAACTTTGGGAACATTTGGAGGCAGAGAAGCCTCAGAGCAATCTGGTCGGGATGTGCTAGTGCCATTGCCGCAGGTGCAGGGGACCAATATAGCAGAACATACCTTCATTAAGGAAGGGACCAATGGCATGAGCCAGGATCCAGGAAGGGGGGATGGTGACGGGCATATTATTTCAGCCTGACCCGTTCCGCGCCAAGGGGTGATAAAAATCTGTTCCTGGAATGTGGCTGGTTGGGCAAGTCTGGTGGAGCAGCCAGAAGCCCTGACATTCCTTGGTGCCTGTCACTTGATAGCTCTGCAAGAGACCTGGATGATCTCACAGTTTATACTGGATGATTTCAATAGCTATGTCCTTCCAGCAGTACGAATTACCACTCGGGGACGGCCGAGGGGTGGTTTGGCCTGGCTTATAGCTAAAACCGTACGACATCAGGTGCTGCAAATATTCCTTAGGCCTCCCTGTTTGTTAGTGTTGGTTATTAGACTGGGAGGGTGCCAATATATTTTTGCCAACGTGTACATACCACCATCTAATGCTAAATCTTACAGCCCCTGTTTTTGGTCTCTCATAGGAGATGCCCTTAAGGAAGCCACTGATTTGTATCCTCATGCCAGGATAATCTTGGCAGGTGATTTCAATGCCCATATTGGGCCGAGTGATGATCTGTTCCACCTTTATGGTGGTCTTCATCTGGTTGGAAACGGGGAGGGGCATAGGAATTCTAAGGATAAGGTGGTTAATTCAGTAGGTGCCCTTTTTGTCAAGCTAATGATGGATATGTCCTTGGCTATTCTGAATGGGTCAGGATACGGGGATCCACAGGGGGAGTTCACATATGTGGGGCCAGCAGGCTCTAGTGTGGGCGATTATGTGGCCATTTCACTGGATCTCTTCCCTCGGATTAAAACATTCAGAGTAGACGGCTGTCAGGGGAGTGATCATCTCCCCCTGATTGTGGAACTAACTGACCCTCACTTGAGCTGCCCAGGCGAAAAGCCAGAGATCCAGGGTAACCCAAAGACTTTATGCCATAGGGCAGTCAGGATGGAGCGTATTCCATGGGGGGAGGTTAGTATGGTTTACTCAGCAACTTCTGCAGAGTGGAGTGGGGAACCTCACCAAGTTGTCCTCGACTCCTTTATAGCCCTGATGCACAAACTAAATGTGCTGCTGACCTATAAAGGCAGGGATCCGGCCAAGAGGTGGAAAGGCGGGTTCCGGTCAAAACCATGGTATGATCAGGAGTGTTGTGAACTTAGAGGACAATTGGTCGCAGCTTACCAGGATTATAGACAGGCCAATTTGAGGAGGATCTCCCCCCGGTATATTGCAGCTAAGAAATGTTATAAGGAAACTATTAAAATCAAGAAATTATGTTATTGGGAGAGCTATTGGGATGCCGTGGTATTAGTTGCAGAAAATAATGACTCCAGGAAATTTTGGCGCTTGGTGAATGGGGGGGGGTAGGGAGAGAGTTGGTTTCTCCCTGGCCGCTGTCCCGAAGGAAGGCTGGGAGGTATATTTTTGCTCCCTTTATGCAGCTCGAGAGGTAGAGAGTGGGATGGATGCACCCCTTGGGGGATTGGATGTTGGTATGGTGCCTTTGTGGCCCCCGGTACTGGCTGAGGATGTAGCGGAGATCATAGGCTCCTTTAAAAATGGCAAGGCCCCAGGCCCTGATTTGGTCCCCATAGAACTGCTTAAGAGATCTTTAGACTGGTGGGCTCCCAGATTGGCACACTTGTTCTCAGCTATTAATGCCACAGGGGTATTCCCCCCAATTTGGAATAGAGCTATCGTTATTCCCATATTCAAAAAGGGAGATCGCAGCAACCCAGCTAACTACAGACCAATTAGTTTGTTATGTACCATCGCCAAGGTTTATGGCAAGTGGTTGCTTATAAGATTGAATGATTGGATGGAGAAGGAGGGGATCCTGTGGCCCGAACAGGCGGGGTTTCAGAGGGGACGTTCCACTTTGGAGCACTGCCTGATCCTATCCCATCTTATTGAAAAGTATATGGCTAAGAACGGAAAATTCTATGTGGCCTTTTTGGACCTCCGCTCAGCATTTGACCTGCTTAATAGGGAAATCCTTTGGAGGAGGTTAGATGACTTGGGGGTGGAACCGAGATTATCTTTTTTGCTGCGCAGTCTGCACGGGAATAATGCTATGGCGGTTAAGTTGGATCTGGAGGGCCGGCTCTCTGCAGATATCCCCGTCTGCGTGGGAGTCAGACAGGGTTGTGTGCTGGCACCTACCCTATTCAATTTATTTGTTAATGGTGTGGTGCCCAAATTGGCTATCGACGCACACTTTCCCCCCAAAATAGCGGCCCACCCCGTCGGTTGTTTGTTATATGCAGACGACATTGCAATTTTGTCTCAAACAAAGGTGGGACTAAGGAGGCAGTTGCAGTGTTTTTTTGAATTCTGTACGCAGAGTGATCTGGAGATAAATTACAGGAAATCTCAGATTGTCGTATTTGCCAAAGTGGGTAAGGTGGGTAAATGGCATATAGGGGGCCATGCCATTAGCCAGGTCAACTCCTTCCGTTACTTGGGCCTCCTTTTTCAGTCAACAGGGGCATGGAACAAACACATGGAAGGCGCCTTGGCAGCAGCTCGGGGAACTCTCTTTTCTTTGCTGAGGCTGTTTGGGAGGTCGGGTAGGCAAGCGTTAGCTCCTGCAATCAAGGTTGCGAATGCCAAAGCTCAGAGACAGGTGCTATATGGTGCGGAAGTCTGGCTGCCATCCTTGCCATTGATAGCAAGGAAATTGGACGGCATCCAGGCCCTTTTTCTGCAAAATCTTTTGAAGGCACCCCGGGGCACAGTGTACTCGGCCATTAGACTAGAGGCTGGCCAAGAGAGGTGGTCCACGGTAGCTTGGGCTGCTGTGACTAGATTCTGGGCCAAATTAACCAAGTCCTCTGGTCATGGCTTGATTCAATACTGGAAAGCTGATGGGTTCAAGAGTTCATGGCTGAAGGGTGTGGAGTTATTTTTACTCAAGTTAGGATTCCATCCAGACCATTGGGTAGGTGGGGCCATGGCGCATATGGGGAAGGAAATGCTGACTAGGTTGAGGGATAGGGATTATCAGGAGGAATGTGCGGCCATTAGGAGCTCCATACATCTTCGTGATTTGCTCCTATTTCCTCCCCCCCGGTTAGGTATGGCAGCATATCTAGTATCTGGCATTACGGCCAGAGGCAAATACCTCTTTATGTGTGCCAGGTTTAATGCCCTGCCTACAGCTCTTTTGGAAGGACGCTTTCGGGCGATAGAATTTTCACAGAGGCTCTGTCCCTTTGATGCCCAAGTAGTTGAAACATCGCAACATCTGATCTTGGGCTGTCATTTATATGACAAAATCAGGGCTTCCCTTTTGGCATTTTTTTTCCAAAAGTTTCCGGGCAGGACTGAACACCATTTGCTTTGTTTAGCATTGGCAGATGTGGACCCCAGTATTACTAAGGCAGTGGCGCACTTCCTAGTGCTTGCATTCGATCAACGCGCACATTTTTTGAAATTTCAACTCTGCCCATAAAAGGGCAAATGGGGCAGTAGGTAGGATGTTTTGTTTTTTTTGTTTGTTTTTTCCCTCTGTAGTGGGATTATATCTCCCTGTGTTTCATTATGGCTTTGTATTTGGTTGATTATTTGTGACTTTTGTATTATTTGTATTATCTGTACAATTTCTTTCTGGCTTTGGCCGTAATAAAGTAAAGTAAAGTATAAAGCACCTGAAAATTCATTTATTCTCAAGGGACTGTTAGAATCCACTGCTGGATATGAGGTGCTAGCCACCTGCATTTTTTTGAGCTCCCCACCCTATTCTGGGTGTGCAGGTAGCGGGACAGCTCTCCAGCCATGGACACATGTGTTTGGTGCCCCTCCCCAGTGCAGGGAAGGGTGGCCACTGTTTCCCACGCTGTGCTGGGCCAGAGAGCTGCTGGGATGCCTGCACATCTGTTTTTTTACCCATTGTTTCCAAGTCAGCAGAGGCAGTAATTCCACTCTAATCAGCACTGGCCAGATGCCACTTGGAGTAATGTGTCCAGTTCTGGGTGTCTCATTTTTAAAAAGGACATTGACAAACTGGAGGAGGTTCAAAGGAGAATAACAAAAATGATAAAGGGTCTGGAAAGGAAGTCCTATGGGAAAATATTGAAAGAGCTAAGTATGTTTAGTCTAGCAAAGAGAAGATTAAGGTACCACTTGATAGCAATATTCAAATATCTAAAGTGCTGCCACCAGAAAGAAGACAAGAAACTGTTCTTCATTATTACATAGGACAGGACTGGAAAGAATGTGTGCAAATTACTAAAAGGTAGTTCTTGGTTAGATATCAGGAAAAACTTCCTAACAATAAGAGCTGTTCAGCAATGGGACAAGATACCTATAAAGTTCATAGGCTAGCCATCATTGGAGGTTTTTTTCTTAAAAAAAAGCTAGACAGCTATTAATTTTATTTATTTATACAAAAATTTGTATCCCACATCCTCCTGCACACTGACAGCTTGGAGCGGTGCACAACATAAAAACAACAATCAATAAAACCATCCAAAATACATAAAATATACATCATAAAAGTTTGAAGCAGTTAAGGCAAAATAAAACCCCTTCCCCCACCCTCCCCACCCCCTCCCCGAAGGCCCAGTGGAACAACCAGGTCTTACAACATCTATGGAAAGAGGGGAGGTCTGGGGACAGATGAGCCTACAACGGTAGGGAGTTCCACAGCCAAGGTGCAGCCACCGAGAATGCCCTCTATGCCGTCACCACACAGCATACCCGGGGGACTTCAAGTCGGGCGCCCCTGGCTGACCGCAAGGGCTGAAAAATGACTTGGGGCCTGAGGCGGTCTACAGGTAAGCAAGATGCAGTCATTTAGGGCTTTATAGGTCATAACCAACATCTTGAATTGGGCCTGGAAGACAATAGGCAGCCAGTGCAGAGTACAGAGCACAGGTGTAATGTGATCGTGGTGGCCTGTCCCTGTTAGGAGATGAGCCGCCGCATTCTGCAGCAGCTGCAACCTCTGGACTGTCGTCAAGGGTAGTCCCACGTAGAGTGCATTACAGTAGTCCAGTTGAGAAGTAATGAAAGCATGGATGATGGTGGCCAGATCTGAGCCTGAGACATATGGCCACAGCCGTCGCACCAGATGTAATTGGCAAAATGCTCCCCTTGCCACAGCCTCCACCTGACAATCCAGGCAGAGCTGCGGGTAGAGGAGCACCCCCAGACTATGAACCTGAGTAGCTATGGGGGGCAGACCCCGTCGATGATGGGAGCTACACTCCCCGACCAGCTGTACCCACCAACATCATCTCCGCCTTGTCAGGATTCAGCCTCAGATGGCTCATCCTCATCCAGTTCCCCACAGCTGCCAGGGCTGACAAAGGGTAAGCACCGAGACTGCCGGGCCTGGGTCTTCAGAAAACAAGAGGTAGAATTGTGTATGATCAGCGTACTAATGACATTGCACGCCAAACCCTCTCATGACCTCACCCAAAGGTTGCCTATATACACGTTGAACAGGAGAGGGGACAGAATAGAACCCTGTGGGACTCCACATGTGAGATTCTGGGGAGATGACGTACATTCCACGAGAACCACCTGCTGAGTTCTCCCTGTCAGGAAAGAGCGGAACCATTCAAGAACAATTCCACTCACCCCGGTCCGGTCCCCCAGCCTTGCCACCAACATCTTGTGATCAACGGTTTCAAACGCCACCGATAGATCCAGTAAGATCAAAATTGAGGATCTGCCCTGATCCAATTCACGGCATAGGTCATCGATCAAGGCCACAAGTGTAATCTCAGGAATCAGGTATGCTGTAGTTGTCCACATTCTGCATCCAAGCAGAGGGTTGGACTAGAAGACCGTTGAAGTCTCTTCTAACTTTGATATTCTATGAAACTCTGAAATGTTTGAAACTTTAAAAGAAGTTTATTGTTGTGGTAGGATTTAATTATTTTAGAGTTTGTATGTTTCATGTCTATTTCATTTTCAGTAGGGGTGGGACTTGGGGCAAAAAAACGGTTACCAGTTTTATCGGTTACCGGTTTACAAAAAATCGGTTCACCGGATTAAAATTGGTATACCGGTACCGTTTTTCCTCATTGATTTCAATGGGGAACTGTCCCCATTGAAATCAATGGGGAAAAACCGCCCAATACCTCCCACCTCCCCCTCACAGGCTGCGCGGGTGGAAGTGGGGACACCACCCACCCTCCCTGCCCAGCCTGGATTTTTTAAAATTTAATTTTAACCTGAAGTCCGGCTGGTAGTGCGGGGTCTGAGCCGCCACCGCGCCAGCAGCGGCAACCCGGAGCCCACACCAGCAGGTACTAGGTGATCCTTGAGGTGGTGGGTGGTTTAAACCCCCTACCCCAAGGATCGCCCTACCCCCCCACCCAAGATCACCTTACTTGCCTTCTGGGTGGCGGCGGCAGCACCACGACGCGGGTCCGTCTTTCAGCACTAGTGGCTGGCTTCAGTGTTCACTAGGCCTTCCAGGGAACTTCCGGGTTTCCCCAGAAGGCCTAGTGAAGCTCTGAAACCATCCACTAGCGCTGAAGCCGGACCTGCGCTGTGCTGCTGCTGCTGCCACCAAGAGGGCAAGTAAGGTGATCCCGGGGTGGGGGGGTAGGGCGATCGCTGGGGTGGGGGGTGTTAAGCCACCACCACCCCAGGGATCACCTAGTACCTGCTGGTGCGGGCTCCGGGCCACCACCTCCGGCTCAGCGGCCGCCTGGACCCCGCACTAGTAGCTGGACTTTGGGTTAAAATTAATTTTTTTAAAATCCAGGCTGGGCAGGGTGGGTGGGGGGTGTCCCCCCTTCCACCTACACAGCCTGAATGGGGGAGGGAAAGTGGTGGGTGGTGGGTTTTTTTTTACATTGCGGCCATTCATTTCAATGGCCACAATGTAAAAAAATCCTGCACGGGGAACTGGTATCGGTATCCCAGATTACTGGGTTAATCCGAAACTCCCAGTACAGCAAAATACTGGCAGTTTCAGATATCGGGGGAACCGAAATTCCCACCCCTAATTTTCAGTGTCTCTGTCAGCAAGGAAAAACATCCCAGGCCAGCCTTCCTTGTGGGCATATTTCCATCCTCCTTTCAAAAGTCACAGTGAGACAGCTTTCTCTTGTCCTAAAAATTAAATCAACTTAATTAAAGATGACTCAATTCATTTTGTCCATTATCTGTTTTTCCCTGTTTGTCCTCTTCCTCCCACTGAACTAGGTGAAGCAGAGACCTACTGGAAGTTCTTTGGACTCAAACAGTGGGTGAGATAGGGGCATCCATTTCCCCTCTGCTCTTAAACCTGGAGGGGATACATCCTCTCTGCTTCCTTTCCCCATAATTATGGCCATATGTTGGTGACAAGCCCAAAAAAGGTGGGGCCAAAGGGCATTGCATCCTAAGTGCCACAGGACCACTCCCTACCCATGCATTGTACGACAAAGCTGTACCTAAACAGTGCATGGGGTTTGCTTTAATTAGGTCATTATAGTTGCACTAATGGTGACACTTTCCCTCCTTCCTCCAAGCTGTCCTGACTGCTCTGAACCACCCTTCCACCAAATAGACTGGTGTCAATTCCTCGGCTATGTCACTGCTGTCCTCAGCACTCCAAGCAGTTCATGCGGTAGGGCATCAAACCCAGTATTAGCAGCACCATTCAAACTATTGCATCATCACCTCTAATGATCATGACCTTATTGATTTGTAATGAGTCTCTAGGTCATTACTGCAAATCAGCAAACCTCTTTTATCTGTTTCCCATGGTCTCATAGATCAGTTGCTGCTCTATAAACTATGAGAAATATTGTGCTAAGCAACATGAACAAAGAAACAGCAAATACACAGACTGTAGTAAACATGTCCTCAGAGAGAGATTTTTTTTTTTTTTAAATGCTTTAGGGACATTTAAACTGTATCTTACAGCGTATGAAAAACAAGTGCACATCCTTATGGTGAGGAACATTCTGGTTTCAGCATACTTGCCTTGTAACAAGAGCAATAGATTCAGATCTGTCCTTAAATCTGATGAGATAAACTGTTTCCATCTGGCTGCTCAGGTACAAACCTCATGCAGGGCAATAGACAAACCCCCAAACTCAAATGCTGGCAAAAAGAACAGTCAATGGATGATCAAAAGGAAAACAAGAGAGGCACATGTAGCAATTAACATGACAGTGAAAATTGCAGGAAAAAAGCTATAACGATTGGTACCATAGAGACTGAATTCAAAAGTAGTGAATGGGCATAGGCAATTAAGTGACAGAGATGTGTGTCCTCCAATTTGCCTCAGAGTAAAAGGAAATCAAAGTGTTAGTCTTAGGGCAGCAAGGAGCTTGTTAAGTTTACAAGATCTCCATATATACCTTAACTCTTAACTCCAAATGCAACAGAGGTGAAATAGCATCTCATGTTGAAGAGGATTTTCTTTCCTGATCATTGCATCCATACCCTTCTCTCCCTCCTACAGCATACCCCCACCAACTCCACATCACAATATCCTATCTGAGTCATTATGTAGACTAGCTCAGCATGGTAGCTTACTTCCATTTCCCTTCAAAAAATTTATAGCCCCCTTCTTGCCATCATATCAAACTAACTCTTTCCATCCATTACATGCTGGCTGCTTGGCTTCCACTGATATTGTTCAAATTGTGTCTCTTTGATCTTTTATTATCATTCATCCTGTGCTTTATTACCCTATCTTTCTCTCCCTGCATATGGTTTTATTTATATTGCTTTGCTCTTAACTTCTCCCTCCTGCCAATAAATCTCAGTTAGCTCTATTTCTTGCTGGACTTTGGGCCATTTTTGCCACCTTCTTGTTTCCCTCCTAATATGTAGTCAAAATAGGTTGGAAGCAACAGGAGACAAGTTGAAGAAATGAAGGGAATGAAATGGGGGAAAGGGTGATTAGACTAGGGGTGGGGGGTTAACTTAAAGGAATAAATACCATGTGAAATCTTGTCCACACTGAACTCAATAGCATAAGAACATAAGAAATGACATGTTGCATCAGGCCAATGGTCCAACAAGCCCAGCATCCTGTCTCCCATGGTGGCCACTCTTGGTCACTTCAGTGAAATACCAAAACAGGTATGATGGAGAGATCAGTTCTCTGACATTGTCTCCCAGCTCCCGACAATCCAAAGTTGAGTCCCTAGAATTATTATTATTATTATTATTATTATTTTACTGTAGCAGGACCCTTCATGTGAAAAACGCTCCCTCCAGATGTCAGTCTCAGTTCCTCCCCTTTACCTTTAAAAAACATCTAAAGACGTATTTGTTCTCCATTGCTGGTTCCTCTTGGTGTGTTTTCTCCTTCCTTTTTACCTTCCGCTTGTAAACGTTTTTTAAATGGATTCCTGTTTTAAATTGATTTTATATAATTTGAATGACCTTTATATTGTAAAGTGGTTTGAGCACCATTTTGGTAGGGGGGTGCTATAGGAATATATTGTGATGATCATGATGATGATTGATGATTGATGTATTCCTATAGCACCCCTTTGCCAAAATGGTGTTCAAACCATTTTACAATATAATAATAAAATAATAATAATAATAATAATATTTTTTTTTAATTGCCATTGATGGGGTCTCCATCCTCCCTGTTCCCCCAAGCTCACAGCTTGGGCTTCATCTTCGACTCACACCTTCCCTTCAAACCCTACATTGACTCCATGGCCAAATCCTGCTGCTTCTCCCTCCAAAACATTTCCAAGATCCTCCCTTTTCTGTCTGTCCCCTCTGCCAAAACTCTCATCCACGCCCTAGTCCTCCCACGCCTCAACTATTGTAACCTCCTCCTCGCTGGCCTTCCCCGCTCTCACCTTTCTACCCTTATCTCTGTTCAAAACTCTGCTGCCAGGATCATCCACCTAGCCCATCGCTTTGACCACGTGTGGCCTCTCCGCTCCTCTCTCCACTGGCTCCCCCTTCCTGAGCGCATTCCACACAAGCTCCTTGTCTTCACCGATAAAGCCCTTCGCAACCTCACTCCCCCCTACCTCTATGCCCTGATCTCTCTCCAAACCCCTGCTTGAGCACACCGCTACTCCTCCTTCCCATTCCTCACCTTCCCACGCCTCCCCTGCTCCCCCAACTGCTTTTGCCCCTTCTCCCTCACTGCCCCACATGCCTGGAACTCCCTCCCTGCCCTCGTCTGCTTCCCCCACCCTAAACGCCTTCAAGTCCCTCCTCAAAACCCACCTCTTCCACCCTGCCCTTCTGAACTCCTGCTAAGTACCTGTTATCTGCAAAGTCCCAATTTACTATAACCAAGCCAAGCACGTGTACCTGAGTTTTCGCATCCTCATGAATGTCGCATCCCTTGTCTCTCCCTCTATTTTTCCCTTCCCTGTTTCCCCTCCCCCCGAACTGGATATCTCCTAATGGGCCATAGCTAATGGGGCATAATAGCTACACCTCCCCCCGGTTCCCCGTGCGGGGCTGGTGCTGCACAGCATACCCCGTCAGAACGAGGTCTGCCAAAACAGGTCCCGCCCCGTCATCCAGACAGGTTTCTGTAATGCATGCAAGGTCCGCTGCCCCATCCAGGATCAAATCCCAGATAACCAGGACCTTATTCACCACGGACCTTGCATTCAACAGCAACAGCTCTTTACAGGCAGACCCTAGACCGTGACCCTCTCTCACCCTCAGTGGGGGGGGGGGTGTCCCTCTCAACCTCCACCAGGACCCTTGGTCCCCTAGGAGTACAAGCCACCCATCCCCTCAGACCGGACCGTCCCCGCCCCACAGTCACCCCTATGGCCGCTGCCCCCATCTGCTCCATCCTGACCCCTACCCCTTGGCTGTTTGCCCTTCCTCCAGAGGTTACCTGCCCCCCACAAACCCCTCCCCCTTTCCACTCCCCATATCCCACCCCCTATTTTTCCTCCCCTCCCTCCCCCTCACCCACCGCCTCCAGCCGATTCCACTGCTGCCACCAGGGGTCAGCATCGGAGGCATCATCCCCCCTTGTCCCCCTCCCTTTGCCACTGGGAGTTGGGCAACACCCCCCACCTGCAGCCACCAGGTGCCCCCCAGCATACTCCCCTGCAGCCACCAGGGTTTGATGCTGGGGTACCCTCCCCCTCCGCCATCCCTAACAGTCCCTGCCCACCCTCCTCTCCCCTTAAAACCTGAACAAGACAGCTCACTGACATAATAACCTCCCCTGGTCTCCCTATGGTCCCCGAAGGGTCCCAAAGGGCCGCACCCTTTGGCCACAGCCCTTCATCTCGTGGCTTGTGGTGGAGCCTCAGGAAGCTCCCTTAAATGTCCCACTGGGCTACTTCCAGGTGCAAGGAGGGGGGAGGAGGCGGAAACCACACCTGATCACCCAGTCTGGGCACTCTGGTTTCTAGGTTCCCTGAACCCCCAGCACTCACAGATCTTTCTTCTTCCCCACAGGAGTCAATGGGGGCTTGGAGAAGCATTGGCAACATGGGACCAACCCGGCTGGAGCAGCAACAGCAGCCAGGTGGAAGGTAAGTCTCTGTGCTCCCCGTCAGGTGGCTGCCTTAAATGTCCCACCAGGCTACTTGATTGTGTCATGATTGGCATCCCCGCCATTGCAAAAAGTCAGAGTGAAAGGGAAAGGGAGGGGAGAGTGGGAGATTGGAGCCATGATTGGCAAGTCTGCTGTTGCAAAAAATCAGAAGGGAGTGGAAAGGGAGGGGCTATCAGGAGACTGGTGTCATGACTGGTATTCCAGCTATTGAAAAAATCCAGAGGTGAGGGTTTGATTTACAATTATGTTGCTTCAGATTTTTGATAGTGTAACTGTAATATGCATAGGAGGGGATAGCAAGAGAGAAGAGGGGAGGGGATAGCAAGAGTCATAATTGGGATCCTTGCTGGCCAATAAGTAATGCAAAGGTATCATGGAGCACTTAATGCAGACAGAGAACCCCTGAGATAGGGTTTAATTTGATGGTGTCTCTCTCTGCCCCTCTGGGGCACTTTCACCAGTTGAAGGCCTGTCATACTTGGAATGTTGGCAATACCTGTGCCTGCTGTTCCTGTGTCTGTCTGCTGCCTGCCAGTCTCTCTCTCATACTCTTCCACCCTGGGGCATTCTCTGCAAGTTTAAACCCTGTCATACTTTTTGCTCCACCAAATTTTCTCCTCTTCCAGTGCCTGCTGCTTCAGTGCCCACCAGTGCCTGCTAATCTGTCCTGTGTCTGCCTTCTGCATGCCAGTGTCTCTCTGATATTCTTTCACCCTGAGGCACTCTCTGGAAGTGAAACCCCCTTCCACACTTTGGGGTACCAATCCATCCATCCATCCATCCATTTAAAATTTATATCCCACCCCACCTGCCCAAAGGGCAGCCTGGGGTGGCAAGCAACATTAATTTAAAACAATATAAAATTTTTAAACAATTTAAATATACAATTTGTGGGGGAAAACCCCACCCCCGCCCCACCCCTATTCCTCACCATAAGCCTGATGGAACAGCCAGGTCTTATATATATGCTGAAACAGCAGGCGAGTGGGAGCCAGCTGAGCCTCCTCCAGGAGAGAATTCCACAGCACAGGAGCGGCCACCAAAAAAGATCTAACATCGATGGCCACCCGCCTCACCTGGGGAACCTCCAAAAAGTCTCCCACGGACGATCTCAAGGGTCGCATGGGCACATGGGGAGTGAGGCGGTCCCGCAGATAAGCAGGGTCCAGGCCGTGAAGGGCCGCGGCATTCTGAACCAGCTACAGCCTCTGGATGAGCTTCTTGGGCAGCGCCACGTACAGTGCGTTGCAGTAATCCAGCCTCGAGGTGATGAAGGCAAGGTCAGAGTCTGAGAGATACGGCTGAAACCGCTGGACAAGATGTAACTGCTGCAATGCACTCCCTGCCACGGCCACAACCTGAGATTCAAAGCTGAGCCATGAATCGAGGAGCACACCCAGACTCCACACTTGAGAGACCATGGAAGGGGGGACGAACACCCCCAACAAGAGGAGATTCAACCACCCCCAGGCTCCCCAAGCCCTCGCCCACCAACATCACCTCCAATTGCAGATGGCTCAACCTCATCCAAGCCCCCACAGCTGAGTGTCATCAGCATACTGATGACACTGCATGCCCTGAAACCCCCTCACGATCTCCCCTAATGACTGCATATAGATGTTAAACAAGAGGGACGACAGAATGGCACCCTGTGGGACTCCACACATGCAAGAACCTGCCTGGCTGCCCATCTGTGTTTCTCTCTCATACGTTCTTATCCCCTGGAGCACTCTTTGCAAGTTGACACCCTATTATTTATTTATTTATTTTATCTCTATCTTACATGTTGCCTGCCCCCCCACCCCCCACCCCCAGGGCAAACTCTTCAAATCAAAGTCCTGCAATAGCTTGGGTTCTGCCAACTTTAAATTTCCACCAGTGCCCACCTGGCTGCCGTTATATCTACCTCATTTCGCACCAGGCCACCCTGAGGTGCTCCCTGCAAGATGGAGCACCTTGATAGCTGGGATTCTGCCAAGATAAATGAAGAAGACTCTAGCCACTTTGCCCACACACTCTGCTGCTGCTCCCTGACTGAAGAAGAGAGAGAGCCATCTGCTAGAATGAGACAGAGAAATATCCCTCTATGCCCACAAGCTGATTCTTCCCTTTGGCAGGAGAGCCCTCAGCACTCCGGACCAGACATGGTTCTTACTCTTCTACCCTTAGCATCTTCTGGAGGCAATATAAGAGTTTTCTATGGAAATGGCATTTGGTGGGTGGGGATAGGGACTGGTTGATAGGTGGGTTTGGGGTAGAGATGTGAGAGGGGGTTGGTTGTGGGAAATGGGGAGGTGGTATTGGGTGGATTTGGGGGCTGTGAGTGGGTTGGGGGTTGTTTTTATTTTTATGTTTCTATGTTCTATTTGCTTTTATGTTATGTTTATAATTTCATTTTGTAAGCCATCCTGAGTCTTTTTGAGGGGAGGGCAGGATAAATAAATACATAAAATAAAATAAAATAAAATAAATAAAAAATCATCTCAAATGCAAACTTCACTTCTCTGCAGGTGAGGCAGGCAGTCACCACTTGTCCATCAATGCTTTTTAGGACATGACTGCCCTCTAAGTCCCACTGGCTGTCAGCCACCTCTGTAATGGACACCTAATAATTAAGAGCAACAGGGCTATGTATGTAATGGACACCTAATGGTTAAGAGCAAAAGTTTGGGAATGAGAAAGCATAACAGAGCCAACTTAAAACAACATGATGTCTTTACGATGCCTATTGGCTATTGGAAATTCTAAACTAGGGATGGCGAACGTGGTTCGGAAGTTCGGAAGTTCAGAGTTCAGACCGAACTCAAATAGTTCAGTTGACCAAACCAAATGTGTGAACCAAACTCGAATTTGAATGTTCAGTTCGGATGCGTTCGTTGAGTTCGGAATTAAATTTCCATTGGTTTCAATGGAAAACACATTATTGGCTGTAACATTTTTGATTTTTAGTCTATGTGGCTGAACATTGGAAGGCCTATAACTAAAATAGAAAGCATCATGTGTACCAAATTTCAAAATGATTGTATAAAGGCATCTGATTTTAGAAGCAGTTGAATTATTGTATTTTGCAATATTCTACATATACATACTTAGCTGTAACTTCTTTGCCTCACATCTAATGTAGGAGAAACATTTCCAGTTTATACCCCTTCCTATATTTACTATATTTGCCAAATTTCAGAAGGATTGGGAAAAGGGTCTTGGTGGTATAAGCAATTAACATATAAATATATGTCTGACTATAACATCTTTGTAATCCAACCAGTGTACATGAAATTTGGCAGGGCTATAAATTATATATTTATAATCATTTGTGCCAAATATCAGAAATATTTTCTTAACGGTCCCAATTTTACATGCCTGTACATCATATGTAGAGAAGGGGCCTATGCCTGGGAATCTCTTATGTCACTGTGGTATAAGATCGGTTTGTGATCCGAATTGGCCAACAAAAATGTCAACCAAATATCCTAATTATGTGCTGAGACCATCCCAACATATCTCCCCCACTTGTTTCTGGGAAGTCAGAAGCATCTGTTTAGGAAAGAGTCAATAGAGATTCTCTTATGTCATCTGTCTCAGTACTGCAGGATGTGATTGTGATGATAATTGGCCAGCCTGGATGTGTTTAAACTATGTCTCCTGACTGCTGGGATGCTATCTCAGAAGTCCCAGTTATGTTGCTTATGCCCGCCTCAGGGCCGCCCCCTATGCCCACCTCGAAGCCACTACCAATTGGTCCTGTAAAGCTAGAAGCTTGCAGTAATGTGTTTGGCCATTGAATGTGTCTGTCAGTCTTTGGGGTTGCTCCACATCCTTCCTCCTACAGTCTCTCTCCCCCTTCCAGGGTGCCTGCCTCAGACTGGCATGGAATATGCTGATATTCATCTGAATAATGATCTTTACAGGGACAATATCAATTGCTTATATAATTGGGGCCCTTTATCAAAATCTCCTATACATTTGCTAAAATGGCAGGAAAGGAATTTGATACATTCTTGCCAAACATCCTGTAAACAGAATGGAATATCAAAATGTTACACCCAGAAATGTCTTATACCCTTGGGACCCTTTATCCACTCTTTATGAAAATTGTTAGAAATATTATGCATATAGAGGGACGTAATATGCACAAGTTTTATGAACATTGGATGCAATATAAAGAAGTTGTAGCCATGAATGTGTATGGAGATTTTCCTAAAATCACAACATTCAATTGCTTCTGAAATTGGTCTCCTTTATCTACTTGTTCCGAATATTGGTACACATAGTGCCCTCCATTGGTAGTACAATCTCCCCTTATTTAATCAAAATTGAATAAGAAACACAAATTTTATAGCCAGAGATATGTTTTTCAGTTTTTCAGTTTTTTCCCTTTATTTCAAAAACCAAATGTCATTTTCAGTTCCAAATTGCACCAAACTAAAGACCAAACCAAATACCAAATCTGAACTCAAGATTTGACTCAAACCACTGAATGGCCAAACATCCAAACCTGGTTCTGTTCACACATCCCTATTCTAAACATGATTCCAGTCTCCTGCCCTTCCCTCTCTTCCTCCTCTCCTCTGGCTTCCCCCTCCCCTTTTTGTGATGTGTATTGATCAGCAGGGATATCAATCATGGCTTCAGTCCCCTACTCTCCCCTTCCTTCTTTCTCCCCAGGCACATGTAAGGAAGCCTGAAAAGTAAAATGAAAGGCAAACCATGCATGCAAGCAAATGCACATTAACATGAATGGAATGTCCAGAAAACAATTTTTAAATGAAAGCAGAATTAAAATGACACATAACAAATTGTTGTTTATATGGAAAATAAACTAAAATGAAAATTAAATTATCCCCTCCTGCACACCCCTTATGACATTTTATCCTAAACTGGAGATTTTACCCATCAAATCATGCTTGTCAATATGGCTAGTAATTCTGTTTTTAAAAATGGTATCCATCAGTTTGCCTGGTACTGATGTAGGCTTACTGATGTGTAGTTTCCAGGGTCACCTATAGAGTCCTGTTTAAAAACTGGTGTTTAGCTAACCTACAGGCACAGAGGAGGATTTTAGTATTAAGTTACATATTACTGATAGTAGTTCAACCTTTTCAAATTTGAGTTCTTTCAGTACCTTTGCACAGCACACACTTGGTGTGCACATGGTGTGTGCATGGCACAACCCATTGTGTGCCATGTGCACACCCTGTGCACACAGAGTGTGCATGCAGTTTGTGTGCATGCATGCACACAACCTTGGTTCATGGCCCTACCCTCATCTGAATCTGGATCTGACTCCCGTAATTTCTGTGCAGTCTCATCTGACTCCTGTACAGTGTTCTGACACTGTATTTTGCCCACTGGAATTGAAAGGTGGGATCATTTTCCAGAACACTGCACTTCTATGCTCAATACTGGAATGAAACCCATGTTATTCACCTTGATGGCTTCTTTTTAACAGTGTAGAGAAGATACCAAAATGATCTCAGAGAAACACAGAGAAACTGTTAATTATAAACATTCTAGCATTATATTCTAGCTGCTATAACAGGTGGCTGCACAGTTTAGTGTGAGCGGGGGGAGAGAAATCAGACAGTGCTGAACTGCTTATGTAAGTTTAAAAGATGCAGCTTCAAATTGCATCATTTCAAACACTTTCTGCCATTTCCTTCTCCTCCCTCCCTGCTCATTCTCAAAAATAACATTTAGACCTTGCTGTAGATTCATTTTTTTCCTTCTGCTTTCATCTCCCTTTTCATTTCCTATCATTTACGCCATCTTAGCTTCTTTCCATCTATTAAAGCAGATTCTTAACACGTGAACTGAGGTTGCAGAGGTACAGCTTGAAGTAGAATGAGCGCAATGGATTTTTTACAACCAGTTGGTGGTTCTTAAACACATTTTGCAGATGACCATCTAGTAGAGTAGAGTCTGCCATAGGGATGGAGATAGCACATTGGCCTTTTTTACATGGACGCCACCAGCAGCCCGGTGGGTGGAGATGGGTGGGTGAGCACACCCGGCGAACACCTGGTGGCGCTGAGCCAGGAGACATTTACACAGACAGTGCAGCTGGGGGTTGTGGGATGGAAGGGGAGGTTCCAGCACACACCCATTGGGCAAACATCCACCCCAGGAAACACGGAGCAAACACCCTTGATGTTTACATGGACAGCCGAGACAGTGAATGGCAGGGAATCCTCACCCAGCACAGCGACGTGACAACATGGCAGACTGAGGACAAAAGAAGCCACGTCACGCAGCTCTGCCCCTGAACTGCCAGACTCTGTGAGGGTGGGGTTGGAGGGATTAGGTATGACAGGAGCCACAAAGTAGCAACCCCTGGCCAGCCCAGTGACAGAGGCCAGACAGCCAGGCACCATGTGCCCCCTACAAACCAGAACCCGCCCACACACAACTGTGAATACAACCAGACAGGGAAGGGCTGCATGGCCAAGGAGGTGGGGGGGACCCCAGTTTGGGAGTGGGTGAGGGGGAAGGAAGGGCACAGGGGAGAAAGTCAGAGACCTGAAGCAGCAGGGACCCCCAACACAAACACTCAACCCCCCAGCAAATCTCCCGCACATACAATCCCAAGGCCCCCAGAAAACAAGCCAGGAACGGGACATAGGAGGTCACGGCAGGGAGGGAAGCACCAGGATAACAGCTAAGGGGACAGACCCCCGACCCAAGGGACTACAGGGAAAAGGGGCATCGAGACAGGGGGAGACATAAGGAAGGCAAGACAGGAAGCCAAGTGGCCACAATCCCAAGGACAGGGAACCAAGGGTCAACCCCAAAGGATCCGACACGATCCCTCACCGGTGTGATTCTACACACTCCTCACCTGCCAGGCAACCAGGCATAACCCCCATGAGGTGCTCACACAAGAGAACAGCACGCACGGAAGGAGAACACACACAACCGGAGAAGGGAGCAAGCCTACTTTAATACCTAGGAAAGAAAGGGAGGAACAGTAAACAGGGACAGTCGAGCTGGGGAGCTGACACCAAAAGGTTGGGTGGGGTGGATCCCTCCCCCCCAGTAGGGACGCCGACCCTGTACCCAGCTCTAGCGATCCACCTCGGCACGGTTGAGTTGGTGCACTGATGTCAGAGGTGTAGGAGGAGCTGCAAAACCTCCTCCTGCTCCCTGGTCTGCTCTGCAATCATCGCCTTCACTGAGGGAGAGGGGTTGAGCCATTAAGATAGTCCAAGAGCCCCAAAAATGTGGAATCGCAAACAGACACCAGGGGAGAGGGCCCTGCGCACACGCAGCACACTCACTGATCTCCTAGTACAACCGTGCCCCAGCACGGAGCTCCTAGGCCACATGCTGGAGCTGGCCGGCCATCTGTCCTAGGCAAAGCATGGGCAGGTAAACAACCAGAGTAGCTAGAAGGGAGAATGGAGAGGTAGAAGGTGAAAGGGTGCACAGAAATGGTGCAGGTCAGAAGGGGTCATTCAGCATACAGCACACACACCCCAAACATGGCCCTGGGTCACCCATGCCACCACCCCAACTGCTTGGACCAAGCAGGAACATGGGAAGACAACTGATGAACTTGACAAAGCCCACACTCATGGTCAGCAGCCCGTCTCTCCTGTCGCCCATCCATCACCAACAGTGCAGATGGTGGGAACCAATAGGGGGGCGACAGGAGCGGTGATAGGCGGGGAAGTTTTGGCGGGAAGCCCAAACAATGGGTAGTCCACACCTGACACTGTGTTTGGTGTGTGCCACCAACTCCAGGGCAACAATAGCTGCTAGGGAGGGGTTGGGGCCCACACCCAGGACCCGCCCACATACTGGTGCATAATGGACAGCACTGCCGGGGGACAACACCAGCACACATATGGCATATGCAGTCCATGACAGGCCAGCCAAGCCACCTAGGTGGTTGACAACAACACCACAGGGAATATCAGGGGGCTGCACAGAGGTCCAGGGCCCGCACAGTGTTGCAGGACACCAAGGGGCCAATGACAGTTCAAGGACAGTGCAATCACCAGGATGCATTGGACCCCCACCACCACACAGGCCAAACCCACGATCCATTAGAGAGCTTCCAGGGTAAAGAATAACACACCATATGTTGCTACCTGAGAGCCCCAGCGTTACCGAACACAACCCCTCCTGCACCCAGATCACACAAATACACACACGGGAAAGGATGCAGATATGGAAGGGGTGATTGGAGAGGTACACTGTCACAAAAGCACCATAGGATGTATAGTCACAGGCAAGGTCCTTATTTGTGATGGGGAGAAAGGGAGGGTACAGGCAAACAGAGGCCGGTGAATGAGTCATCACGGGCCCGTGGGCGTTCCACGCAACCATCACCCTGGGCATTCATTGCACCCACTCCAAGAGGGATGGAGGCACTTGTTAATGCAACAGGGATGGAGGCGGGAGTGTACAGAAGCAGTGATGGGGTCCGGCAGAGGGGGAAACCAACCAAAGGGTCGCACAATACAGTGGGGAGGAACAGCACTGTCCAAGGGGAGCCAAGGCACAGCACAGTCATGGGGAACACATTGCCATGGAGTGGGAGGTTGGGACACCCAAATCAGGGAGAGACCAGAGGGTGCTAGTGAAACATCAATCCCTGGTCAAGACCCTCCCAGGCTAATAGGCCCCTGCGGAATCCCCGGGAACGTATATGTGCATCCACCATGAAGTGGGGCAGGAGGTAGTTCTCCATGGCAGCTGCAGCCCAGACATCTGGGAGGTTCAGCACTAATTGCAGGGTGCCCAGCTGCAATGTGGTAGGGGTCCCGGTCAGAAGTGGTCCACCAACATCGGGGGGTAACAGGGCCATCTCCTCAAGAAGGGCCTGGCATTTTGATCATGGACACGATATGCCACGGGCACGCAGTAGGATGCCGGCGTAGTCGGTAGCAACAGGGGTACCACCAGCCTGGAGGCCCAGTCCATACTCAGGTCAAGCAGTCACCAGGTGAACAGCCATGATCTCCTGTGCAGTCCATGGCACAACAACAGTGACTGGGTGCCCCCAAAGAAATTGTTGAAGGACACTGAATCCAAGCTCCCTGGCATGTCTCCGGCAAGCCGGACCCCCAAGTGGATGGCCCATCACCCACATGTACTGTGACAGGAGATTGAATCCATCTGCAACTGACAGGGGGTCTCTCAGCAGCAGCTGGACATCGCAGCTCTGCCACAGTGTTCCCAAAAGCATGTTGGCACATGACGACCACTCCTCCCAGCCACCACCACCAGCCTCGGGACCTGTTCCACACCCTGCCATTACCTATTCAAGGACTGGTTGCTGGATTGCACATGGGTTCAACAGAGAGCGGCTGTGAATGAGTGATGCACGAGGAGCTGAGCATCACTAACCGGAGAGTGACCTTACACAGCTGATAGTAGGCAGGCTGCTAGGCCTGGTGAATCTCTGACCCACACACCAGGTGGAAACATTCAAGCGCTAGAGATTACAGATGTCCAAGGCCATGGCTGCCTCTAGCATGGAGCTAGTGAGGCACACCATGCAGCATATCATGATTGTGCACAGCTGCACAATGCCATGGCCTTCACTCGCTGTGACAGATACAGGGCTGGTGCGGATGCATCCTGCCCACTAATTGCAGAGGGGAATGTCACAGGCACTGGGGAGGAGGTAGGTCCCCTTGGCTTCACTGCAGTCCCGCTGTGGCACTATCCCCAAGGCATTCAGGTGGTCCCTGCTAGTGGGAGAATGTGCTGGTGAGCCGGTAAGCGGGCATCCCTACCAGGTGCATAGAACACACCCACAGTAGTGCACCAATTAATGGGCACCAAGCATGGATCACCATAGTACATATATGGGCCAGTTCCAGTGCCTGGGTGTGGCATGTAGAGAGTGGTGGTTGTGGTGTGGTGGGTGAGAGGTGACTGTGAAAGAGAGCAGAGCAAGTACAGAGGTGGTGCTGTCCATTACTGGGTGTACATGCAGTGCACCGGGGAGGAGAGTGTGCTTAGCAGTTCGCCCCATTACCTCAGGACAGCTGTTTACTGACAGGGGACATATGAAGCACGGTGTGGGTGTGCTGGGCACACAGGGTTTGGGGTTTGGAGGCACAGGCTGCAACCGGGTGTTTGGTTAGTGCATATCCCAGTGATTGGCCGGGTGATTTAGCAGGACACGTTCACAACTGTGCAGGCCTTGGGGCATGCCATGCATTAACATAGAGGCTAGTACGGTACCTGAGTGGTGATTCAGCACTGTTCCCTCCGGTGGGTTCTCACAGAGTGTGTGTTGTTGTTGGTACCATGCTGCCTGTTGATGAGCCCCTTGAGGAGAGGGCCATCCTGTTAATGGTCCTGGCTGCTTATTTCATGGTCCTGGCCCAGGTGTTCTAGCAATGGACTGAGCTACTCCTGCCAGGGCCCTGTTTCTACAGCCATGGAACACAGTGCAGGAGGGTGGCCAATATGCGCTGAGCAGGATCGTTGCGGTGGTTGAGGAAGATAGCTGCTTGCCGAAATGCCCTGTTTGAAACATCAGTGTCCCAGGACATGAGACTTGGCCTTTCTCGGTGGCCTCTCAACCTTTACCACCGTTGTGTGACTGGCCCAATGCAGAAGATGAATTTAATGTGTTCACACACCAGTGAATGGTGGGAGAACATGTTGGCTACCTGAACAGATGAGGAATGGATGGACCACTTCTGAATAAAACGCTCCCTGTTGACCTGACTCGGAGAGATCCTGAACCCACATCTCTGGAGGCAAGCTACCAACATGTGGTATCCACTGCCTCCAGGGATACGATTGGCCATGGAAGTGTGGATGCTGGCTACCCCTGATTCCTGTCGGAGCGTTGGGGAGCAGTTCAGAGTGGGGACCGCAAACTGTTAAAAGGGCCCTCCACGATGTGTGCGACCTGATAGTGGAGCTGCTACTTCAGCGGGTCATCCAGCTATGAGATCCCAAGGTAGTGATCCACTGCTTTGAGGACATGGGCTTCCCGCATTGTATTGCAGTGATAGACAGCACCCACATCCTTCTCATCTGCCCCACACACAGCAAGAAAGACTATCTGAACCAGAAGCAGGCATTCTCAATAAATCTCCAGGCTGTTGTGGATCACAGGTGCCTGTTTACTGATGTGTACACAGGCCAGTCAGGAAGGAGCCATGATGCGTGCATTCTGTGGGCATCACCCCTCTATGCCCACATGTTCGATGGTGAGATTGTTTCCAACCTGCACCAGGTGATTGAGGGGGTATCCATGGCAGGGTCACCTACATGCTTACAGTCATGGTGTTCGTCACGCTTCAGGCTTTGGTCTGTCTCTGGATGGTGGTTAGTATAGGCAGTGAAAACGTGCTATCTATGTGCAGGCCTGTACCCTGCCATGGGTGGTTTGTCCTCTCCCTACTGCCTTCTGGAAGGCAAGAGCAGTCTAGGTCCCGCACCGGTATTGCACATGGCATGACTCTGTATGTCCATTTCCAGACCTCTCCCACACATGGAACCCCCTTAACATAAAGATTGACATAGAGGTACTGTATAACATACATTTATTGGGGTGTATTTACAAGGGGAGGGGTTAACTTTTTCCGGGGCCTTACCCGTGCCCACTTCAGCGCACCACTGGGGCTCGATCCCCTGCAGGTCCTTGCTGCCGCTGTTCATTGTAAGCAGCGGCCTGATGGCCTGGGCTCTCCGTCGTCCAATGGCCACTCCATTCTGGGTTAAGGTATGGGGCCCTGCGATGTTTGAACATACAGTAAGAGTTACAATAATACCTTGGATATAACCCATGCACCACAGCCCTTTTTGTAGCCCTCTGAAGGTGCCATGCATCTCCAGGCTGCGTCTTCTCATCCCACCCCTCTGCAGGTAGCGATGCATTTCTCCCCCCCTCCTTTACAGACAGATATGTTATGTAGCTTACCAGAGCTGGTAGAGAGGCTGGCATGGGCGGTTGGTCACCTGGAGGTTCCAGGATGTTCAGGGGAGGCTGTGGTTCCCAGAGGAGGGGTCTCGGAGGCAGCTGTGGAGGAACCGGGAGGGGTGCAGTCTGGAAAGACAGCCCCACAGGCTGCTGTTGTGGGTCTATGTGGGAGAGGGGGACCCTGTGAATGAGGCTAGGGAAGGGGTGCTGCTGGGGACACCAGGGTTGGCCAAAGTGCTGGGGAGGGGGCACTTGCACCTGTGGGAGGGTGCCCTGGTGGTGTTCGGCTGCCATCCCTCCATCTGTGCCTGGAGGACCCATGTCATGCTGGGGTTCTCTCCGCAGGAGCCCCACAGCCTCCCCCATGAGGTCAAGGGTCCATGCGGATGTCCCCTCCAGCGTGACATGGGCCCTCACCGTCTTGAACCTCTCGAACCTCGTACTCCATTGTAAGCATGGCATGGCCGGACTTGAGATTGTTGTCCTTGAAATACTTATATCCAGACCTCAAGTCCTTTGCTGCTGCATGCACTGGATGAAATCCCTATTAAACCCCTGCCACTGAATTTTCTGGGCGATGGCTTCATAGACCTGTCTGATCTTGTAGCTGTGTACCAGGTCGTGCTGGACCTTTTCAGCCCCCCAAACACGTATGAAGTCCCGGGTCCCACTATTATTGCAAAAATGGTGACCGGGGCCATGCATGTGCACAATGACCATGGAAGCCATTTTGCACATGCACAGAGCTGGTTTTCAGCCACACAAGAATCTTGCAAGAATGGTTAGAGAATTGGCCGATTTTTGACCAGTTCTTGCAAATCTCAGTGAGAACCTGGTTCTTGTTGAGAATTTTGAGAAATGTGAGGGTGAGTTCCAGCCCTACTTGAAATGTGGTGTTCCTTTAGGTTCAAAACCTATTAACCATGGTGGCAATGGCAAACCTTTGGAGATGTCATAACTACATGTTGATACACAACTGTATATCTCTTACCCCACGAGTTCTAACACCTCAGCGTCTGCCTTGGAGGAATGCCCAAATTACATAGCCAGCTAGATGCATCAGAAGTATCTTGTCTACAATCCAGGGAAGACTGAGGGGATTCTGGTGAGAAGGGGCATTTGATATGCCTCTCCTTCCTTGGGCCCCTGCATATTGAGAGAGGTACGGGTGGATATTATGGGCCAGATAAAAAACGTAGACATCACTTATGACTGCAGTCTTTTCATGAAAACTCAGGTATTGGACATGATTTTAAGGTGGTTTTTTTAGCTGTGCAATTTGTATAAATGTATCACATGTACTTATCACATGTTGATCTTGTCACACAGAGATCTATGCCATAGTGACTACAAGGCCTGATTTATGTAACTCCTTCTTTGGGCATCCAGTAGTGCATCTCTATGATTTGCAGTTTGCAGTAAGCATGGCTGCTTACTGGTTTTGGTTTTGGCAGCTGTGATCATACACCTACCCTGTGTTCTTTGCATTTGTCGCTTGTAGAACAGTGGATTGAATTTAAGATTTAAGTCCTGTTTTTTAAGGCTCTGAATGGTATATGCCCTGGTGATATTTGAGAGCTGGTTGTGGAACCTCACCCTGCTGAGATCTCATTTAGAATGCCTCCAGATGCTCATCTAAGTTCCTCCTTCCTCACCTTCAGAAAGCACCTGAAAACTCTTTTGTTCTCCAGGTGCTTTTAGAAGATCCACTGTTGGTTCTGCAGCTTAATAGGGATGGGCGAACACGGTTCAGAAGTTTGGAGTTCGGCGCAAACTCGACCTGTTTGGACAACCGAATCCGAACCCAAATCCGAACCTGAACTGGCCGAACCAAACTCAATTTCGAACGTCGAAATGACCAAACAGTTCGGTCAGTTCGGATCGCATTTGGGTGAGTTCGGGTGGCAAAAAAAGGTTCACTGGAAGGTCAAATGTGACAGGGAGGGGTAGTACTAGTCACTGAGGAGCAGACTTCCAGGCAGTCACCAGGGGTGGAGAGGTGTGCAAGAAATGAAACTATCTGCCTCCCCCCTTCCCAACACCTTCTGAGCTAGTCACTGTTCCTGAATAGCAGGCGTTGAGTACGATTATTAGATTGCTTTAAGTTTCATTTCAGTTTTGGACTGAAATGAAACTTAAACCTTAAAGTGAAACCTTGTGTTGTTTGTGATTCCCCCCATCCCATAGATAGATAGATAGATAGATAGATAGATAGATAGATAGATAGATAGATAGATAGATAG
>QEPC01000529.1:2550663-2565126 GCA_003113815.1 Sphenodon punctatus | reverse complement strand
AAAAAACCGGCACACTGAAATCCGGTACCGGGGGCCGGATTACCGGGCCGAATCCGATAATGCCGGTACGCCCGATACCGGCATTATCGGATACCGGTAGATCCGGAATTCCCATCCCTAATAGATAGATAGGTTAGGGACAGTAGACAGTTGTAGGAGTTAGCTTAGTGATAGAGATAGCGTTAATGATTTAGTTTTAGTGTTTGTAGGAGTAGGCCTGTATACTTATTAGATAATCCATTTAGTTCATAGCATTTAGAATAGTTAATATCAGTTAGATTTAGTGTATATATATATACAGTTTAAACAGAGGAGGGAAAGGGTAGGAAAAAATACATTAAGCTGTAGGGATGGGCGAACAGATTGCGGTTCGGGTTCATCCGTTTGGTTCAGCTCCGTTTGGTTCGTCCGTTCAGTTCATCTGTTCGGTTAGTTCGCCGGGTTCGGGTTCAGCCATTCGGGAAATGTTTTGTTATGGGTGTTTTTGTTGTTTTTTATATGGGTTTTTTGTTTTTTATTTGGTTTTATATGGGTTTTTTTTGTTTTGTATTTGTTTTTTTGTTTTTATATGGGGTTTTTTAATTTAATTTTTTAATCTAATATTATATATATATATATATATATATATAAAATTAAATTTAAAACATTAAAATATATAAAATTAATATATACCATTAAATTAAAACATTAAATTAAAAAACCCCATATAAAAACAAAAACAAACAAATAAAAAACAAAAGAAAACCATATAAAACCAAATAAAAAACCAAAAACCCATATAAAAAACAACAAAAACACCCATAAAAAAACATTTCCCAAACAGCTGAACCCGAACCCGGTGAACTAACCGAACAGACGAACCGAACAGACGAACCAAACGGAGCCGAACCAAACGGACGAACCCGAACCGCGATCTGTTCGCCCATCCCTACAGCTTAATGTATTTTTTCCTACCCTTTCCCTCCTCTGTTTAAACTGTTTTCAATGGATTTTAAGTTATGGTGTTTTATTGTATTTTTAATGTTGTGGAGTTCTGTGACCTCTATCCAATAGAGGGACACTACACAAATGAAATGTATTAGTAGTAGTAGTACACCCATGCCACCAGGTGGTCGCTATCTTCCTGTGGATGAGGAGTGGGTTGTGACTATTTGTGACTAGTTGCTATCAGAAATGAGAACAAGGGAACTTTCCTGGTCCTCCTACCTTGTTCTTTGCCATGGACTTTGGAGGAACTGGGGACACGAGAGATGATTCCCCTGACCTAAATGCTCTAGTGCTGCCATAATATCACTCAGGAAAAGCAGGTATGGAGCATCATGCCCTATTGGTTTCTTTGGCTTCCAAGCAGATTGACATCAAACACTGTGCTCTGTGCTGTGACGTTGTCTGGATACAAGTACATAGTCACCTCCAGAGCCTACACTGTCATTGTACCTTTCCTTGTTTTTTCTTTTGAGCTTATTTTCTTAGGTTCTGGAGAAGGATATCAACAAATCGGAGAAACCCTGTGCCTTTGGGAGACTCTCCAGAAGTGTAGACCGAAGTTTTAAAATTATAAACTCAGCTAAGATTCAAAAGATTATACAGCTGCAGTAGCCACTTTCATTCTATGTGGTGTCAACCCTGGTTTTTAGGAAGATGGTTTGTGGTTTGTGGCTGATTTTTTCAGGGTTTGTTGGAGTCATGGGTTTAGTGCTTTTTGCTTCATTTTGCATGGCGCGGTAGAATACTTTCTGAGTTATAATGTTTTGATTTTTCTGGTTTGATGTTGAATTGCTCCCATACTAACGGTTTCATGCATGTCTATATCTTTGTCTGTGTTAAGATTTGTGGTTTATTAATTGAAATATATGAAGCCCAGGCATTTGAGAGTGCCTTTTAATGATTGGTTTAGTTTGATGCTGCTGGAGAGTTTTTATTAAGGTTGTTAAAATTGGTAGGTACACGCATGCACATTGAGTATAGAGGCAGTTCAGTTTGACGGCAGCATGTCATCTGGTTGAATTTATTGGGTGTGACTAGCTCTCTGGAGTACACATCACAATACATCCTACATACTGTGACACTTACTGAAGCAGCTGGGGGCCAACCTGAGCCCTCACTCCCCCCACCAGAAAATGCTTCCTCCCACCTGACTCTCCAGCCTCCCACTAGCAAACACCTCTCCCTGCCCAAGCCTCCAGGTCCCCTGCTAGAAAACACCTCTTCCCTGGCCTGAGACCCCAGCCCCCCACAAGCAAACCCCTCTCTCCTCCTTAGCCGCTAGCCCCCCTGCCAGCAAACCCCTCCCCCTGCTTGAGCCCTCAGCCAACGCCTCTCCCTGCCTATCCACCAGCTACCACTTCTAGGTTCTCCATGTCCTGGACCGGGGGCTTCAGAAACCAAGTCTACTATGCATGTGCATCTCCACTGATGTGGGCGTTCTTTAAAGTGATTGAGTCCATTTGCCTCCCCTCCCCGGTTGGGCATGTTTTCCTAATGGGGGTAGTGTGATGGGATGTATGGCCTGAGGGATTTGCATGGTGATGGGGGGGTCAAAATAAACTCAATCACTTTAAAGAACATACACACTCTCAGTGATACACAACCAGTGGAAGGGAATGGGGCAATGATCTATCTATGCAGGGTAGGGGAAGTATTTCCTATCACCCCTTCTGTTACCTTGTCAACCTAAGAAGCAGAATGCCTTGAATTTTGCAAGAGTTTTTACCAGAACTTGCCCATGCCAGCAGGAAACCTGGTACCTTAAATCCAGTCCAGCTCTCCCAAACACCACTTCCCTGACCCCTTGTCAGGTGATGCCAAGCAGTAATGAGATTGTGGATTCCTGAACCCACCTCCCCTCCCCCCCCAACAAAAAAAACCCTGCAACCCCTTCCACTAATCCACACGCACTGGATAAGCAGAATAGATTCATACCATGAGGCAGATTTTACACGAGTGGTGGGATGTAGCATGTTGAAGAACGTGTTTCCTGAAAAGCCCCTCAGGGTGCGTTTAGACACATCTGAAGTAGCCGGCTGCCATAGCCATCACAGCTCACGTGGTCTTTTTGAAGGCACATTTGGGAAACCCCGGATTCCCAAATGCACCTTCAAAAAGACCGCTCGAGTCATGATTCCTATGGCATCCGGCTACTTCCGATGTGTCTAAAAGCACCCCGTGGGGCTTTTCAGGAAACACGTTTTTCAACACGCTGCATTCTGCCGCCCGTGTAAAAGCGGCTTAGAAGAATTCTTCATTTCCCAAGTCCCAACAATAGTCTTTGCCACCCCTTCACTCCCCAAAACACTAATTATTGTAGCAGCAGCTTTCCTGTCCCTTACTATCTCCCATCTGAAATGGGATGGCAACAGATTGCTTGGCTCCACTGTGAGGAGTGAGACAACATCCTCCTGTGTCCGTTGTGTTCTGATACTTTTGCATCAGATTTCCAAGCATCATGGTAAAGAAATATATTTGAGAAAAAGTAGATACATAGATATCATACCCACCCTTCCGTGTAATATTTCTTTGCTTGTACACACACACACACACACACACACACACACACACACACACAGAGGTTATCGAAATAGCATGTGCTCTACTGGTGCGAAGGCATGGACATTGTGTCCCAAATCAGTGTGATTACAAAAAACATGCATAAAGAGTTTTTCCCAGAGAAAGTTTTTGCTTTACTCAGAAACGTTTCCAGTCATTCATAACTGAATTATTTCCACCCTTTCATAGCTGTTGTTTATCGTGGGTTCTCCAGCTGGATGAACAGAATGTGTAATACCTTCCATTGCCATGGCCAGCAACACTCTGGAGACAGCTGTTGTGGAATCCTCTTCACTTGGTGACAGACTACAGTTCTGACTTATGTTTTCTCCTAGAAAAAACAAAATGTGCCTCTGTTCTTAGGATTAGCAAATATCATCTTTAAAATGATTCTATATATACATGCTCATATGGAAACAAAGTGCAAAGAGGGTCTCAACTGCTTTGGGGATTTGGAAAGGGGTAAGGAGCATTATAAATCATTCATCCAGTTCTGCTATATGCCAGTACTTTTTGAAAGTCATTACAATATCATGATTGTTCTATGACCTGCATTATTGGTAATGCTGAAGACATCAGCTCATTTCTTAATGGGAAAATGCCTTTACCATACCTAGCACCTTTTTGACAGTTTTCAAAACATGCTTATGTATGCAGGTGCTTGCAGGTATTTAACCACTCACTCCCATAAATTTTTACAGCACAACAGTCAAGACACATGAATGAGTCAGTAAGCTGCTGCTGTGGTGACTGGGGCTGTATTGACTGGAGGAGCCTGCTTTTCCCTCCCCTTCCCCAGGTAATAACTCCCAGGGCGGGGCCCTGTGGGCACCAGCCCTCGAGTGCCAGCCCAAAGGGGGACACGCAAAGGGTGTTGGCCGTTGACTGAGGCTATTTGTCGGGGTGCCCCGGGCCCCTTCTGCCGGACAGACACCACATCAGACAACATATCTGTCATCGTGTGGCCCATCATTGTTGCTGCTGTTGCCCCGCCGATACTACTGCTCTTTAATGTGGTTCTAAGGGGTTTGGGGGGGATGAGGTGGGTGTGGCTTGAGGGTGGGGGGTATGTGGAGTGGGTTAGGGTGGATAGAGCTAACCCCCCTGGTGAGAGAAAGGGAGGTGCACCCTGGGGAGGGTTAGGGGGACTCCCTGCGAGAGGCGGAGCCTCAGGGAGGAGATTCCTTATGAGAGGAGGAATACTGGGGGGTGAGGAGGAGGAGGGGGGAATGGGATGGGGAGGGGAAGGTGTTGTGCCCCCCCGGTGAGATGGGGGGTCACTGCCCATATGATGGGGAAGGGGGACTCCCTGTGAGAGTGGGAGTCCCAGGGGTTTGGGAGGGGGGAAGGATTATTGGTGGTGGGGGGACTCTGGAGGCAGAGTGAACAGCCGAGGGGTCAGGCTGGAGTGGACGGGAGGGGAGAAACAGCCGTAGGGGTGATTATGGGGCACGGATGGTATGGTCCAGGGGGATGGGTAACTCAGACCCTCAGGGGACCGAGGTCTCTGATAGAGGTTGAGCGAATCACCCCCGTGCCGAGGGTGAGGGAGGGTCAGGGACCAGGGTCTGCCCATAAAGGGATGATGCTATTGAATGCAAGGTCCATCGTGAATAAGGCCCCGGTTATCCGGGACTTGATCTTGGATGGGGCAGTGGACCTTGCTTGCATTACAGAGACCTGGCTGGACGAGGGGGCAGGCCCATCTTTAGCGGACCTTGTTCCAGCCGGGTATGCTGTACAGCATCAGCCCCACATGGGGCGGTGGGGGGGGAAGTGTAGCTATTATTTTTAGGGATGACTAGCCAGTTAGGAGATATCCATTCCAGGAGATTTCAGGGGTTGAGGCCTTCCATGTGGTGTTTGATTTGGCTGGGGGAAATCTTGGGGTGTTGCTGGTATACTGGGCCCCTTCCTGCCCAGCAGCATCCCTTGCCGATCTAGCTGAGCTGGCCTCAGAGGTGGCACTGAACTCCTCCAGGACTTTGGTCCTGAGGGACTTCAACGTCCATGCTGACGCTGACCTCATAGGAACGGATCGTGAATTCATGGCCGCCATGGCAACCATGGACTTGTCCCAGGTGGTCAACTGCCTGACCCATGTAGGGGGGCATATCCTCGACCTGGTCTTCTGCTCTGGCCTGGAGGCAGGTGATCCGTTAGTGGGGGATGTGAGGGTCACACTCTTGTCATGCATGGACCATTATCTCCTACAGTCCAGCCTCTCAGTGCACCCCCTCCAGAAGGGGGATGGACCAGTTAGGATGGTCCACCCTCGGAGGCTGATGGAACCGCAGTGGTTCCAGGAGGCTCTGAGGGAGATAACCTTGGACCCTGACGGTTAGTCAGTCGATGAGCTGGTACAGCATTGGAACATCTTGCTGGGGGAAGCCATTGATAGGGTGGCTCCGAGACATCTACTGCCTCCATCTCATCACCGCAGGGTCCCTTGGTTTACTGAGGGGCTGAGGTGTATGAAACAGGTAGATAGGAGACTAGAGTGACGTTGGCGTCGGACTCGCTCTGAATCTGACTGACTTCTCCATAGGACCCACTTGCGGTCCTATGTTGAGGCTGTGAGGATGGCAAAGAAGGAGTTCTTTGCTGCCCTCATAGCATCTGTGAAGTCGCGTCCAGCGGAGCTGTTCCAGGTGGTGCGAGTGCTGGTCAGTCCAGTCTCCCTCTGCCTGGATGAGAACTTGTCCCAGGCACGCTGTGAGGAGTTTCTCACTTACTTCGCAGACAAGATCACTCAGATCCAGAGTAACTTTGACACTGGATTGGAAGCAGTAAGTGAGGGGCACGAGGTTATGTAGGTCCCGTCTGGTCGATCTTTCTGGGATGAGTTTCAGGAAGAGATGCTGGCCAATGCAGTGAATGTCCTGGGGTCTGTTAGAGCCACAAGTTGTGAATTAGATCCATGCCCGTCCTGGTTGGTGAAAGTCTCCAGGGAGACTTTGGGGACGGTGCTGGCGAGGGTAGTGAACGCGTCCCTTTGGCAGGGGAGGTTGTCGCCCAGTCTCAAGGAGTCTTTGGTGCGCCCCCTGCTGAAGAAGCCATCTTTGGATGTGGACATACGCGCCAGCTACCACCCCATCTCTTATCTTCCCTTTTTAGGGAAGGTTATTGAATGGGCAGTGGCACTGCTGCTCCAGGTGCATTTGGACAGCATCGGTTTCCTTGACCCTTTTCAATCTGGGTTCTGCCGCAGTTATGGTACTGAGACGGCATTGGTGGCCTTGGTGGATGACCTCCACCGGGAGATAGAAGCAGGATGTTCAACCTTTTTGATCCTGCTAGATCTCTCAGCCGCTTTTGATACTGTGGACCATGGGCTGCTGTTGAGATGGCTGCGAGACTTGGGGGGTCTGGACGGGACTGTCCTTGGATGGTTCTGCTAATTCCTCTCGGGTAGAAACCAGCGGGTGGTGCTCAGGGCTGAAACATCTAGCCCCCGGGCCTTGACCTGCGGTGTTCTGCAGGGTTCCTTTCTGTTGTTTAATGTGTATATGCAGCCTCTGCGGCAGATCACGAGAGGTTCGGGGTGCGATGTCATCAATATGCTGATGATACTCAGCTGTACCTCTCATTTTCAACTGACCCAGGTCCTGCTGTTTCATTACTCTCCCAATGTTTGGAGGCCATGGGGGATTGGATACAGCAGAGCAGACTGAAGCTCAATCCTGATAAGATGGGAGGTGATGGTGGTGGGAAAGGCGGGGGAGGTGCTGGCTCGCCTGATGGGGGGGGGGGTTCACCTGCATGCTGCTTTTCAGGTTCGGAGTCTGGAGGTAGTTTTGGATTCGGCCCTCCATCTGGATTGGCAGGTGGAGGCAGTGGCTAAAGCCACCTTTCGCCAGCTGTATCTGGTACAGAGACTTCGACCTTACCTCTCCGGGCCTGATGTGGCCACTCTCATCCATGCCTTCATCACCTCAAGGCTAAACAACTGCAATGCGCTCTACATGGGGTTTCCCTTGTTTCTGGTTTGGAGGCTGCAGCTAGTACAGAATGTGGCGGCCTGTCTCCTGACAGGGATGGGGCGGCATGAGCACATAACACTGGTTCTGCGTGCTTTGCACTAGGGCTGAAGCAGCAGCAGCTTTTACCATGCTGTAATTCCATTCCACCATTTTGGAATTGCCCGCGCCACACCGCGGCTTTTCGACCAACATTCTGCTAATTCCGCCGGCATTCTGCAAATTCATAAACTATCGGAAAAATTGCAGAATTGTCGGAAACTGTCAGAAAACCGCTGTTCCGCTATTTTGTGGCACTGGTGGAATGGTGGAAGTAGCAAAAATGGCATGTTTCCGTAATTTGTGAAGCCTGTGGAAGTAACGGAATGAAATTAGCGGAACTGCAGAAGTAGCGGAATGAAACTAGCAGAATGAAAGCCTGTACCACGCCGTAACACTAATTGCGGAAACACTGTTTCTGGCGGAAATAGCTACCGCTCCGACTTTCCGCTACAGCCCTACTCTGCACTGGCTGCCTATAGCATACCGAGCCAGATTCAAGGTGTTAGTATTGATTTACAGAGCCCTGCACGGTCTGGGCCCCTCATATCTCGGGGACTGCCTCGCCCTCCGCACCTCAGAGCGATCCCTTTGGTCCACTGGGGGCACCTTTCTGGCGGTCCCCTGTGTAAGACGGGGGGCCACATTGGAGAGGGCATTCTCGGTGGCCAGGCCATAGTTATGGAGTTCCCTCCTGGAGGAGGCTAACCTGGCCCTGGGCCTGTTGGCCTTTCGACATGTCTGTAAGACTTGGCTGTTCGCCCAGGCCTTTGGGGGGGAAGTGTGGAGGGGTGGGGGAGTGGGAGGGGGTTGGTTTTTAGTGATGTTTTTAAATTGCTGGGGGTTGATTTATTGTTGTGTTTTATTGTTATATTGGGTTTTATAATTTTGTACGCCACCCTGAGATGCCGTGGGCATGACAGGGCAGCAAGCAAATGGAAATAAATAAATAAATAAATAAATAGTATAGGCAAGGACTACACTATTGCTACCAGTTACTATTACAGGTAGTAATAGCATAGCAATAGCATAGGCTTTGTCTGCTCTGACTCATCCAATGGGGTAACCAGCACTGACAACTAACCTAGATATTATTTGGAAGGATTATCAATTACCAATTACCAATTAATGATTAATGATTAATGATTAATTATTGTACATTTATATAGCACCAGCAGTGTACCTGCCTCTTTACAATTGTTATTATTAGAGACAAGTCCTTGCCCAGCGGGCTTACAATCTAAGGACAGACAAGGATTAAAGGAACACAGACACAGGGTGTCTTTATACATAACATCAATGGGTGTCTGAATGTGTGTTTTGACCTTGATATGAACAGTGGTTTGGCCCTGTGTTTACCATGCGACACTGCTTAGACACACTGCCCATCTTGGGGCAAATTGATGTTTTGCTCACCACTAGATCTCAGCATGCAAGTGCTGCTGCGTTGTTCCCCATGGTGTACCTGCTAACATGCCATGTGATATCATTAGACACAAATTTGGCCACGTGTTCAGCCAGAACACACAAATTGTCTTTGTAATGCAATGGTGCTCACATCACGTGTTCAACGGGTGACCAAAATGGTGATGGGATTGTTATGGTGCTTACACACAACAGCCAAAAACATGCTTAGGGGTTTTGACCCAATCTTTCTTATATCTAAAGATGTCCACATACACCTTTCCACTTATTACAGATAGGTGCTTGAGGCTGAGACTTGCCCAAGGTCACCCTGTGAGTTCATGGCTAGGGTAGTAGTCTAACACTGGTTTTCTAGCCACAAGTCCAGCCCCTTATCCACTACACCATACTTGTTTACTTCAGTATAAATAAGTTTCTTGAAACCAATACAAATAGATCAACATGCTGTTCTTTGCTGTTCAACATGCATTATCTTTAGGATTTGCTTTCTTAACCAAGATCTCACTGTTTTCAGTTACAGCCTTAAATATTTTTTATGTGATATTTAGAAAATCAGTGGGACCACAGGAGCAAAAGGATTGGTGAATCAATTAAAGTTTTAAACTGTGAGCTTTAGCCTGCAGGGATAATTAGGCAAATCCCCCACTGATTAGTCTGAGTAAGGACTGTGGGTTCAGGTCCTTTCTGATTAAGTGATTGCTTGTTAGTGACTGCATAGCATGGTACTATTGAAATTGTCGTTTCCACCTTCACACATTCAGTCCAGCACAGCATTTTCTATATCAAGTTTGCAATATTTTAAGGCAGCTATCATGCCAATGAGTGTGTGGGATGAAGTTATACTGTGTAGACCATCAATATAACATTGTTGGAAATAAGTATTGCACTTACCTATGCCAGTCTCCATAGGCAAAATACTGATCTTGACACCAAGGGGTCCAATCTCTCCATTGACTTCAGTGGGAGTTAGTTCAGACCAGAAATGAAAATGGAACACAGCTTGAGTTCCATGGCCCATTTTCTTACTGACTACAAAGTCTACATAGTTTGGATGAAATGTATCTGTGTTCAGGTTCCCTGTTAAATAGTAAATTGTCCCAAACCAGCACTTTCCTAAACTTTGGAGATCAGTGAATAAATAGTTACCTAATTTATTTAAAAAGTGAGGGAGTAGAAAGGCTTAATACACAGCATAAATGTAGTCTCTCTACTTAGCCATGATTCACTCAGCACAGTCAGTGGTCCTTTTTGCATGGATGCCCCTCCCTCGTTCATGTGTGCAGGTGGGTGGGGTCATCTGTGCGATCACCGCAGTGGGTGGTGTGTGCGTGTGTGTGCTTCCGCACACCACCTACTTCCACCCATTGCCCACGCATGGAGCAACGGGCGCCAATCTTGGATGCTCCATGCGTGGAGATGGGTGGAGGTGGATGGGAGTCCGTGTGACTGGCCACACATACACTGCCAACCCACTGCTACCTCTACCCATCCCTTTACGCACTTGCTCTTGTTAGAAAAGGGCCAGTATTTCAGGCCGCTGGTCTGTATTTACTTCCTTCTTTTCTTGTCTTCTTGTGCTAACTCTTCTTGATCCGATATTTTAGGAACTCACCCCCCCAGAATATATATATATATATATATATATATATATATATATATATATATATTTACTTAGGCCCTTTTTACACAGACACTCTAATACGATAAAATGGGTGTTACATTTTATTATACATGGTACAGAGCAATACTGCAGCCCTGCAAAATGGGCCCTTTTCACACAAGATGCCTCCACTCAGTTTTGCTGGGTAGAGATGGGTGGAGACGTCTGTGTAAAACCATAGGCGGTGGGTATAGGGGTGTGTGTGCTCCCGTGCAACACCCATCTCCACCCACCACCTACCCACAGTGTAACAGACTTCAATGCCATAGATGGGTGGAGATGGGTGTTGCGCATGAGCATGCACGCATCTACACTCACCACGCATGGTGTTCACACAGACGCCTCCACCCAGCAAAACTGGGTGGAGGCATTTCATGTGAAAAGGGCCCATGTTGCAGGGCTGCAGTGTTGCCCTGTGAGTGCCCTGTAACATGAATAATAAAATGTAACTCCCATTTTATCAGTTAGAGTGTCTGTGTGAAAAGGGCCTTAGTTTGGACACGCCTCCTTGCAGACGTGGTGCTACCCCTAGGGTGCCAGGGGCAAGGCCCCTCCTGGCCCCCACGCCCCCCACATACAGTACCTTGCTTGTTTTTGTTGTTGCTGCCAGTGCCTGTCATGCATTCAGAGGCCAGCATGGCTGTTTCAAGCTGCTCTGGCACTCTGAACTTCCAGTTTGCATGCTAGAGACAACTGTACATGCGCGAGCTCAATCCTGGACTCTGTGCATATGCAGCTATTAGCACTGCTTTGGTTACTTGAAGGCAGCTAGGTTTTGTGTGTCATATTGCACATCGGGATTTGCATGGGGGAGCCTGAGAGGGGAGAGCCAGAGCCACTCAGAAGGAAACCTGTAAGGGTAAAAAGTTTGCAGAACACAATTTGGGCAGCTGGGAGTTCAGTCTACTTTGTGTGTTCGCAAAAAGCAATGCATTGCCGGGATCGCTTGTGGCACTATTTCATTGAGGTCTATGGAGAGGCAATCTGCAGCATTTATAATGTTAATTGGGTGGGAGCCCTCTGCGTCCTGTGGGGAGGGGCAGGGGGAGCAATGGATGTGTGTGTGTGACTGTTGTGACATGTGTGTGTTACTGGATGGGGAACAGCAACTACCGGGTGGGGGGGAGTGCTTTGTGTGGTGATTTTTTTTTTAACCAGCAGCAGTGTCTTTCACTCTTTGGTGCAGGTTTCGTCTCTCATGTGGTGAGGGTGGGTGCAGTGCATATATAAAGGTGACTCTCACTGGTGCCATTTTATCTTTCTTTCAGAAGGAGAGAGAGAGTGAGAGAGAGAGAGAGAGAGAGAGAGAGACACAGAGAGAGACACAGAGAGAGAGAGAAAGAGATTGCAGTTTGGCAGCTGCTGGTGGTCAGACTGAGGGTATTTTCAGATGTGACGGGGCCTGTATTGGGCCCGTCACGGAATCACCCTTTGATCCCCCACCAGGATCAAACCGATACGTCCAACAGACATGCCGACTGATCCCGGCAGGGAATCATGGGGGCGGGGCCGCATGGCAGAATGTGCGGCTGCACAGCCCCGCCCCCTCACGCTCCCTCACCGCCCGCCCTCCTGGGAGATGGGTGGGCGCTGAGGCCAATGCGGCTGCAGCGCCCACCCCAGTGACCATGGTGTGGAATCCTGCTGCTGATTCTGGGCCATGGCAGCGGGACAGACATGACAATCCCCTTGCTCATGGGGGGGAATCGCATTCACCACGCAATCAGGGATGGTCTGGGCAGGACCTCCGATTGCATGGTGAATGTGATTCCCCCCGTGATTCACAGGGGTGAACATCTGGGGGCGAACTTCCGTTCCCCCCCATCAGACATTATGGGATCACAATCACCATGTGAGGATCCACTGTGGTTGAGCATGATCTCGTAATGTCTGAAAATACCCTGAATCAAATCTTTCTATTTTCATCATTCATCAGAGATCACTTGTCTTAGATTATATATATAATATTTATTATTAATTATTAATAATAATATTAATTAATAATAAAGGAAGTTGGGTAGTGCCATACTGAGTCAGACCAAGGGTCAATCATCAAGCCTAGTATCCTGTTCTCCTCCAACAGTGGGGAGGTGATGCTGCTGAGCTCAGCCTACTCTGGTTGAGTACATTGGGGACTCATCTGAGGTTTGGTCTTAGTTTTTTTAGGAGGACCTTGTCTTGTCTTTGGAGGAGGGGTGGGGATGACCAAGGACGGGGGAGGTTATAATAAATAATGGGATGATATTATATATGGGTATAGATTCAGGCACTTTTAGAAGGCTGGAGATCCAGAAGGACCAGAGTGGACCCAGCAGCTGCTGTCAAGGGTAATTACAGAATAGTTGGGTAGACCAGGCAGCCCAGAAAAGACCCTGGGCACAGATGGTAGCTGTTCCTCCTGGCTCAGTTGCAATGTGTGACAAGGAGAGGAAGAGCTCTTAGAGTGGAGTGCAAGGAGGGAGAGCAGAATGAAAGCAGCAGCAGGAGCCTAGAAACAATTTGGTGAGAACCCTTCCAGAGTCTAGCAGGACGATCCAGAGATTGGTGGAGGTGCTGTGGGGAACGGGGTTGCAACGGAGAGCTGCGGCTGGGCTGGAGATTCTTCACGTACACACCTGATGGCGTTTGCAGGTAATCGGGGGGGGGGGGGCAGAGCAAGCTACCACGGACACAAAGAAAAGGCCCAGCGGAGCCTACAGGTGGTTTTTTTTACAATATGGAACTCAGATTGCACTGCAGGACAGCCCCACAGTCTCTGGCAGAGAAGATTGAGCACGCTGAAAGGGCCTCAAAGAGACAAAAAGTTCCTGGTTTCATTCAACCTAAAATGACCCATTTTTTCCCCACAGCAACCTTAGAACCGCTTCCGGAAGCTCAGACTCTGCCTGTTGGATTGAGCCCTAATCCTCCCTTGGGATGCTCTGCAGGGGTAGGAAAAAACAGAGATACCATGGATGTTTCCCCTTTCCTCAAGCAACACCTTGGGGCTATCTATCAGAAATTAGATGACCTAGATGTTAGAATAGAAATTGACTTAAATACCCAATACAAGGAAATGGAGGAAATTATTGCTCAATCGCATGAACTGTTATTTTCTATGAAGGTCCTTGTTGGAGGACTTTGGCTTGAATTCAGCAATTGGACCAATACCATCTATGCAGGGAATGTCCCTTGTCCGTATAAAAGAGACATGGCCACTCAAACAGCATTCGTCATACCTTAACCCCATGTAATGAGGGTATGCAGCAAAAATCTGTAAAGGTGCTAGATAATGAGAGTCATAAAAATGCACAACAGCGGCATGAGTCTGTTGAGTTAGCCCCAACTTCTACCGTAGGGCCTCCATATGTAGTAGACCCACTGCAGATTGATGAAGTGTCTCTCCCCCCTACTCGAAAGAAGTATAGAGAGCTGGTTGGCAATCACCACTTTGTGTGTTCTTGGCTCACCCAAAATATGGCCAAAGGATACCCACCAGAGATGGACTCCTGCTTTAATATTTTATTTCAACAGGAGTAGGGAGTATAGCTTCCTTAGCTCAGAAAGACTGAGCACACAGGTTTTAAGTGCTTTTTTAGGTAGACAGATGGATATAGATTTTTCTCCCTCAGTTATTAAGATTAAGAAGGCACTCCTTGATAGGGGCCATTTTATAAGATGGGAAAAGCCCCCAGCAGCCATTGCAGCGCTCATCCCCTCCAGGTAAGCAGGGCTCCACCCCACAGCCACAAGCCAAAGGTGCACGCCCTCCCCCAGAAGCCCCCAGCAGCCATTGCAGCGCTCATCCCCTCCAGGTGAGCAGGGCTCCACCCC
>QEPC01000529.1:2455196-2526204 GCA_003113815.1 Sphenodon punctatus | reverse complement strand
AGATTTGTGCCACCCCTTTTGCACATGCATGAGCTAAGTCCCATAAAAGCACACACACATGTAGCGCCCCCTTGGCTACTCCCTTGTCTCTATGTCTCCTGGGGAGGGGTCCAAGGAATAGAGCACCTGGGTTCATGGACTTGCTCTCCTGATTTGGCACAAAACTGCAGTGCCTCCACCTGGGGTACATACAGGACTATGGGGATCCTGATGAGGAAAGGGGCAGGCTACTCCCCCCTGCATGGCCCAGGGCCCTGTGGTGGGAATGCCTAGGACTAGCTCAGAGAACCCCCCCATTGAAACACGTACACATGAGACAGGCTAACAAGTTAAACAACAGGTTTATTCTAAACAGAAAATAAGCCTCACAAGGCAGGTTAAAAATGCTTCAGGTTCCCCTGTTCCCCCAACAGATTCTCTGGGGACCCCGCACTCCATCTCCCCTAGAGTGCTGGGCTGGGCCAGTTAGCGCGCAGGCTGAGGCCTCTAGGAGCTTCCTGCCAGGGTAGTATATAATAAATCCATTCATTGTTTTTGCCAACAGGCCATAACAAAGTCCATAAAACCATAACATAACATAAGTGTCCACAGGGACATACACTTATAAGCTTAATTAAATTCATCTGTTACAATAAAAAATGACCGTACGCCTAAATCCATTAACCTCCCAGCGCTTATGGTTCCTCAATTACACATACCCTCTTTCCCTCAACTTATCCCTATACAGCCCCACCCAGACCAAGGGTACCCCGCATATTCCCCCTACCATTAATCACTCGTCTACCAGCCCCCCCCCAGACCAACTGGCTGACCAAACACCCAATAGTCTAACCCATGCTCAGTTCTTTTGAGCAGCCCTTGTCCTAATAAAGACTTGACAAAATTTGGCCACGGCCCTTGCTCTTTCTGAGTCAGTACTACCCAAAAGTCTTGCCATCAGGGCCTCTGGATCATGAAGGACCCCTCCCTCCCCCACGTCCTTTGAGATGAAAGTCCCCAGAACCAGGCTCTAGCCCCTGCGAGGGCTGGACAATAAAGCAGTACATGGCTTGGGGAATCCATTTCTGGGTGGTAACAAAGGGAACAGTGTCTCTCTTCTTTGGGGGTCGCTCCCCATCTTCCATCCCACATTTCTGAAGGGTATACATTGCACCTCAGACTGGCAAAGGCTCTGCGCTGGCTATAATCAAGCCATTGAAATAAATAACTTCACTCCCCCTCTGGTCCACTTGAGGGGCAGTACGCTGGGGCTACTTTCTGTGCGGTGAGGTGCGCCCTCTCCCTCTGCAATTCCTGGTCTGAAATTCTTCTCATTAATAGCGACTTCACCTGTTCGGGGCCCATCAGCCCCAGGGCCTCCCTAGAGAACCCTAGGGATTTTACCAGCCCCTCCACCAACCCCGACCATGAATCGGCAAGCCCCTCACTCACCGCCATACCAAGCAGGGAATCCTCCTGGGGGGGGGGAACAGGACAACCCTGGCCCAGTACTTCATTGTCACTGCCATGACCCAAGACCATAAGGTCACACTCCCCGTCTCTTGCCTTAACAGTACCGCCGGGGTTCCTCGGGGGACTCCAAGGATCATTCACAGAAACTGGTTCTGAACGTGCTCCAACCCTTCAGAGAACGCCAGGCCCCATAGTGGAAATACATACAAGCACTGTGCCAGCATTTTAGCCTGAAACAACCGAAGGGCTGGCAACACCAGTCTCCCCCCTTGCACAAAGAAAAACGTTTGTATTGACCCAGCAGAGCTCCTGCATTGGGCAAATACTGCCCTCCGATGGGGCTTCCAGCTTGCTGAGGCTGACATGATGACTCCTAAATATCTATACTCTCCCACCTGTTCTATGGTGTTCCACACAATTTCCAAGCGATGAATTTTCTCTGGTCTCTTCTGCCCCACCACCATCGTTTTGGTATTCCTGTAATTGAGCTGCAATCCCTCCTGCTGGCAGAACTCCCCAAACCCCTGCATGGCCCTCCTTAGTCCCACAAGGGTCTGGAATATATATTAACACAGTATCATCCGCATACAGGAGGGCCGGGATCCTCCTGGTGCCGATCACTGGGACATGACTATTCAGCTTCTTGAGATGGGGTATAACATCGTTCAGGAAGAGGTTGAACAACATGGGGGCCAGTAGACACACTGCCAGGGTAATAGTAATAGGGTCATGGGATAAGGCGACCCCTCAGGTCAGTGGGCTTTCCCTCTGCTGGCCTGGTTGAAGCTGGGCTTTGCTGCCTGGATGAATGTCCCGCTGGCCGCCCTGCCAGCCAACCTCCCACGCTATCCCTTTGGTACCTGGGGTTTTTGAATCCTCAGACTTCCGTCCTTCCCTCTGGTTCCCCATCAGTCGGGCTGCTGACTGAGTATCCTCTCTGTGGGTTTTTGTCAGTAAGCTGGCAGCTCACTGGAGCGTTCACACTTCCGTCACTGGTAGCTTCGGTGAGGTCTCAGGTCTCTTCTGACTGCCCTGGGTTCCTTGGCAGCTCCAACTCCCCTCCTCTCTCTCTGGCCTTGCTCCCCTTCAGGCAGCCTCTGATCGCAGCTCTGCTTTGTGCTGCTATTAAGCACACCTGTTTCTTCTGCCAGGCCTTCTCAACCTCTCCTCAGGCAGCCAACTTGTCTCCCTTTCTTCTCCCTCCCTCCCTGCAACTCACTCAGTTGTTCTCTTCTGCCCCCTAGTGGCAGTCTCACTGCAAATTCAGGCTAAGCACTTGCTAGTCCCCAAAGGTGGGGGGTGCTACACACACATAAATAAAACATAAAATAAATAAAATAAACATCTTTCACTACTCCATTTCACAATGTGAAATGAGAAGTACATACCCTGACCATTTCCTGACTTCTGTATGCAACCAGATTCTCTCTTACTAAGAAGATCAAAGAGAAAACCCTGTCAACGCGGTTGCAAGCCAGAGGAAATTGCCCCGAAAACTCCCATTGAAATCAATGGAACTCTCAATGAAGAACGTTAGTTCCGTCTTAGCTAATGGAGCCACTAGCGTGACTCCATAATTAGATAGACAGTTACTATATAGATATACATAGTACTTAGCTTAGTTATAGAGATAGATAGAGATACAGTGTGTTTGTAAAGGCCTTTGTAGTGAATTATTAGGATATTCCATTTAGTTCCATAGGTTTTAGAATAGTTAATAGCAGTTAGATTCAGTGTAGAGATAGATATATAGATAAAAAGAAACAACCATTCCAGCCCCAGGACCCACCATCAGGGTTCTGGGGCCTACGTTACTTGTAGGGAGGGTTGTGGCCAATATGTATCTAGAAGCTGCCACTCTAGCCCCAGGACCCACCATCATGGGTCTGGGGCCATCATTCCTCTGGCAGGGAGGGCTGTGGCCAATATGCATCTAGAAGCTGCCACTCTAGCCCCAGGACCCACCATCATGGGTCTGGGGCCATCATTCCTCACGCAGAGGTGATGTCATTCCACTGCACCAAGAAACAGCCACTCGAGTCCCAGCACCCACCGTCAGGGTTCTGGGGCTAAGTTACAGGCAGGGAGGGATGTGGCCAATATGTATCTAGAAGCTTCCACTCTAGCCCGAGGACCCACTGTCATGGGTCTGGGGCCATCATTCCTCGCACCGGGCGCTGTCATTCCACAGCATCAAGAAACAGCCACTCCAGTCCCAGGACCAGCCATCAGGGTTCTGGGGCCAAGTTACAGGCAGGAAGGGCTGTGGCCAATATGTATCTAGAAGTTGCCACTCTAGCCCCAGGACCCACCATCATGGGTCTGGGGCCATCATTCTTCGCACAGAGAGCCAATTTCCCAAAGCAACAAGAAAAAGCCACTCCAGCCCCAGGACCCAACGCCAGGGTTCTGGGGCCAAGTTACAGGCATGGAGGACTGTGGCCAATACCTAGAAGCTGCCACTCTAGCCCCAAGACCCACTGTCATGGGTCTGGTGCCATCATTCCTCACGCAGAGAGCCTTTTTCCGAATGCCTGAACTGATCCGAAGAGGACCGAACCGAACGGCCGAACCAGAACGCGGTGAACGAACCGAACGGCCGAACCCGAACCACAATCTGTTTGCCCATCCCTAGTTTGCTGTACCTCAGTTTACCCCAAACGGGATTGAAGGTCGCCAATTAACAAGTCAAAATATGGGGTTGGAACTAGACATTTAACATCTGGACATGGCAATGTTACCAGTTAAGAGCCCCAGTAACCCAACCAAGGATATCATACGTGTCAGAGGCCACAGTCTGAGATGCAAGCTGGTGAAGAGGAGGGGGACCAGCAGAGTCTCTGGATATTTGAAAGTGATGGTAAGGGTCAGAAGCCCACGTAGGCTCACTGCAATGCTAGTGGCTGCAAGCTCCAGTGATAAAAAATAAGGCTCTGGGTGTTTCCTTTTATAGCTTTATTTATTATGAATACATGTTGCAGGGTCCCCTCTTTGAACATACCAGGTGCAGAAATAAGCTGACCATTAATTTCTCTATCACTTGGAGCATAGGCATTAAAGCTGCTTTTGCTTATTTGGGGAATTTTTCTCTACTGCCTAATTGCCGGTCTGATCTGCTGAGGCTACCTCCCTTTCCTTTCAGACCTTCTTCATTATTTCAGAGATAGTGGCTGTCTGGGGTTGTTATTTACGAGTGCAAGTGCGAGTTATTTACATCTTTATTCTCATGCACCTTCTTAATTTGTGCCAGCCTGAGGCTTATGCGTCAAATTAGCTGAACTGAATTTGTTCAGTAGGGATGGGTGAACAGAACCAAGTTCCGAAATTCGGTTTGGTTCAAAAATTGAGTTTGGTTCGGAAGTTCGGTTCGGTCGACCGAACTGGTTGAATTTGGTCCGAACACCGAAATTCCGAACCATGTTCGCCCATCCCTATTGTTCAGGCCTCATCCTTCTTATGTCTCTGACCATGGCCAAACTGCCTAATCAATTCATAAAATGCTTGTCTTATGGTGTGTTCATTAGCAAGTCTGAATAGAGTGCTTTTGAGCACAATCCTTATTTGTCCAGATGCACAAAAAGGTTGCACATGTGTTAGTTGCATACTGAACTATCATGCTACATTTAAATGAGTACATGCCAAATATTTACTTATGATGAGAGACATCATTGTGGATTAATGTATGAATCATGAGGTAGAGCCATATAATACTCTAATCCTATATGGGCAACATTACCCCACATCAGGTAGTCTTACCACGATGCAGCGCATCAATTGACCAGTGACCACCAGATGTTCACTCCACCTAGGAACGGGGTGGGCAGCCAGCTGCTATGCTATGCACCCACCAGGGAGGACTGGAGGGGCAGCATATAGTAGCATTGCCCAAACTGGGGTAATGCTTTCTGAATCTGGTAAAGGGCTGCCTCCCATGTGGCCAGTTCCAGTTCTATCCTGCCCTATGGCGAGGTCCATTGGCACCCTTAGGCAACGGGCTCATTTGCCATTCCTGCACGTTCATGTCATGGTCAGGGACAGGATAGTGTGTGTGGGTGGGGGGGCAAGAGATGGAGGGGGGCTTGCATGTGAACAGCTCCTCAGCCCACCTCAGGCCAGGGTGGAACCTCTGGCCTACCCACCTGGATTCCCGGTGCAAGGGGGAGGCAGATTGTGTGGCCTGCTCTCCTCACTCACCCATCCCCCTGTGGTGGGTGGGGGATCGGGCCAGCCTTGTCTTGTGTGGCAGTACTCGCATGAGAGTTGAAATAAATACCTCACTAGAGCTGAAATACTAGAGAAAAATACTGGACTCGATTCAGAACTCTTTCACACATGGTTTCCACATGATTTTTGCATGATTTGTGCACATGCCAATGTCCCAATAATGGGTGTGTGCACGGGTTGCATGCATGCACTCGTCCATTGTGTTTGGGACCAGCCCCGTTGACTAGAACTGAAATACATCACTAAAGCTGAAATAAATACCTGACAAAATGAGCAAACCTGTTGAATCCAAATGATCCAACACAAAATGAATGATCCAAGCAATGAATACTATCTGTCTGATCTTCAATCAATTACCCATTTTCACCATTTTGGTTCATTTGGTTTGTCTAGTTCAGCCATTTTTAGTTTTTATCATTCTTTTTCCACCACTCATTTTCATTTTTCCTGGTGAAAATAAATGGAGAACCAGAAATGGATGAAATAAATGAAATAAATGAAATGAACCAAAATTGTAGAAATGTTCTGCAAAAACAGAACAGTTGTTTTGACCAATCCTTGGGTTATCCACTAAACTCTCTCTCTCTCTCTCTCTCTCTCTCTCTCTTTGGTGATCTCACCCTTTTATCCCAACTGGGAAACCCAACAGACGTAGAATTTTACTTTTTAATGCATTCTCTAATGATTCATTTTTAAAGTGAGTGAAACACTGTCTTTAATTATAGCTGCAATATGTTCCTCAGTGGATTTCACATTCTGTCTAAGCATCACATTATGTTCTTCCAATAATTATAGCCTTTCTTCAATCCCTTTAAGCTTTTATTTCAAGCCAGTCAAAACTCTTTTTATCGAACTCACGTCTTTAACTTCATTACACCAAGATTCCTCCAAAACTATTAAATACTCTTCTGATACCTGAGCAAACCCATTGTTTCTCCTCTTGGATTGTGTTTGTGTTCCCCGATATCTAATCTTTAATTTATATTTAATATATATTTTCCTGGGGTATATACATACAGTCCTGCTGCTTCGCCCTCCATAACATCTCTCGGATCCGCCCCTTTCTCTCTATCTCCTCTGCCAAAACCCTTGTTCATGCCATGGTCATTTCTCACCTCAACTACTGCAACCTTCTCCTCGCTGGCCTCCCTCACTCTCATTGGTCCGCCCTTATCACCATCCAAAACTCCGCTGCCAAGGTCATCCACTGACTCTGTCACTTTGACCACGTGCAGCCTCTCCTTTCCTCTCCTTTCCTTTCCTTTCCTATCCTCTCCTCTCCTCACCTCTCTCCCCCTTCCTGAACACATCCAGTTTAAACTCCTGGTATTTACCTATAAAACACTTCACAGCCAAGCTCCCCCCTATTTCTCAGCCCTAATCGCCTTACACACTCCTGCATGTGCACCCTGCTCCTCTTCTGTCCCCTCCCTCACTCTCCTCCATCTCCTATGCTCCCCATACCACCTTTGTCCCTTCTCCCTTGCTGCCCCCCATGCCTGGAACTCCTTCCCTATCCACATCTGCCGTGCCTCCTCCCTCTGCACCTTCAAATCCCTCCTCAAGGCCCACTTCTTCCGTGCCACCTTTCCCAATGCCTGCTAGTTGTTTTCCCCCAAATACATAATGGGTGAAAACAGACATGACGCTAACCACCGTTTAACCACCCTTGCTGGTTTTTTATGCATGTTGCAGGGCTGTATTGGTTCCCTATGCAGCCCTGCAACATGCATAAATAACCACCAAGGGTGGTTAAAGGGTGGTTAGCGTCATGTCTGTTTTCACCCAATGTCTGCCCTCCTCTGCAGACTCCTGCCTAACTGTAACCAAGCCAAGCACGTGCACCTGAGACTTCGCAGCTGCTTGCATGTTTGTTTGCTTCTTCCTTGTCTTCCCTTTGTCTCCTCTCTTTGTGGCCCCCTCCTTGTCTTTTTAGATTGTGAGCCATAGGCAGGGACCATGTCTTTATCTTTGTTCTGTAAAGCACCAGGTACACGGCTGGTGCTATACAAATGTTTATAATAATAATAATAATAATAATAACAGTTGGACAACTACGTACAAGTAGGCACATGCATTGATGTCTGCCTAAATCTACAGACATTTGCTTAGTTGAAGAAGGTGTTAGCTTTGAAATCTTGTAGTAGGTAAAATGTCATCATGATTAATTGAGAGCTGAATAAAGTACAGGGATAGTGACCATCTAAATCAGAAAAGGAAGATGGGTCATCATGTCATAAATAGCTATACAAGCTTGTGAATAGTATTTTGCTGTGCTTTCTCAAATATATGATACTTGCTATGTAGGTGTTGCTTTACTGCTTCTTCCGTGTCCCCACACCTGGATGGATTTTAGATCTGAAACAAATAGCTAATTTCATATTCACAAATATGATTTCCATTTTCAGATAGCAATCTGAATAAATATTAAAACCTGAATGGATATTTATATATATGCTATCTGGGGTATTTCATTTTTGATGCTTCACATATATCATCAGCCTAGGATTTTGGTAATTTTCAGGACTTCACTCAGTCATATCAGGATACCATTTGGTTATTCTGGGACTATTTAATGCTATTCTGATATTAATACCAAAATGACAGAAATTATCAAAACAAATTCCAAAGTTACCAAAATAACTGAAATACTTATAACTAGAATGTATTAACTGAAGCAAATATACAAAATAGCCAAATAAATCAGAAGCAAATAGTGTTTTGTATCTGCTTTGTCAATTCTGAATTGAATTTGTCAAATACAATATACTCACCAGATAATTGTTTTAGCTCTAATCCTAATATTCTGTCCTTCTATCTATTTTTGCAAGATTTTCTCAGACATAAGACAAACAGGGATGCACACCCTCCCATCAACAATGCCCATACATTTTAATTCTCCTTCTCCCTACATGATTACTAGGGGTGGGACTACCAGATCTACCGGTATCCGATACTGCCGGTATTGGGTGTATCGGCAGTATCGGATTAAACCTGGTAATCTGAGTAAATTGCCAGATTTCCCCCGTACCAGATTTTTTACATTGCGGCCATTCTAATGAATGGCTGCAATGTAAAAAAAAACCCACAAAAAACCACAAACACTTTCCCTCCCCGAGTCCAGGCTGCACGGGTGGAAGGGGGGACACCCCGCACCCACCCTGTCCAGCCTGGATTTAAACACCAAAAATAATTTCCCCTAAGTCTCTAGTGTGGGCTCCGGGGAACTTCCGGGTTTCCCCAGAAGTCCTAGTAGCGTGCTGAAGCTGGCAGTCACAGCCAGCGCTGAAGCAGCCGGAGCACCGCTGCTGCCCAGAGCTCAAGATAGGAGGCAATGGCATTAATCCCTGGGTGGGGAGGTAGGGTGATCCCTGGGGTGGGGGGGTGTTAAACCACCCCTCACCCCAGGGATCAGTAAAGTACCGGTACACTTACCTGCTGGCTGCTGCAGTGCAGGCTCTGGGCTGCCGGTGGCAGCCCGGAGCGCACACTAGGGGACTTAGGGGAAATTATTTTTGGTGTTTAAATCCAGACTGGGCAGAGTGGGTGGGGTGTGTCCCCCCTTCCACCCACGCAGCCTGGACTCGAGGAGGGGGGAGGTTTTTGTTTTTTTCCATTGATTTCAATGGGGACAGTTCCCTATTGAAATCAATGGAAAAGATCTGGTACTGGTAAACCGGTATTAATCCAGTAAACCGGTTTTTGTAAATCTGGGAACCGGTAAAACCGGTACCCGGTATTTGGCCTGATGTCCCACCCATAATGATTACAACAGTTACTCCATTACTAAAGTATGTTGCAGCTTTTTTTTTGCTTAGGGTATTAACTAAAAGATAAAAATAAACTATATGGAAATAGAAATTATCTTGCCATCCTCTCCTGACAATGTGTCTTCCTTCTAGATTAGAACAATCACAAGAATTGTCCCTAAGTATAGATCATTTAGTATTTCTCTTATATTTTGCATAGGAATATCAGGCCTCTTCATCCTAGGGTGTTTTAAAATGAGATGACCCCAAGCAAGGACTGCCTGGCCCTGCGTGGGACCTGTCTTGTCTGAATGACCACGCCCACACATCCCGCATGCATCTCTCCCCCCTCCCCCACTGAACTTTTGGCAAAATGACAGAGTGTCCCATGTGCAGATGGAGTGGGTGGCACGTGGGCAGGGTAGCTGTGTCTGGGGTCGCTCATGTGAAGCACATCCCCGTGCATGGTGCCCACGCCTCCACCTCATGCAATGGCTGTGGACCCTACCGCCCTGCCGCCACTCCATCTCATGTAAAAGCACCTTTACACTCCATTGTCAGTACAATAGAGGTTATGTATAGGCTTTATGAACTTGGTATCATTTAACACGCAGACCCACACACACTAGCCATAAGTACATCTGCCTTGAGGCTCCCCAAAACAAATCAACAACATGGTAGTGATTCAGCAACACACTCAAGCTCTTTTATTCATTCCCTGACAGCAGAATCCTATCTCAGTAGAGGCTTCTCAGTGAATGCAGTCCCTAACCTTTTTTGACACAGCACATTACTCACTGTTGTTAACTGGTTCTGTTTTCACCATAATACCAGTTTCATCTCCTCACTTTTTCATATCTCTACTGTCCATCTGTACTCTATTTTTTACAGTTTTAAGATGACCTTGCCATAGTCCACCCTGTTTACAGAGCCAATTGAATTTGTGTTTTTACAGCATATATAAAACAGATGCAAATAAGATTAGTCCTTGGACAGGATTCATACATATTGGACAGTTTTTGAAAAATCTTACTATCGTGGACCCCAATCCAAGGTCCTCATATATGCACCATGCATACGGTACAATACAAAAAGTGTGTGCCATACATATACTCAGTGTTACTTCATGTTGTATGTATGCCCTATGCTGTGTGTGCACACCTGCTTCATGAACCTTGGACTGAGTCCTTGATTATGAAACTACCATTTTACTAATTTGCATGTTTTCGTATTGTTGTAAGGCCATAGTTCCTCTGATCCTTCAATATTGGTGCTCCCTTTTTCCTGAATGGTGGAAGATTTCAGGGTTGCCTTTACTTGGTTGGTTTCCTTCAGAGGATAGAGAGACTGGTATTGTATAGTGTACTATAGTAGGGATGGGCGAACAGATCACGGTTCAGGTTTGAGCATTCAGTTCGGGCATTCGGGTCGTTCACCAGGTTCGGGTTCAGCTGTTCAGTTCAGTCATGTTCAGTTCATTTTGGGCGTTTGGAAAAAGTATCGCAAGAGCACATGACTGCACCGGAAACCAGACATTCGAATACTTGCTGAGCTGTGTGGGGAGAGAGTGTGTGTTTGGCTGGGTGACTGTTCGGTTCATGTGTTTGGGCTGTTTGTGTTTGGTTTGGCTGTCTTGGTTGGCTGGTTGGTGAGTGTTGGTGTGGTGGGTGACTGTGTTTTGGTTTGGTTGGCTGGTGGCTGTTTGTTTAAAAAAAAAATGAAGAAGGCTGCTGTGATGATTCCATGGCTGGGGTCCAACTTGCTGGTATTGGAGGAGGAGGAGGAGGAGGTCGCTACTCCTGGGCCTTCAGTGGTGGTGACTGGCTCCTTGGATGAGGAGCAAGCGGCGGGCACAGCTTCCAGGTTTGTAATTTTTTTTTTTTACTTTGAGGACAAGAAAGACTCTATCCATTAGAGCGGGCTCACTAGTGTGTGGGTGGGTACGTGGGTGGTGGGCATCAGTCAGGCACAAACAGTGGGCATCAGCGGGTGGTATTGAATGTCTTTCACAGAGAGAGAGGGTACTGTAGTGTGGGGGCTTTTCCAGAAGTCAGGCACGAGCACGAGCAGCACCCCTACCCAAATATGTGCTAGGCTAGCAAGGGTCTCCACTCTCCAGTTGCCATCTCATTACCTACACCCCCCCAATAAGGGCAGTATTTGCAAATGCCAGTCAGGGCCTTTCTAGTACAATCCCTAGCATCCCGACCCCTATCACCCAAAGGAGGGCAGGATTTGCACGTGTCAGTCACCAGAGTCTTTTCAGTTGCCATCCAGAGTGCCACAAGGAGAGAAGGATTTGCATGTGCCAGCCAGGGCCTTTTCTAGTTGCAATCCCTAGCATCCCCTAGCATCCCAAGGAGGGCAGGATTTGCACGTGCCCGCCATGGCCTTTCTAGTTGCAATCCCTAGCACCCCAACCCCTAGCATCCCAAGGAGGGCAGGATTTGCACATGCCAACCAGGGTCACATCTCCCGTTGCCATCCCTAGCACCCCAAGGAGGGAGGACTAGAGGCATCATCATAAATGCATGTGTAGCAAGAAGCAGCCAAAGCGAGGCTGCTACCCCTTTAAGAAGTGGGTTGGGGACTCCCGTCAGATGGGGTTGTGCACCTAAGGGGTGTGGCAAAGCCAACCCCAGAGCTGGGGATCAGCCTGAGGGGATACAGGCTGTGAACCCTTGTGACAGAATGGGCAGGGCAATGGCCCTTTAAGGCTGCAGAGTGGAAGCCTGGCCATGCCCACTCTGCCTGTGGATATAAGGAAGGCAGAGAGAAGACGCTCTCAATCTCTGCCAGGGAGCAAAAGAGGCAACATCTCCCTAAGAAGCCTTCATGGTCAACACTGTCCAGGGTGCTGACCACTGGGGAACCAGAGTGGGACCCAGGTATTGCAGGAGGCTGTGCCCAAGAGGGAGCCTCTAGCCTGGGGAAGGCTTGGCCAGGGCTTGGGGATCTAAGGCCTGGCTGTGTGGACTTTGGGGGTTTGTTGGTGCCTGGCTCCTGAGGACTGGAGAGACCAACCTGGGTCTGCAGGGTGTAGGCGGAAGAGCTGGCAGCCCATGTACAGTGGACAAGTGAGTCCCAATAAAGGAATATAAGGAAAAACCCTCCTGACTGTGCCGAATGTGTCCTAGGAGGGTACCTCCTGCCTGGAAGGAGGGGGTTCTGCCTTGGCTCGAGGCAGACACTGCATAGCAGGGGAAGAGCTAATTCCCCTGAGAGACACCCCAGCACCCCATGTAGCCCTGGGGGAACCCCCTGCTACAGAGTGGTGGAGAATATGGGTGTAGCACCTCCTGCTGCTGCATTGAGGTACTGCACTCAACTTAGTTGTGTGGCATTTGGATCTGGCCCTGTGTGAGCTCCCTGAGGGAAGGTGATCCCAGGGTCCAGAAGCAGATGAGATTGGAGGATTGTGCCCAGTCAATCTGCGGAGTACAGACCACACATTGGGAGAGGACTGGGAAGCTTTTCGCCTGGACTGGATGGGATACAGAGGGATTACGCATCAGCAGCGGTGCCAGGGAGAGCCAGAGTGAGGCAATGGTGGCAGGCTGTGACTGCTGGGACTGGAGACATACTCAGAGACCCCTCAGCTTACGGAACTGCATAGAGCTGGAGCTGAGGTGGCATGACCAGCGACCAAGGAGAAGGACAACAGCCTGCAAGTACTGGGGACACAAGGGGGGAGGTACTGTGGGGTTGTGTTTTAACTGTGGCCAGCCAGGACACTTATGGAGAGGCTCTGGACTTGGGGGTGCCAGCGCCAGGCGAAGACCAAGGGTGGTCAGACTTATGGGGTAGTGGGCCAAGTGATGAGAACTTGCCCCACTAAGGTATCCCCACCTAGACCTCCTAGAAGGTGTTGGGGTTGCCAAGCTTTGGGATACCTTAAACAGGAGTGCCCCAAAGGGAAGCCTCCTAGGGAGGGGCAAGGCCCTCAGTACAGGTTAGCAGGGTGTAGGTGACGAAGCCGGCTAACCAGAGGAAAGAAGTCTGTGGGCACTCAGATAGAGGGAGAGGATGCAACAGATGTAGACACCCTGGAAAAGGTGGTCCGGCAGGTGTTAAAGGACAATGCCTGCCTCTTGAAGGGGTTAGATGCCTGCAGAGTAGGCAGGGCAGCCCCGACTCAAGAAATGGGTGTAATGACACAGTTCCCTGGGGCTACACTGGTTCAGGACCCCTTCTGCCACTGCCAAGGGCTGCCTTTGGGTCCTGCCACCAGTGTGCAGTCACTACCAGGTAGGCATGTTGGGTGTTTTTGGCTGACCACAGGTCAGTGGTGAAGTGGACCGTGCCCCCCCAGCCCCTGCCAGCTGCCTGATGCTCCCTCACCCACTCCTTCAAAGCCCTGTATAGCTGTGGCACCACAGTCTGACTCAGGGTGGAACGGGAAGGCAGCTTAAAGTTGGGGACAAGGAACCCAATCAGTCACTGGAAGCCCTTGTCCTCCACAATTGAGAAGGGCTTCCCATCCAGAGCAATCATTTCTGCCAACATGCGCTTCGCTTTCTCCCCCCACCCCAGCTCATTCATAGTGTACTGACGGAACTTTTGGGGAGGGTCCTGCTGTTGTTCTGCCCTCCTAGCAGGAGGAATACTGCTCCTGCTGCTAGAGGCAGCGGTTGGTGCTGGTGAAGGACGCTTGCCCACAGAAGGAGCCGGGTGCTTGGCCACTGCAGTCAGAAACCCACTTGCATCCACTTCCCCTGCCTTCCCGCTGAGAAGCAGAGCACTGTGGCATGACTTTAGGTGCCTTGCCATAGCCGTTTCCCCCAGGTTGCTGAGCACCTGCCCACGCTTTATCACTTTTTTGCACACAGCGCACTGCACCTTTCTGGGATCATCTTCCCGCATCCACTGAAAATGATCCCAGACTGAGGATTTCCCCCTCCCCCGCCTTCTGGCCCACCCCAGATGATGCACTGCTGCCAGGGCTGCTGGAAGGGGGAGAACTTGGTGGCACTGGTGACACAGCTCTGGGAGGAGGCTCAGCCATCGCCTCAGCTGGAGACACCTCCTCTGCGGCACTAGTGTCTGCCTCTGACTCACTGTCCATGATCACGGTGATGTCCCATTAAGGGGAGTACTGGGACCCTGAGGCTAAACTGACCGTGCCCGCCATGCTGCTGGCCCTCTCCCTGTGCCCCCCTCTATAACTGCTAGTGCTGCTGCTGCTGCTGCTGCTGCTTGTCCTCTCCCTACTGACATTGCCTGGGGATCAGACCCTGCCTTTGGCAGATGGGGTGGGATTCACCAGCTTTGGAATGCTGGGGATCACCTCGACAGTGGGGGACATTGGTGCTCCTGTAGGAACATCAGAAGCAGCCCCAGCACCTGCTCCAGCACCAGCACCAGCACCAGCAGAGACACACGCAGCCTCATGTACTGCAGGCCTTCCAGTGCCCTGTGTGGCAGTGGAGTAGGGCACTGCTAGGTGGCGATGCTGATCCTCTGAAGCCTGGGCCCCTAAAGCAGGCCTGCTGAGTTTGGGGCATGGTGATGTGCTCGGGCTGCTGATGCTGCCTGCTGCCACTCCCCTGCCATGGCCCCTGCCACCTCTGGCATGTGCCCCATTGCCTCCCCTACGGGCAGCAGATCGGCCTCTCCTTCCCTTCTCCATTTCTCCCTCCAAAATGTTTTTATATTGTTTTTTTTTTAAATTAATTTTTGTATTTACATTTATATATATCTAACTGCTATAACTATTCTAAATGCTATCAACTATTAACTAAATGAATTATCTATCACAAAGGCCTACGTCTACGAACACTAAAACTAAACATTAAACGCTGTATCTCTATCACTAAGCTAACTAGTAACTCCTACAACTGTCTACTATCTCCAATCTATCTATTTCTCTCTCTCTTAAATATATATGGGATGGGGGCAATCGGAAACAACACAAGGAGGGGGTACAAAACTAAATTAAACCTAAATCAATCTAGTAATCCGACTCTAAATGAATAAAAAAACAGGGAAAGGGAATCAGGGATGGAATATAGAGAGGGAAAGGATTCAATGGAGGGGGGAGGGAGGAAGGAATATTGAACACAGGGAATACAGGGAGGGGTAAAAACAAAAAATAACACCTAAATCTATCTAATATAATCTAAATAAATGATAATATGGAGGTAAATGGGTTGGATGGGTGAAATAGGAGGAGGATAGCAATGGATTAGGAATAGGAAGGAACAAAAACTGCTGGGAGAGAGGGACCCTTCTGAAACGCCTGCTCTTCAGGAACAGTGACTAGCTCAGAAGGTGTTGGGAAGGGGGGAGGCAATCAGTTTTGTTTCTTGCTGCGCCCACCTCACCGCAAGCCCCATTGGCTCCGTGCAGCCTAGCCCGTGGCCAATCGCAGACTGCGAAGCCAGTGGTCTGAGGCGAAAAGGGATGGTGATTGGGCAGGCTGGCTGCTACTCCAAGCCTCTCCACCCCTGGTGCCTGGAAGTCTGCTCCTCAGCTGACTCCCCCTCCCTGTCACATTTTGCCTTCCAGTGACACGTTTTTGCCACCTGAACTCACCCGAACGCGATCCGAACTGACCGAACTGTTCAGTCATTTTGACGTTTGGAATCGAGTTCGGTTCGGTCAGTTCATGTTTGGATTCGAGTTCGGGTTCAGTCATCTGAACAGGCCGAGTTCAGGCCGAACTCCAAATGTCCAAACTGCATTCGCTTATCCCTATTCTATAGGAATCTGTAAACCTGTTTCAGATTTACAAGCTGTGGAGGCAATGTTCCTTCAAACAGATGCCACCACAACTCCCAAAGTTCTGTAGTACAGGCTTCCCCCCCAAAAAACCCCTGCTCCTCAGGCTGTAGTTTCCCCCCAAGATTGATTTCATCTCTTTCTGCCAAGCTTCAAACTGCCTCTCCTGCTTCAAACACTGTCTCTCCTGTTGTCTTGACAAATCTCCTTAACAAAGGGCTGAATTGCCCTTTATCAAGATGTTGTCATACCCCTATGTCCATCCAACACAGTATCCAGAAATTTATATTTCAAAGGGGCAGAGAACGCAAACTAACTAATCTAAGGGCATAACAATAAGTAGCTAGCAAAGATGTATTAATATCTTCATATCCTTGTCCTTATGACCATGTGTGAAATAGGCATTCCTTTTTAATTCTTTTTTTTTTTTTTTTTTTTTAAGTACTCACTATGAGAAAATTTTGTTTAAACAGTGAAACAGTAGTTTTTTCACTAGCTGGAAAGGAGAAGCTAAAATGAAGTCCCACCAGCAAAAGACAAAACATTTCTTTTGCTTTGTCTTTTGGCAAAGATATGACAAATTCATAATGAAATTGCAAGCACTCCAAGAAACTTACTGAACATATTTCCAGAGTAATGAAATAGACATGCAGCCGGATACTTTAGTAAGATCTGGTTCCTTTGTCTCAGATGATGTAGAAGGACTAGACTGACAGCTAAAGGCCAGCAGAAAATTATCCTAGCAACAAGGTGTTACAATCAGGTCATATGACCGCTTCATATGATGCCTCCCCAAGGCATAAGCAGCCTGTCCTACACATCAGTTCTAAGTTTTGAAATTTGGAATGGCCTTTGAAATATAATTGGTAGGATTGAAATGAATATTTTCATACGGTGGGTGCAATGCAACACCCCATAAAAAACTGCACCTAGGCTGGGAGCAGTTAATTTACACCGGTACACATTGGTGCATGCACACGCTCTGCGCAGCAAGCCACTCCACGCAATGGGGCACCCCTGCTGATACGATCCTGAGCCCACACACCCCATAACCCAGGGAATGGATCAGGAGTCATGCCTGCTCCATCCCCCGGACTGTGGTGTGTGTGGGCTATGGAGGAGTTGTATTGGCAGGGGTGTTGCATTGTGCCAAGTGGCTTGCCATCTGGCCAGGTATTGCACGAGCGTGTCTGATACACGGCCTGTTGGATTGCACCCAGTAATTAAATGTTATATTCAAAATATATTCAAAATTATATTCAAAAAGCCAAGCACACGCACCTGAGCCTTCGCATCCACCTGAATGTTTGTTTGTCTTCTCCCCTGTCTCTCCCACTGTCCCCTCTCCCTGTCTCCCCCTCCTTGTCTTTTAGATAGTAAGCCACAAGCAGGGAACGCGTCTATTTCCATGTTCTGTACAGCACCAGGTCCCACGACTGGCGCTATACAAATGTTTAATAATAATTATAATAATAAATAATAATAATATAATAACTTGGTGAATGACGTTCACAAGAGGATTACCACACTTTTCATTAATGTATGTATCTGATATTCAGTATTCAATACTGATTAATCATATAACTTGTGATTGGTTGTTGTTATATAGTAGAGGATATGTTATTTAATGGGATGAGTGAATTTTAACAGATTCAAAGTTGAAACTCAAATTAAAATAATTAAACTCGAAGTCTGACTGTGGTTAAAAAAAATCTAATCAAACTCAGACTTAACAAAGTCGGAGTTTGTTGACTTTGACAAGTTGTTTAAATCAAATTTGAAAATTTGATATCAGAAACCAGTCTTCTGATTTAGGGTATTTTCAGATGTGACGATACTGCGGGTAGCCACACTTTGACCAGCATGGCCACCTGAGGTGTCGTCACATCTGAACCAGCCTGCCAGATGCTTCCCTGGGTCATGGCAGCTTTTAGTCTGGGCTGTAACTTTGACCCATCATTGAGACACAGTCCGCACTAAGCGTTCTTGCAGCCCAGGCTAAAAGCTATACATGTTGCAGGGCACCCATAAAGCAGCTCTACAACATGTATAATAATAAAATGTACCACCCATTTTATCAGTGTTAGAGTGTCTGTGTGAAAAGGCCCATCTCTGGACCAGTGCAGAGTGGACAATCATGTGTGATGCCCTACTCTATCTGACCCTGGGCCCGGGGGAGGGGATCCTACAGGCAGGTTCGGCAGCCTCATAGGCTGCCAGGGCTGCCCATTAGGGAGGAGGGTGGGATGCACTCAGCAGCACAGGGGGAAGGGCCATGCGGACCCACATCCACACATCATCCCATCCTCACCCTGCCCGCTCCCCAGCCTGGGCCCTGACATGTCTTTTCAGCAGCTGGGCCAGATATTGTTTGGGGTGAGGATCCTGGGATAGGGTATTTTCCCAGGATCAAAGCGTGATGGTATGGTGCGCCATCACATTTTAAAATACCCTTAATTCACTAATTGGAAGCATCTGATTCTTTTTAGGCCTAGTAAGCAGCTATAATCAGCTTCCTAACAACCCTCACCTGCATTCAGCAGAGCTCTGTTGCATGGAAAATACCCTATCCCAGTGTTATAAATAAAACATTATAAATTAAACTGACAGAAATGTTTATTCTGAATAGTACAGCAAGTTCAGACATTTTCCCTGTCAATCATGTCTTCAGTATAAAAAGATAAATAAACAAAACCACAATTAATTTAAGAAACAAAATGAATCATGCCTTAAAAAGATGAAAATATTTTACATACATGTCAATTTTTTTCTTGGCAGAAGCTTTAATGAGTCAATAAGAAATTAATATTCCTAAAACAGTGCCATAGTTTTTATTCATAAATAATATTGAGCCAAGTTTTGACCTCACATAAAAATAAATCAGAAGAAATTGCCAAGGCTCTAGTACAAAACCGGGTAAAACTGGGGAAAGCAAAGAATTAGGTTCATTTTATTATTGCTGAGCATTTTTCTCTCTGACTTTTTCCTCTCTGTGTGTAAATAATTTTCATAGAAGCAAAACACAAAGTGCTCTGCATATTGCTGCACAAATGTTCTCTCTTCCTCCCTCTCTCTGTGTAATGCTGCTTACCATTGATTTTATATGTGCAAGGTTTTTTTGGGGGGTGTTACTTTTGTTTTGCTTTGCTTCAGAATTTAGGATGTAGTGGATTGCTTGAGAGCCTGGCCATGGATGCTTAGTAGCCTTTCACTTTTGGTGTTTATTTAAAATGCAGTGTAGGTGTAAAGACATGTGCCATATTGGCTCAGAACGATGGTCCACACAGACAACAATTCTCTCTCCAAAAATGGCAAACTTCCATTGCTTCAAAGGCAAAACAGGTCATAATGGAATGATCAATTTCCTGCTATTTACTTCCAGCTCTGATAGTCAGTGATTTCATCCCTAACCAATTGATGGACCTAACTTCTAAGAATTTATCCAAAATGTGTCTTATCCATTGTACACTTCCCCCTCCCCCCACAGATCAGGGTACAGGAGAGAATATCAACTTGCTACAGAACTTTATTCACATGGACATTTTCCCTGGATAATTCTAGCTGTGTTGAATTTACTAAATTTCTTGAAACCAACCACATGCTACATTAAATAAAATATACATGAAGCATTCACCTGTAGAAATATGTCCTTACTGTTCTGGACGCGAGATAAAAGTGCCCTTTTGAGTTCAGACACACACACGTGCACACCAGTGAAAAAAGTCTGTTATATATTAAATGAGATTGTGACCAGTCAGATGCCCACCTCATTAAGACAGTTGTGGTAACTAACGGGTACCAGTTAGCACCATTGTGTCAATCTCAGCTGACACCAAGATTGGACAACTTTTTGAAAGATGTGCTTTTTCCAAATATAACTTCCAGATCAGCCAGTTGAAGAATCCCCATTCCTGTGTGCCCTAGCCTCCCCTCCACCTGGCCGGGGGGGGGGGGCACATGCACGGGAATGGGGCTTGCTCTGCTCCCTGCGGTGGAAGAGGATGTCCTAGGGGGAAGAGAGGTCCTGCCACCAGCTACAGCAGAGCACGGACCGAGTCTCGCTAGGTGAGATCTCTGTGGGTGCCATCTTGTGGAGCGCACGGAGAAGTCAGTTGTGCGAAGGAGCTTGTCAGAGGAGAAGCACGGAGTGACCTCTCTGGCTTCACCTCTTGCCTTCACCTCAAATGAGCATGGCCCGGGCCCATAGCAGCGATGAAACAGTGATCAGCCCTTGCCTCCCTCCTCCCACAAAGTACCACCAGGGGGTAAGGCAGTTCATTCTTGCCCCCCCTCACCCGAAGCAGGTCTGAGCCCCGTGGTAGTTAGAGGGAGTGGGGTTAATAGCAGACGTCATCTTGACTGCCTGGAGTGAGGCACTATCACCATTCCTGGGTGGTGCTATCAGACAGTCAAGTGACTTTGGCCACAGACCCTTCCTAAGGGAGTTGGGTCAAGTCCCCCTCCCTCCCCCCATAGTAGTCACCCCCACCGCCCCCCATTATGGGGCACAGAGGCAAAGGAAAGAGGAGGTGCATGGGGAGACAAATGCCAGTGGGAGGCAGGGAAGAAAGGCATCAGCAGGCAAAGGCCATGATGGCCTCCCTGCAAGCAAGGATGGGAGGTTGCGATGCATTGATGCATGGCCTTGCCCAAGGCTGGCCCTCCTGTGAGCAGATCCACACACCCCCAGGTGCAATAGGGACTGGGGACCGTCACCAGCAGCCACAGTCACCCTGCATCGGGGAGGGGAGCCCCTGAGCCCCTCGACAGGGGGCGGGTTAGCCCACCTGGCACCACTCCACAGTGTACGGAACATCAGGTGTGGCCCCCTGCATTCTACAGAGAAGACACACACACCCCGGGACTTGCAAAGCGTAGAGCAGCAGGTTGACCCTCCTCAAGGTATGGGAGGTGGGTAGCACGAACTCCCTCCAGGAGGGCAACACCTCCAGGTACCCCTCCTCCACCACACAGAGAAGCAATCCATCACAGGTCATACTGGACCCATTGCGAGATGCATGGAGTCGATGGAGACTGCGGTGTATGCCATCACCGAGTGGAACCCCCCAGAGGCTCACAGCGATGAAGAGGTACTCGGGGTGGAACCCGGACCATTGACCCGCCTGTCTAGCCCTCGTAGACAGCACCACAATCCGGCATCACACACAGATAGGTGTGGTGGAGAATCCCAAGAGCAAGATGGGGAAACACATTGCCAAGATTGGTGGGATGGTCTTGGACTGGTTTTGTTCGTTCCTGGCCAGGAGAACTCACCGGGTGGTCTTGGGGGAGTGTACGCCTTCCCCATGGGACCTCACATGTGGAGTCCCACAGGGTGCTATTCTCTCCCCCGTCTTGTTTAACATCTATATGCAGTTGTTAGGGGAGATCGTGAGGGGGTTTCAGGGCATGCAGTGTCATCAGTATGCTGATGACACTCAGCACTACCTCTCCTTTTTTTATTATTCAAAACTTATATCCCGCCCCTCCTGCCCAAAGGCAACTCAGGGCAGCGAACAACATACACACAAAAAATAATTCAACAATAAAACATTATTTAAAAAAAAATATTTTAATAATTTTATTAACAGCTGGCGGTTAGCCATAGCTGTAGCACAAACAAACAGATACAAGGCAAAATGCTAACTAAAATCGTAGGTACATAAAAACAAGCTGAGTCGTGTGACTCAAACACTACCGAAACCATGCCCCTTTGCAGAACCAGCCACAAGAACACACAGACCCACAGATCCCATTAAGCAACCATTGAAAATACATTGTATAAGACTAAAGCTTGGCACATCCCACCCACCAGCATGAAAAAAGGCCTTGGGATATATACAAAGACCAAAGCTGGTCAGGGGGAAAAGGAAACACACCATTACCAAATACTTATCACTTTTACACTGGCGGCAAGGCGACATCTACAGCCGTCGGTCTTTTTAGCAGAAGGACGCCTCCTCCAAATGCAGCTACCACTCTAGAGCAGATAGAATTATCCCCCCTCAATAGGCAATGCATCCTGAGGGCCTCTGGAAGATAGCATGACATTGCACTAATAAAGTGTCTCAGATGTTTGTCCCTCCGGGAATTAAGGCCGGGGCAATGTAAAAATATATGGGGAACAGACTCAGGGATGGCCATGTCGCATCTCCAACGTAGTCTAAGATCTTTAGGGGTCTTCGCATATTGTCTCTCCAATAAAACATTTTGAAATAAATCTACAAATTTTAAAACAAGTAATAAAAAAAAACCCTCCCCCCCAAACCCCCCCTCCCCCTCCCTACCCTTCCCCCTCATCAAAAGCCTGGTGGAACAGCCAGGTCTTACACAAACGTCGAAACGACAGAAGGGTGGGGGCCAACCGAGTCTCCTCCGGGACTGAATTCCACAGCACAGGGGCAGTCACTAAAAAAGATCTCACATCAGGGACCACCCGTCTCGCCTGGGGAACCTCCAAAAAGGCCCCCACGGAAGATCTCAGGGGTCGCATGGGCACATGTGGAGTGAGGCAATCCCGCAGATAGGCAGGGCACAGGGCACAGACCCAGGCCATGCAGTCTCCTAATTTTCCCAGTGCCTGTCAGTTGTGGGGGCTTGGATAAGGATGAGCCATCTGCAATTGAATCCTGACAAGTTGGAGGTGATGTTGGTGGGCGAGGGCTTGGGGGACCTGGGGGTGGTTGAATCTCCTCTTGTTGGGGGGGTTCATCCTCCCACGGTCTCTCAAGTGCGGAGTCTGGGTGTGTTCCTCGATTCATGTCTCAGCCTGGAATCTCAGGTTGTGGCTGTTGCAGGGAGTGCATTTCGGCAGTTACATCTTGTCCGGCGGCTTCAGCTGAATCTCTCTGACTCTGACCTTGCCTCTGTCATCCATGCCTTCATCACCTCAAGGCTGGATTACTGCAATGCGCTCTATGTGGGGCTGCCCGAGAAGCTGGTTCGGAGACTGCAGCTGGTGCAGAATGCCGTGGCCCGTCTCCTGACGGGGGCATGTCGCAGGGAGTACATGACACCTGTGCTCCGACCTCTTTACTGGCTGCCTATAAAGCACCGGACCAGGTTCAAGGTGCTGGTTCTAGCCTGGGCCCTGCTTATCTGCCGGACCGCCTCACTCCCCATGTGCCCGTGTAGGGCTGAAGCGGCAGCAGCTTTTACCACGCTGCAATTCCATTCCACCATTTTGGAATTGCCCGTGCCACACCGCAGATTTTCTGCTGACATTCCGCGAATTCCGCGGGCATTCTGAAAATTCAGAAACTTTTGGAAAAATTGTGGAATTGTCGGAAACTGTCGGAAACTGGTGGAATAGCAGAAGTAGTGAAAATGGCATGTTTCTGCTATTTGTGAAGCCTGTGGAAGTAGCGGAATGAAATTAGCGGAACTGAAAAAGTAGCAGAATGAAACTAGTGGAATGAAAGTCTCTGCCTCGCCATACCAGTAATTGTGGAAGCGCTGTTTCCGGTGGAAATAGCTACCGCTACGACTTTCTGCTACAGCCTTATGCCCGTGCGACTCCTGAGATCGTCCATGGGAGCCTTTTTGGAGGTTCCCCAGGTGAGGTGGGTGGCCACCGATGTTAGATCTTTTTTGGTGGCTGCCCCTGTGCTGTGGAATTTGCTCTTGGGGGAGGCTCGTTTGGCTCCCACTCTCCTGCTATTTCAGCGTGTGTGTAAGACCTGGCTGTTCTGTCAGGCTTTTGATGAGGGGTAGGGGTGGGGTTCCCCTGCATATCGTATTTTTAAATTGTTTTAATTTTTTTTGTTCTTTTATTGATTGTTGTTCACTGCCCTGGGCTGCCCTGTGGGCAGGAGGGGCAGGATATAAATTTTAAATAAATAAATAAATAATAAAATTGCAGCAGATGCTGCTCTGGGCATCCTCAGGGTGGAGCCAGCAACATCGCCCACCAACAGCAACTGGGTTGGGTCGGTTCATGGGTCCCCTGGCCCACCCAGTTGTGCCCTGCTCCCCCATCTGGTGACACACAGAAGCACCTCCTCCAGGTCTCCCACATGGGTACAGGGGCAAACCAATACATAGCCCAGGTGTGGTCAAAGCAGGGATGCCAGGCCACCTCGTGTCAGATGGTGTACACCCCAACACACGTGGTAGCGCCCCTGGCTGGAGGATATGCAGAGGTGAACGATCCCATCGGAGCTCACTTGTTGCATGCTACTAGGGAAAAGATTTGGAAGGGCGAGTAAGTAGATGTGTTCGCCCTCCTTTTTAGTGATCCAATCCCTGACCCCAACACAAAGGAGGAAGGTAAGAAGAAAGAGAAGTTTAAAAGGCCCAAGGTGGACACGAACTGGTCCAACTGGTCAGCCACCTTCTCGGTCCTTATGGGGGTTATGTTACAAATGACCTCAGAGTGTGCCACTGAAATGTAAAAGTATCAAGATATAGTTCGGTGCGCGTACAATACAGGTAACCCCAGGGCGTGGCTTTGCTATGATGAGGCCTTTAGGAAATGGACCTCCATCACCCCTGGTTTGCGGTGGGAGAGATATGCTCAGGACCTTTGGCTTGAGTGTATGAGTAATGTCAGCAACGTCCCACGCACAGATAGCGGACACGGCCTGGTCAGGGGTGGGGTAGCGCCGGTGAATGACCCCTTTACATCAGATGGGTGCCAACCCCCCACGAAGGGGCAGACGTGCTGGGAGTTCAATCGGTCTGAGAGTTGCGCCTGCTCCCCTTGCCGGTTCCGGCATGCAGGTTCCCATTGTTCGGGCAACCACCCAGCCTGTCATTGTAACAGGGTTAGATCCTCGACCAAAGGCAAGCTCCCAGCCAAATATCAACAAGGGGGATCTGGGGCACGTGGCAGAAAGGACCCCAACCCCAGTACATCATAGGGCATTGGCCAAAGCATTGGGCAAGAGGAGGTATAATACGTGGTAGAAGGATTTTAGGAAGGTTTCAGAATACCAGCTGGTCTAGTTAAGGTGAGAGCTTGGTTGAGAATATAAAATCAGTTAAAGGTTTGGAGACATTGGTAGGAATGGGCGAACGTGGTTCAGAAGTTCGGAGTTGGGACCAAACTCAACCAGCTGAGTTGATCGAACCTAACTTCCAAACCGAACTCGATTTTCGAACCGACCCGAACCAAATTTCAGAACTCGGCTCTGTTTGTCCATCCCTAAAAGATAATATTCCATTTCATTCAATGGGGTTTGAATTTTTGAACTTTGTTCAGAAGTTCAGACTGAATTCAAATACTTCGATCAACCAAACTGAACTTCCGGACCAAACTGAATTTCTGAACCAAACTGAATTTCTGAACTCAGATCTGTTCGCCCATCCCTAGATATTGGTGCACACCAAACTCCAAAAGGAAATTTCAGAAGGCAGGGTGGCTGGCCCATTTGATTCCCCGCCCATGGAGTCACTCCACTTGTCACCATTAGGAATAGTGCCCCAAAAGGTCCTAGGGGAGTTCCACCTCATCCACCACCTCTCCTACCCCAGAGGGGAGTCAGTGAATGATGCCATCCCTGAGGAGCTTTGCTCAGTATGCTAAACTTCCTTCGACATGGCAATTTGCATGGTCCAGGAGTGTGGCCCAGGGGCACTCCTGGTGAAGTGTGACATCAAATCCGCCTTCCACCTGCTGCCAGTCCACCCCACCGATTTCGAGCTGTTAGGCTTCCAAATTCAGGCCAAATTTTATTTTGACAAAACTATGCCAATGGGTTGTTCCATCTCCTGTTTGGCTTTCAAAAGGTTCAGCTCATTACTTGATTGGGTGGTCTGCCACAGGGCACGCTCCTGCTTTGTCATCCATTATATCGATGATTTCCTGTTTTGGGGGTGCGTGGGCATGGGTGAATGTGAACACCTCCTTGGGACGTTCCATTCCATGGCGGCTGAACTTGGTCCCTCTGACACCTGAAAAGACGGTTGGACCTGTCACGGTTCTTATGTTCTTGGGCATAAAGGTAGACACCATCAGAGAAGAATCCCGCTGCCCCTGTGACAAATTGGACGCCATGGCAGGGCAATAAAAGTTTTCCTAGCACTTTAAAAAGTCACCGTCCGCCAGCTTCAGAGTTCAATAGGCAGTCTAAATTTTGCCTGCCGGGTAGTGGTGCCGGGCAGAGCGTTCCTGTCCCAGCTCTACTGCAAGGTCCCGGGCAACCTGCCCCCCCCCCCCCATTATTTCATCAGGGTGATGGCAGACAAGAGACAGGACCTTGGAATTTGGAACCGAATCCTGTCCGCCTTCAATGGGGTCAGCCCATAGAGGCAGAAGATGCTCCTGGAGGCAGAATTGCAAGTACAATCAGATGCACACCATGCAGTCTCCTTATTTTCCCAGTGCCTGTCAGCTGTGGGGGCTTGGATGAGGTTGAGCCGGCTGCAACTGAATCCTGACAAGACGGAGGTGATGTTGGTGAATGAGGGCTTGGGGGGCCTGGGGGTGGTTGAATCTCCTCTTTTGGGGGGGTTCTCCCCCCCCCATGGTGTCCCAAGTGTGGAGTCTGGGTGTGCTCCTCGATTCGCAGCTCTGCTTGGAATCTCAGGTTGTGGCCATGGCGGGGAGTGGGTTTTGGCAGTTACATCTTGTCCGGCGGCTTCGGCCATATTTCTCAGACTCCGACCTCGCCACTGTCATCCATGCCTTCATCACCTCGAGGCTGGATTACTGCAATGCGCTCTACGTGGGGCTGCCCGAGAAGCTGGTCCGGAGGCTGCAGTTGGTGCAGAATGCCATGGCCCGTCTCCTAATGGGGGCAGGTCGCAGGGAGCACATGACACCAGTGCTCCGGGCTCTGCACTGGATGCCTATAAAGCACCAGGCCAGGTTCAAGGTGCTGGTTTTAACATTTAAAGCCCTTCATGGCCCTGTTTATCTGTGGGACTGCCTCACTCCCCATGTGCCCGTGTGACCCTTGAGATCATCCGTGGGAGCCTTTTTGGAGGTTCCCCGGGCGAGGCGGGTGGCCACCAATGTTAGATCTTTTTCAGTGGTCGCTCCTGTGCTGTGGAATTAGCTCCCGGAGGAGGCTCGGCTGGTTCCCAGTCTCCTGCTGTTTTGGTGTATATGTAAGATCTGACTGTTCCGTCAGGCTTTTGGTGAGGGGGAGGGGTGGGGTGGGAGCGGGCATGGGGGCTTTCCCCACATATTGTATTTTTAATTGTTTAAAAATGTTATATTGTTTTAAATGAATGTTGTTCGCTGCCCCGAGCTGCCCTGTGGGTGGGAGGGACAGGATATAAAGTTTAAATAAATAAATAAATAAAACAAATAAAAAATGCAGCCATGTCCTTGGGCTTCGGTCTCTACTTTCAGGGAAAATAATGTGTGGCCCCGTGGCCCCCAGTGTGGGTCACTGTTGGAATCACACGGGATCTCACCTTCCTGGAACTGTATCCAATTGTCCTGGCAGTGCATTTGTAGCCGACTGACTTCGCAAAAAAACTGTGTTGTTCTGATGCGATAACATGGTGGTGGTCCAGGTCCTGAACACACTATCCTCCAAATCTGCCCGAGTGGTTGGTGCACGCATTTGTGCTGTAGTGCCTCGGTAACAACATTCTATTTACATCCAAGCATATGCCGGGTGTCAACAACGGCATAGTCGATGCACTCTCTTGTCACCAGATGCACCGTTTTCGCCTGTTGGCACCAGAGGCCAGGAAGGAGCCTGAGGTCAAGTCCCCGAGTCTGTGGAACATTGGACTGTAGCGCTATACCGGGCGGTGCAAGGTTCCATTGCCCCCAGCAACAGGGAGTCTTACTGCAGGGCCTTCACTGAGTTTCATGCATTCCGGTTACACATGGGTTGGGATATAGTTTTTCCCATCTTGGAACTGCAGGTGTTGCAATTTGCAATGTCCTTACATTCCAAGGTACTGGCCCACTCCATGGTCATGGGAAAATTGGCTGCAATATCCCTTGCTAGCAAGTTGACGGGTCACCCCTCACCAAACCAGGGTTTCTTCTCAAGTAGGTTAATTGAGTCCTGGTCCCAACAGCTCAGCCACAGACCAGACCCCAGACTTCCAATTACCCCTGATATCCTTACAGCGCTGGTGGACTCCCTCCCCCATATTTACTTCAATGCGTATGAGGCCACACTGTTTGGCACAGCTTTCATTCTTGCCTTTTTCGAGGCCTTCCAGGTCAGTAAATTGGATGTTGCATCCAAATACGACCTCAATCCCAGAGTGGTCAGCTATGGTGACATTTCCATACGGAGCCGCTCCATGACCATTCTTCTATGCAGATCCAAGACAGACCAAAAAGCCAAGGGCCACATTGTCACCCTCAGCACAGAGGGGTCTCCCACGCTGTGCCCAGTCAGGTCCTGTCACTGCTACATCTTTAGCTGTCCCCCCTACCCAGGCCCTTTCCTTGTTCATGCAGATGGGGCTCCTTTCACCCATCATCAATTCTCCACCATACTCCATCAAGCCCTCCTTTCCATCCATCAGCTGGCCCATCTATTTGGCTCACATTATTTCCGCATAGGCAAAGCCAGTTCAGCCGCTGCACTCGGCCTGCCTGCAGTGAGTTACAGGGCATTGACAGATGGAGGTCGACAGCATTTTTATCTTACATATGGTAACTCCCCCAATAACCCCTGTCCTGAGTAACAGCACCACTTGTTTTTGTCTGTAGGAACAGGAAAGCAGGACTGGTGCAAGTTAGTTTGGATTACGGGCCACAGTATTGTCTACCGGACAGGAAGGGCTGCAGGCCACACCCACTGGGCCACCCAGCTGGGGTTCAGCGACAAGGCCGAAGTGGTGTGGAAGGCTAGGATGGGATGAAATGGGCGCAGCTGATACCGTTGATCCATGGAGCTGCCAGGCGGTGGCACACAGACATCCTGATAATTTATATGGGTGATAACAATCTCCCAACCCACATGGGGCTTGAGCTAATATTTAGGATAAAGAAAGACTGGGTACAGGTGTCAAGGCTTTTGCCTCATACCACGATGGTATGGACGCATATGATTGAAAAGATAAGGTGGACTGGTGCCATCCATCAGGGTAAAGTTGATAGGGCCTGTAGGAAGATCAATAGGGAAGTGGAGAAGTTGGTGCTGGCCCATGGCGGTGATGTCACATTGCCCACGAGGGTATCCGAGTCTCACAGCCAGAGCTGTATTGGACGGACGGAGTAATACGGGGTAATGACTTGTACCCTGGGACCATTAAAGAGAAGCTTTCACAAGTGTTGTGAGATCGGGGGTGAAGGTCTCAAACCAGCCAAGCAGGTGCTGGCGGTTTGCTGTGGCAGGGGTCCAGGGTATTAATTAGAAGTTTATTTAGAGGTATAGGGATGGGAAAATGGGGTTCAGACGTTCGGAGTTCGGCCCGAACTTGACCTGTTTGAATGACCGAACCCGAATCCGAACCCAAACTGACCGAACTGAACTCAATTCAGAAAGTCAAAATGACTGAACAGTTCGGTCAGTTCGGTCAGTTCGGATCACATTCGGGTGAGTTTGGGTGGCAAAAACATGTCACTGGAAGGCAAAACATGACAGGGAGGAGGAGTCAGCTGAGGAGCAGACGTCCAGGCACCGGGGTGGAGAGGCTTGAAGTAGCAGCCAGCCTGCCCAATCACCATCCCTTTTTGCCTCAGACCACTGGCGTCGCAATCTGCAATTGGCCAAGGGATAGGCTGCAAAGAGCCAAAGGGGCTTGCCGTGAGGCGGGCGCAGCAAGAAACAAAACTGATTGCCTCCCCACTTCCCAACATCTTCTGAGGTAGTCGCTGTTCCTGAACAGGGAGAAGGCTCCCTCTCTCCCTTCAGTTTTTGTTCCTTCCTACTCCTAATCCATTGCCATCCTCCTCCTATTTTACCCATCCAACCCATTTACTTCCATATTAGCATTTATTTACATTATATTAAATAGATTTAGGTGTTGTTTTTTTTTTTACCCCTGCCTGTGTTCCCTGTGTTCAATCTTCCTTCCTCCCATCCCTCGCCATTGAATCCTTTCCCTCTCCCTCTTATTCCATCCCTGATTCCCTTCCCCTGTTTTAAGTTTTGGATTTATTTAGAGTAGGAATATTATTAGATTGATTTTCATTTAGTTTTGTACCCCTCCCTGTGTTCTTTGTGTTTCCTCCTGTGTAATATTGTATTTATAGATAGATAATTATTAGATAGACTGTTACTAGATAGATATACATAGTAGTTAGCTTAGTTATAGAGATAGATAGAAATACAGTGTGTTTGTAGGACAAGGCCTTTGTAGTTAATTATTAGATATTCCATTTAGTTCAATAGGTTTTAGAATACTTAATAGTAGTTAGATTTAGTGTAGAGATAGATATATATTAAAAAAGAAACAGCCACTCCAGCCCCAGGACCCACCATCAGGGTTCCGGGGCCAAGTTACAGGCAGGCAGGGCTGTCACCAATATGTATCTAGAAGCTGCCATTCTAGCTCCAGGACCCACCGTCATGGGTCTGGGGCATCATTCCTCGCACAGAGGTGATGTCATTCCACTGCATCAAGAAACAGCCACTCCAGCCCCAGGACCCGCCATCAGGGTTCCGGGGCCAAGTTACCAGCAGGAAGGGCTGTGACCAATATGTATCTAGAAGCTGCCACTCTAGCCCTAGGACCCATGGTCATGGGTCTGGGGCCATCATTCTTTGCACAGAGAGCTTTTTTCCGAATACCTGAACTGAACAGGACAGAACTGAATTACTGAACCCGAATGTGGCGAATGAACTGAACGGTCGAACCTAACGGCTGAACCAAAACGGACCAGACCGAACTGCCAAACCTGAACCACGATCTGTTCGCCCATCCCTATAGAGGTCATTGCTGGAGGCATCTCCTTACAAGATAGGGCCAAGGGAAAGCTAGAGCAAGGGCAGCCAGCTTACAACCCAAGCCCAGGAGGGAGGGCCGAGCCATACACCGGAGGACAGAGGCAGTCCACGGTGCAGCTGGCACCTCCCTCTTGCTCCAGTCACAAAAGGTTTCGTACCTCCACGACCAGCCGGGCGACTGGAGTCAGAGTGACGTAACAGTAGAATAGGTTCAGCGGCACTGAGGGACATTGGGCCACACAAGTTATAGTTAACAGTTAAAGCATAGTATAGGCTGGACCCAGAGGGGCAATGCCCCCTCCCCACCCCGGATTTTCATTAAGCAAATAAAGAGTGCGGCCTTTTAAACCCCATTTTCTGTGTCTGTGACTTCTTCCGGGGGTGCTGGGGCAAATAGGCGGAGGAAATTCTGTTTGCCTGTGTTAGATAAAATGATCTCATCATTCACTTCTCATGTTGGATCGGTGGCCGCGACCCACAAGTCAGTTACTCCAGAGTCAGTTACTGTGGACTTCAATGGGACTACCCTGGAGTAAGTGACGCATGGTTTGCGGCTAATGTATTTATGGGTGTAGAAGGGTTAAGAATTAAATCAGAATTTATGCAGAATGTGTCTATCAACTGGACCCTGGGATTGAGGGAGGGTGCGTTTTTATTACTTGTTTTAAAATTTTTTGATTTAATAACTGCCTGGCATGGATCCCGACACTTATTGATATACTAACTGTATGTTAATGGAAGTTTTTTGGATAGCCCGGAGAGGACTTATTAATTATTTGGGAATATTAAATAATCATATTTTGTATTTGTGTATGAACAAATATTTGTATGTCTGTATATATGTTCTGTGATCAACTCTGGGTAAGCTAACTAAGATTGATTGATTGACTGATTGTATATAAATGTTATCCCTTAATAATGTTTTACAGCTCTTTTTTATTTTTAAAATGAAGAGCAGTCATTCTGAAGAGGCAATAGAGTAGATGTGTGCATAGTAGGGAGGCAATTTGTATCAAATAAGTACCTTGAGTGGGATTGGAAGTGGAAATGACAGTTTGTTGATCCCAAATTATGTACAGTACATGAACAGCAGCAAGTTGATATGCAGCTCCATGATATGAGCAGACCAATGGCATCACATCAGGAAAACAACACACAGCAAAATTCAGTCAGAAACAAAGAGAAATGGGGAAAGAAATGGAATGGAATATCTTTTAGTTCTTTGATAGGAATTGCAAAGAACAAAAAAGCTAAACAAATTATAAACAAGATTTACAATTCATCATAATAAATGAAATAAACAGAAAAATAAATTAGACAGTAGAAAAAGCAATGGAAGTTGTTTAGCTCAGCCATCACTACTTGTGGCCAATATTTCTGTGGAATTACACGTTTCAGAATTTTGATACATTACTTATTTTCTGGAGTCCTGGCAGAATTCTGAACATAGGCTGTTTTCACACGGCACTTCTGGGTGGGGGGATGTGTGTGCTGGCAGTGGGTGGAGATAGATGTGCTCCCTTTCCCATGGGCGCACACCCATCTCCACCCACCACCACTCATCTTCACCCATGGAACCTCTTCCATTTTATTGGTTGACTCCGTGGATGGGTGATGGGTGGAGATAGGTGTGCATTGGAAGCACGTATACACCACCACACACCACCCGTGGTGTTTCCACGGGTGCACACCCGTCCCCCCACCTGCCATTTGGTGTGTGCACAGACATCCCCCCACTGCACACCCAGCAGAGGGGTGTGTGTGTCCATGCGAAAACGGCCATAATTTTGAAGCAAAACAAAGCCCAGGATGCTATAACAGTAAACTCAACGGGTGCTTTGCCAAGAAGTTCAACTTACAAAATCTGTACTCATTTTAATAAATCTCTGAAATGGCTAAATTTTGACTAGAGCTGAAATGAATACCCACAAAAATAGATACATATACCTGCCAAATTTCCAGCATCCAAATTTACCCCAACAACAATGGGTAACGATCGGTACCTGATTGCAACCCAATTTAGGTACCCGCTGACCCAAAATGTTGACTTTCAGTCCTAGAATGTTGACCTCCAGTATCATTTTTAAAAAACTTTTTCATCAATATACTTACTCCCAACATAGATTTATCAGTTTCTTGTCAAGGTCTATCAATTTTTTGACAAATTCGGGCTCCCATATTTTTTATTTTTATTTTTTGGAGATTTAACATCTTAAGAAACTTATTTATTGGTTCTCTATCCTAGAAAATCAACTTTCTGGTCTTGAAAAACTACTTTTGGTCATTTTTTTCATTTTTATGCTGATTTTTTGGTTTTCTGACCAGATATACCAATAAGTATACTGATTGGGAATTGGCAAATCAAAAAATTGATACCAGAAGTTCCGGAGTTTGGGGGTATTCTGTTACCTGATTAGTACTTGGGTAACCCATCATGTACCGGAAAATTAGGGTATTACCTGAAGGGAATTTATTAATTTAGTACCCATTTCAGTTCTGATCTATGAGAGGTACATATAACTATATGTGTAGCCACTTCTTTATGGGCAAATAGACTTTGGATGGGATTTCCTGCATTCATTCAAGTCAATTACTATATCATTGCTGATTTTAATGATCCACAAAAAAACCTGATGTTTGTTTAATCCTGATCTATGCAATACTCCTAGTGATGCCTTGCCCTTATTATTATTATTATTATAAACATTTATATAGCGCCAGTCATGTGACCTGGTGCTGTACAGAACATAGAATTAGACATGGTCCCTGCCCGTGGCTTACAATCTAAAAGACAAAAAAAAGGGGGGGGGAGACAAGGAGAGGGGACAGTGGGAGAGACAGGGGAGAAGACAAACAAACATTCAAGCAGATGCGAAGTCTCAGCCCTTGATCCATCTGTCATGTCCTTGTATATCCCATCACTATAAGTTCCTGAGAAATGTGGTCCTCATCCTGCAAAGCCTTTAAATATCTACAATTTCCATTGATTTCAAAGGAATTAATTACATATATAATTGCATTGCTGGATCAGAGTGAGCACTCTCATCTTGATGGACTAAGCAGGATGAAACTAAGACTAAGACTTATCTTAGATGTTTTATCTTGATGTTTTAATAATGGTAAGCCATCCCGAGCTGCCTGTGGCAGGAGGGGAGGGGTAGCAATTTTTTTAAATAAATAAATAAATAAAATAAGACTAAGCAAGATGAGAGTAAGGCTGCTTTTCGATAAGTGGCCTGGGAAGCGCATTCTTCAATGTGCCAGGAGGAAAAGTCGCACAGGGAGCGTTTACATGCACCAGAAGTGGCCGCCCGCTATAGGAATCGGTGGCACATGCCGCTTCTTTAAAGAATGTGTCTTCAAAGAGACTGTGGAAGGCCACGCATACTGGCAATTTCTATGGCGGACTGCCACTTCCAGTGCATGTAAATGCACCCCGAGCAGCTTTTCCTCCTGGCGCATTGAAAAATGCGCTTCCCAGGCTGCTCGTCTAAAAGAGGCCTAAGGCTTAGACTAAGCTGGACTTAGAAACTACTGATACAGACATCTAAGAAGCAGAGATGGCTGGGAGATTTTTACTGAAGATTTTTCATCAAGACTCCTTTCATTAGAAAAGAAGTTTATCCAAAGACCAGTTGAATTTTTCACAAAAATAAAATCTTCAATTAACTGACAATATTTCGTATACCAAAACATTGGGGAAGGGGAGATTGGTTGACCAAAATTTTTGAAAGTTTAAATTTTTATCCTGAGTTGATAGGGGAAAAAAATTAAGACATTTTTTCACAGGATGGAAATCGCATTTCCTAATTTCCCATTTTAAGAACTAGACATTAAAAAAGAGGTGCTAAGAACCAGGGAAAGACTAATAAGAAAATGATGATAGTAAGCAGCTGAAGAAAGAAAAGCAGATTCTATTGTCTTTGACTTTTTCTTGCTTAGTCCAGAAAAATAAATCTAACTCCTTTGGGCATGGAATCAGAATGTGCTGATTTGTTATCATAATAACAAGTATTCTACAACAACTAAAATGAAATGATTAACAGGAGAAGGTAGCTGACTAAACCATTATCCTTTACTCTTTTAAAGACCAAAATTGCAAATATGCAAATGCTTTTAAAAAAATCTATTGACATTAGGTTTGAGACTCGAGAAGTGAGGTTTTATGCAACCAGGAAATGCAGCTGCAAATATTTTTTTTGAACATGTGGTGATGGACTCAACATCTGAGATTAAAGAGTAGACCTTTGCCTTGTAAAAACTCTAGCCAGTGATATTAAAGAAAAGACAGTTGCCTTCTGTGTGCTCCCCTTCTCCTTCTTGGTTCCGCACAATGTGCACGTGTGGGTACGTGCATATGTATGTGTGTGTGTAAAGTATGCAAGGATAATATGCATTCTCTAGTAGATCTGATTTTATTTTTTTAATGAGTATACAGGACAGAAGTGAAAGGAAGGAAAAAGATTGAAAGACAAAATTGTGTGCTGAAATGATGCAGCAGCAGGATCTCAGAGGGGAAATTGCAGTACTTAAATCTCTCCATACAAGCAAATTTGACAGAATTGCAGAAGACATACAGATGTTATCAAGTGATGATTGTGCCATTAAACAAAGGCTGTAAAATACTGAGAATGAGTCAGAGAGAGATGAGATTGAGATGGAGAAGATGAAAGACAAAAACAAGTCACTTAAAGCAAGACCAGGAGATAAGTAGGGCAGAAAATGGAATAACCATTCTGAATGATTGACCAATACTAATAGCAATTAAAGTTGCATTGAATTGAGAATATACAACTAAATTAGCGTCATAGGAGAAAATAATCTCCAAATTACATATTGCCAAAAAGCAACTGACTATTTTGTTACATTTATTTGATGTGCCAAATATAATTATTGTGGCCTATTGCAGAATTAGAAGTTATTTCAGAGATACTGGCATTGTGAATGAACTTAATACTTGGCTACAGCATCCACTTTGATGTCAAAGGGCTCATTCACACATTGCTCTCCCAGTGTCTTTACCTGTTGGTGAGGTGTTTTGTGAAGAGGGTTTGAGAGGCAAGGAAAACCATGCTGAGTAAACTGGACAGTGCAGGGATGCATGATGTGGGTTTACTTGCCTTGTAAGTCCTCTTTAGGCAACATCTGATCCTGTCAAAGAGATAGCTAGCCTGCGCTGCACTCTGTGGGAAAACATGTACAAAAAGTCTCCAAATTCCGGGAGAACACAGTGAATTTGAATCCCAGCTAACACATGTCAGCTGAATCAAGAGTAGAGCTGAAGTGGGTACCCATCTTGGAGATATCAGGCATTAAACAAAATAAACTTTAATGCCTGATGAGTTAGCTGAGTTACCAAATTTCCATTTCATGCTATGGAGCTACTGGTTTTCAATTTTGTGCCATAAGCCGAGCTACCAATTTTACCATTCTTACATCTTGTTCCATCCATTCGTTGGTTTTTCCATGGGCCCTCTTGTTGAGTGAGTGACCAATGATGAATGTAATGAAACATGGGAATTTGGAAAGATGGTAAAATGGTATCATGGTAAGTCAGAATGGGTTGGTAAAATGGAAATATGATTATTTGGTAACAATAATACTTGTTATTTCCAGTTGTCAGTTTTCCATTGCAGTATGTGGATATTAACTGGATAACCAACAGGCAATGCAAAATTGCAGTATTACCTGCAGGTACAAAATTTTCTACCCATTTTAGCTGTAGTCAATATCCATATGCTGATTTACACCAGCTGGGACCTTTTATTGTACACCGCCACAAGATGCCATAGGCATGAGTGGGGCAGCTAATAAATATAAAGAAATAAAATAAAAGAAAGAAAGAAAGAAAGAAAATAAATACTTTATCATTTTAGGTTGATCAGACACATTCTAAGTCTAAAGTACACCAGGCTTTAATAAGGCATACCCTTTCTTTTCAGCAAAATGATTTTGCCATTGAAAAACTGAGTGTAGCATTGGGTGAGCATCCAAATTCTGCTAAATGGGAAGCAAATCCTAGTAACAGCAAATTCTGTTAATTTATCTAATGGAGCATGTTTTTTATTTATAAAAATATATATACAGCCTGTGTAGACAAATGGATAAGGTGTTAGATTTAAATTGAGGCACCTCCTAAGAGGTGTGAGTTGCGGGGCTGCTGATCAGAGAATAAGTGATTCACCTCTAGGTTAACCTCTAGTCCTGGGGGGTCTGGCTAGCAGAACCTGCTAAGTAAGAAACCACCGATCCTGACCTGAGGACATTGGTCACCCCTCCCTCTGGACTCCAGTTAGAGTGGAATCCTGGTTGGTTTAATCGCTGGGCTTTCAAACCAGCAATCAATATGTTAATGGTCCTGGTAATTTTTAAGGGGAGTTTCATTGGATTTGGGTTTATCTCCCCAATCCCCCATGTTTTTCCAGACTGAATTTGTATTCATGAACACATTTGCCAAATATGATGTGTGTGTCTGTTATAATAATAATAATAAATAATAAATAATAAATAATAAATAATAAATTAATAATTAATAATAAAATGTATTAATTGTCTTAAACAAAGGTTGAAACAACAAACTTAACCAAGTACATAAGTTGAAGCAACAAAGTTACAGTAAATGAAACATATAAAGTTTAAACAAATTGAATACACATACTCATCATAAAATTAAATTAAGCAAAAAATAATATATAACAAGCCTACTATATAAAGAAGATCAAATTCTTTTGATTAGGGCCATGGCCATATTAGCAAGAGCATGCATCATAGCAGAGTCATTTACTGAGAGCATATCTGTTCTCTAATGGATAACTTCTTCCTTTATGTTTGCAGATCAAAACCTTGGATAGTAGAAAAAACCTGCCATTATTACTCTAATCATTTCTATAGCACTACTAGGCATACACAACATTTTATAGTTACATATTTGGGGGACAGGTCCCTGCCCCCTGGGTTTACAATCTAAGATGGACAAGGGTGAGAGAAGCACAGGGAGGGAGAGATAGACACACATTCCCTTTTAAAATAAAACATGGGGAACTGAGGCTTTCCCAAGACCACCCAGTAAGTTCATGGCTAGATCAGGATTTGCACCTTGGCTTCCTGGACCAACTCTAGTAGCACATTATCCACTACACCAGCTTTTTGGGCTGAGAGGTTGGGACTTGTCCAAGGCCACCCAGTGAGTTCATGGATAGGGCAGGATTCAAACCTTGGCTTTCCAGGACCAAGTCCATCACTTAATCCACTGTCCCACATTTATTTTTGTATGCAGTTTTCTTTCTTTGGTCATATACAATGGATAGACTGCTTAAAATTACACGCAGCTCCTCTGAGGTATTTGCTACTTTGCAGCCTCTGTAGTTCTTTGAATACACTGACTGTGTGTTTGAATTTGAATAAACTGCATGCCAACCAGCCACTTTATTTTTAAAAGCCCCCACAAAGGTTCTAGGATGTTAATGATCTCATGTGGAGCAGACAGTACATCTTCTACTTTATTTTATCAGGGACATTTAGCATCAGGCACTGGCCAGCAACTATTAGAATCAATCTGTAGATGAAAGATAGCTTTGTAGGCGAGAAGAATTACAGGTTAAGCAATATGTATGTTGAAGTTGCCCTCATTTTAATTGTAAATTTGATTATTACTGTACCTGTAAGCTTCCATTTCTAAACTCCATAAACCTCATTGGCGGAAACTGTTCAGCATAGATACTAAAATAACTAGACTAAACTCAGTTTCATAACGTACACTAATCTGTATTTAAAATGGCAGTCTTTCATACAGTGCAGCATATTTCTGGATGGTATGCTTAAAAGCAACTTAACCTTATTCTGTACACAGAGTCTGGAACAATAGTGGGTATTTTCAGACGTTATGAGATCACGCTCAACCACGGGGAATTCCCACATGCTGATCGTGGTCTCGTAACGTCTGTTGGGGCGAACAGAAGCCGCCTGCCAGATGTTCACCGCCGTGAATCATGGGGGCGAATCACATTGAACATGCAAATGGCGGTCTTGCCCGGACCATCTCTATTTGCGTGTTCAATGTGATTCCCGCCCGTGATCTGGGGGATCGTCTCATCTGACCCCGGACCACGGCCCAGAATCAGCAGCGGGATTCCAGGGCATGGTCAATGTCCTGCGGGGGCAGGCGGTCACTGCGGTCTCATTGGCCGTGGCACCTGCCTATCTCCCCAGAGGGCGGGTGGCCTACAGAGCGTGGGGGGAGGGGCTGTGTGGCCGCATGTTGATCCGCGCGGCCCCGCCCCCACCTCGATTCCCTGCCGGGTTCAGCCGGCACGTCTGTTGGACGTGCCGGTTTGATTCTGGCAGGGGATCAATGGGTGTTTCCGTACCGGGGCCAATACAGGCCACGTCACATCTGACCCCATGTTTGTATCAGGTAAACCCCCTGAGAAGAGGGACCTGTCTCCTATCATGACTGCTCAGCAGCAGGCTCTTTTCTGGCATAATAAATAAAAAAATTTTAAAAAAACAAACAAACAAAAGTCAGGAAAATACCCACATATGCAGAAAACTCAGCAGAAAAGCTCTTTTTGTGGATGGGGGAGGTGCCTCGATATGAGAGGCCACTCCACACACTGGTCAGAAAATTGGGGGTCCCTTTTCACCAAAGATAGAACAATGGCAAAGGAGAGTGTTGACACAGGCTGCTTTTAGACGAGTGCAGTGCACTCACGCAATGGGCTCGCACAACTTTTAAAAATCCTGCAGCCAGGGAATTCAGCAAAACATTTTGCATGCTAAAGCCAATAGTGTGTTCTTTTAAAACTGCAAACGAAGTACCTCAATGTCGGGGTATTTCATTTGCAGTTTTAAAAGAACACACAGCCAGCTTTAACACGCAAAATGTCTTGTCTAATCCCCACCCGCGGGATTTTAAAAATTTGTGCAAGCCTGCGCCACACTCATCTAAATGCGGTCATAGAGTATGAGTGAGAACAAGAGGCCTTGAGAAGAGTTCGACAAGCACTGTGGTGTATTTCAGAAGCAATATAGAAAATTCTATTCCTCTCCATCCTTTTCCCCTTGGCCATTATTAACAACTCAATGGCCTTGTGTTGTTAATAATGGGTGCCTCCACATGAGCTGCAGATAGCTCGATCCTCATGCGCCCTTTGTGGGCAATCATTGCTGCCACACTTTGGGGCCAGTGTGGGGAGCAGAACAGATGGTTGCCCCTCCCCCCTCAGGACAGCCAGGCAGGTGGGCCAGATGAAGCGCCAGCTACATGAGCAGATGACCAGCTCTGCCCCACCTCTCTCCACCAGACCAACCACTAACCCACCCCTGGCCAGACGTAGTCACACAGGACTGGAGCTTGCACCCACGGCTCAGAGCCCCTCCATGGACCTTGCTGTGTGACGGGACAGACAGGGACAAGACACAGAAGCAGTGGTGTGCTACCCTAACTGGGACAGCTGTACCCCACTTTGTGTAAGACTGCTACGTGCTGTGACCCCACCCTTTTTCTGAGGACGCAGCACGTAGCAGTCAGCTGTCCTCCTCACCATGTGACAGGAGGAAAATCTGGTGGCTACCAGGTACATGAGCAGTACATCACTTGATATGGCTGCCTGGAGTGGGGTAAGGATGCCCAAGGTATGGTAAGTGCATCATGTGGCTGCACCCAGAGTAAGCAGCATAGGATTCAGTGCTTATCTTTGTTATTTAGTATCCCATATCCAAATTCCCCTCTTCCTTTCCTTCTTCCCCTTTCCACCCATCAGTGAAACCCAAATTTCACCAAGATTGCTTGAAATTTTTAGCAAAATGATGTCACATATGTTTTAAGAGTAACCTGCTTAACTACTACTTGTCTGATAAATGGAGGCACTGAGATGTGATAAACCTTAATGACCCTTAATGATTTCAGTAGGCATAGAGGGGAACATTTTTAAAATTCCAAATTATTTTATTAAAAAAAGGTTTCATAAGTCATAGGCTCATAGATTCATAGGCTAAGTATCTTTGAAAATAAACCACAAGATGACACTTCAAAGGCCCCTTTCAAACAAGCGCAGGTGTGTGGGGGGGGATGGGGGGGTGACATGGTGGGTGGGGGGGTGTTCCCACAGACCCTCACCCACCTCTGTCCATCTCTACGCAAGGAGCATCTGGCATTGGTGCCTGTTGCTCCATGTGCAGGTGTTGGATGGAGGTGTGTGGAGCGCGGGAGCACTCATGCCCCTTCATCCATGGATTTCCTCTTCATCCATGGATGCCCCCCAACCTGCACACATTGGAAAGAGGGGGGGGAGCATCTATTTGAAAAGGGCCTAGGTTATTCAGTAGCCCAAGTACCATATCAATATGATCAATGATATGATCACAAGTGGTCCCTAATTTAGAAAGCCTCCAGTTCAGTGGTTCCTAATTTTTTTGCCTTTGTGACCTGGTTTTGAGACTTAGGCCATTTTTAAATTGACCATTGTGGGTGGGTGAGTGGGGATGGGTGTGTGGCCATGGTGGGTCGAGGTGGGTGTGCGCCCATTCTTACGGGCACACACCCGTCTCCACCCACTTCCAACCATCTCCTCCCATTTCCACCCATGATTGGGCACTGAAGCCCATTGCTCTCTGTGTGGGTGATGGGTGAAGGTGGGTGGAGGTGGGTGTCATGCGAGAGCGCATACGCTCCTCCACCCATCCCCTGCGGCATTCACATGGGTGCCTCCCCCCATCTCCACGCAGTAAAAGTGTGTGGAGATGGGTGGCGGCATCTCGTGTGAAAAGGGCCTTAAATATAATTTTGCAATCCCAGACAGCAATAAAGATATACAAAGTATACCTAATATCCATTAGCATTGTGATCCATCTATGTATGGTATTTTGTGTCATGACTCACAGTTTGAACAGCTGTGCTTTAGTTTATGACTTGGCTTTCAATGGCAGCTGGCCTTGTAAAGTGACTTAGGGTCTTTTAAAAACATTTACTCTTCCTCACAAAGAGGATCCCAAGAGATCAGTAGGACAATTTGGGGGGGGGGAGGGGGGGAATCTTACCAAATTAGGCAACACAATCACATGCTCAGTATTTCAGAGCTTTGAAATCTTGAGATGGAAGCAGCTATAGAAAAAAAGTAAATCTTATTCCTAATTACTTTTTTTCTATACACTTATGTTAAGTCATTTTCCTTCTTGCAAAATTGTGACTAAACAAAGAATGACAGCGTATCCACCTAAGGAGAAGAGAAGATAACTTTCATTAAAGTGTATATTCTTCTCCCCTTCCAGCAGAGATCATTTTCTCCCTGACTGCACTTGAATAGACTAAACCAGGGCAGGTTCCACCTCAATACTACCCTCATCAAATCTATAAAAAAGTAGAGCAACTACATCTCCAAACTATGTTTCGGATCTATGCTGTGGGATATATATTACAAGTATAAATTTGCTGAAATATCTGTTCTTTCTCTCTTGTAGTATCACATTTGGGAACTACACCTGCAAAGTAGCAATCAGCCTGGGTTTCCATTTTTGGTGGAAATGCCTGACCTCCAGTAACCTATAGTACTTTACAGTCTTCAATCTAAACTACAGAGTAGCAGACATGATCTCACCCTGCACTTCATAATAGCTCTTGTTGTTAACAACTCTGTTCTTTTCCCTCTTATATATATCTAAATGACTGTGGTTGCAACAATCCTGCTTAGGGCATGTCTTCCTTTTTCCTCTTTTTTTTCCTCATATGCTTTGCATGACACATAGCAATTAACATACTTTGACAACAGACTCACTTGTAAGTCATTTTTTTCAGTGCCTTTCTCATAAACCAGCATATTCCGATCTCCTTCCACTGAGTATCTCTTTACTTCTAACACCATTAACTCAAATGGGGCCACTTGTGGAGTAATGGGCTATTTAGTGTGAGTAACAGTACTATCACAATCTGGAGCATTATGTATAGCTCATCAACTAATGCAATTAGATTGTTTCAAATTACCATATACCATTTTCCCATCTTGGGGTGGGGGGGTGTATATAGGTGGGTATGTAGGTGTGGGGAAAGTAATGAAATTCATTGTATTAAATGATTTAGAGATACTCAAAATAAAATAGGTTATCTTTTTCTTGATTCCTTCCCCCCCCCCCCCCGGTTTGATTGTTTCGACATGGTGATATGATAGCTAGAAATTATGTGATTATGTCTTAATGTTACTACCAGACTAATGTCCTTAAACCTGACTAAAATGAGTCAGTGAAACACATACCAGATATATGCAATATACACAGATAGTTATAGCAAGTTGTTTCATATCATCCATTGGTCATGGGGTGATTTCAGATGTTACGGGGCCCTTTGGCCCCGTACCGAAACCACCGGCTTCGTTCCCCGCCGGGGTCACCCCGTAACGCCACAACAGACGTGCCGGGGGGATCCCGGCGGGGAAAGTGGGAGGGGCCGGGGCCGCGCGGCGCAACGTGCGGCCGCACGGCCCCACCCCCTCCACGCACCCCGCCGCCCACCCTCCGAGGAGACGGGCGGGCGGCGGGGCCAATGTGGCCGCCACGTCAGGCCGGAAGCGCCGTGGACCGGGATCCCAGGCTGGAAGCGCCGTGGCCCGGGATCCCGGGCCGTGGCACGAAGCCAGACGTGACTTTTCGTTGGTCACGGCCCAGGGTCCGTTTGACCACGCTTCCTGGGACCTTCCCCCGGCTAGCCCGGGAAGCGTGGTTCAAACAGACCCTATGTGGTGAACAACTGGCGCCCCGCAAACAGACGTTCGAGACACGGTGACCACAGGTGGGTATTCACCGTGGTTCACCGTGATCTCGTAACGTCTGAAGACACCCATGGTAAGACCATAGTGATAATGTCAATGTTTGCAGGTTGTTATCTTGAAATTATTATTTTTTAAAAAATCTAATTGCTTGTTCATACATTTTTCTTCCATTGTGGGGAACCAACACAGTACACTACTCACTAGTTTCAAATTGCATGAAGGGTGATGCAGACCTACTGTTGATGTATGCAGAACTACTACTGGTAACATGTAACCTATCACTAAAATCTAGGGATGTGCAACTCTTTTTTGTTTTGTTTTGTTACTAAAACACATAAAGCCCCATTCATTTTAGTAACAACAAACAAAAATGAATGAATTAGGAAAGAAATGAAAATGAAAATGAATGAACTCTAAAAACAAAAACAAAAGGGGAAACGAAAACGAATGAGGTCCCTACTGCACACCCCTGCTGCTCCCCTGCCCGCCTTTTGCTGCAGTTTCTGCCCAAATGTGTCTTTTCCTCACATATCTCCTATCCCCCTGGTGTGATGCCCAGCCACACTTTGGGGTGTCTGTCTATGCCGAAGCCAGTGCCTGCTTCACCTCTGCCCTTTTGCCACTGCTGCTGCAGGTCTGCGTGATGACTGTGTGTGTCTCTCTCCTATTTTCTCCCTCAGTGCACTCCCTGCAAGTTGAAGCCGAACATACTTTGGACAGCATGGGCAGCTTTAGACACAACAATGATTGGGTGTCAAAACCCCTAAGCATGTGTTTGGCCTTTGTGTGTAAGCACTATAACAATTCCAACACCAATTTGGCCACCCATTGAACACGCAATGTGAACACCATTGCATTACAAGGACAATTTGCATGTTTTGACTGAACCCATGGCCAACATTGTGGATAATGATATTGCGTGACTTATTAGCAGGTACAACATGGGGAACAAGGTGGCAGTGCTTGAGTGCTGACATCGGGTGGCAAGCAAAACACCAATTTGCCCCAAGATGGGCTGTGTGTCTAAGCAGCACCACATGGTGAACACAGGGCCAAACCGGTGTTTATATCAAGGTCAACACATACATTCAGACACCCATTGACAATATGTCTAAAGATACTGCATGTCTCCTTTGCCAGCCCTGCTGCTTCTCTGTGCCCGCCGGCATCCTTCCACTCTCTGTAATTCTGACTCTTGGGGGCATTCTATTTTTAATAATTATATTTTTAATAATAAAAATGTTCCGGCCTGTCTCTAACCATCCCTTTTTAGGGAAGATTATAGAATGAGTAGTAGCTCGGCAGTTACAGGAGCTTCCGGAGTGTGTTGGTTTTCTTGACCGTTCACAGTCTGGGTTCCACTCAGACTATGGCACTGAGACTGCACTTGTGGCATTGGTTGATGACCTTCACGGGGAGTTGGGTCAGGATCATTCGACTCTGCTGATTTTATTAGATATGTCAGTTGCATTTGATACCGTTAACCATGAGATATTGGTGACACACCTGCGGGACTGTGCAAGGGTGGGTGGGATGGTTCTTGAATGGTTCCGCTCTTTCCTGGGCAAAAGAAATCAGCGAGTGGTGCTTGGGGATTATTATTCATCATACCAAGACCTGGGGGATTATTTTTCATCATACCGAAACCGCTTGTGTCGAGTCCCACAGGGTTCTGTTTTGTTCCCTCTCTTGTTCAATGTGTACATGCAGCCGCTCGGCAAGGCAGACAGGGTGTTTGGCATGCAGTGTCATCAGTATGCTGCACCATATGTATCAGTATGCTGATGACACCAAGGTTTACCTCTTTTTTCCATCTGACCCAGGCCAGGCAGTCTCGGTGCTCACTCGGTGTCTGGCAGCTGTGGGGAACTGGATGAAGGCTAACCGACTGAGGTTGAATCCTGACAAGATGGAGGTGATGCTGGTGGGTACAGCGGTGGAGGTACCTGCTAATAAGTCACGCAATATCTAACCCTAACCCTAACCCTAACCCCCTATCATTGATGGGGTTTGCCCTCTGCTGGTTTCCCAGGTGCAGAGTCTGGGGGTGCTCCTTGATTCTCAGCTCTGCCTGGATGCTTAGGTGGAGGCTGTAGCAAGGAGTGCCTTTCACCAATTACATCTAGTACAATAACTTCAGCTGTTTGTTTCGAACTCTGACCTGGCCACTGTTATCCATGCTTTCATCGCCTCTAGGCTGGACTATTGTAATACGCTCTATGTGGGGCTACCCATGGTGATGGTTTGGAGACTGCAGCTGCTGCAGAATGTGGTGACCCATCTCCTGGTGGGACTGGGCAGCTGGGAGCATATCACACTGGTTCTCCTATCTTTTCACTTTCACTGGCTGCTTATAGTCTTCCAAGCACGATTCAAGTTGTTGGTGCTTGCCTATAAAGTCCTAAATGACCTACATATCTGTGGGACCGCCTCATGCCCTGGGTTCTGGATCAGCCCCTAGGGTCATCTGGGGATGCCCTTCTCAAGATCCTCTGAGTCTTCTGGGGGGCCATGATGGAGAGGGAATTCTCAGTGACTGCACCAAGGCTGTGGAACTCTCTCCCTGTGAAGGCCCGACTGGTCCCGGATCTTCCCTCTTTTCAACATAGTTGTAAGACCTGGCAGTTCCACCAGGGGTTTAGTAGGGGAGATTAGGGATGTGCGAATGCGGTTCAGATGTTTGGAGTTCGGATGGCTGAACTGAACGTCTGAACTGAACGTTTGAATGGCCAAACAGTTCGGAAAAGTTCGGTTGAGTTCGGATGAATTCGGGGGCTAGTTTTTAAAAGGAATTGGATAAGTTCTTGGAGGATAGGTCCGTTAGTGGGGACCTACTTGGAGATAGATAGATTTTTTTTAAATTTGGTCTCGTATTAGATCTGACCCCTAAAACCCATGAGAATATAAGAACATAAGTAGTGCTGTACTGGGTCAGACCAATGGTCCATCAAGCCCAGCATCCTGCCTCTTAAATCTCTTTCTCCTGGGAGAAGTACCCAACAGGTCACAATGGGCAATCCATTCTCTGTTGTACCAGTGGCCAACTGTAAAACGTTATGTCCCCAACCTACTTGGCTAATACCCATTAATGGACCTATCCTACAAGAACTTATCCAACCCCTTTTTATTTATTTATTTATTTCAAAAATAAATTTTTTAAACTATGTACACTACCAGTCTTGACCATTTCCTAAATTCCACAATTAATTGTGTGCAGAGTGAAAAAAATCTCTTATTTGTTTAAAATCTGCTGCCAGTTAAGCTCAATATGGTATTGGGCCAGAATCTTCATGTGACTTAAACTGATGTACCTCCACTCAAGTAAATTGGGTCATAGCAATTTGCATTGCGTGAAGGTTTGGCCTCTGCCTTTCCTACAGAAGTACAAATAACTGTTCTTATACAGATGAAACTGACTAAGAAGTAAACAAAGCGAAGGCAGGTTAGAGCCTACCACTGCAAAAGAAACACATAAAAACACAATGGAGCATATTCTCCGCTTACTGCATGGGAAGTTACGTGCATAGATCTCCATGCATACTAGTGCTTACTAAATGGCAAAGGACAAAATCAATAGCAAATAAATTGCATTTTCAAGCTTCAAAGTACTGCAAACAATGATGAGAAAAGAAAGTCTAAAAACTACTGAAAGCAAATTAACTGACAGTGTCCTTTTGATATGCTAGTTACCTTTGGATGGTATTTAAATTTATGAATTATATAGTATTGATATGACCATGACAGAGACAGATGGAATAATCAAGAATACCATTAGAATCTAGCTACAAAATAATGCTACAAATAGACCCATTCTTGGAGACTCCTTAGACGAAAAAGGTTAATGGATAATGGTTAGGATTGTAATGGGAGAGCATTTAATGGATAACAATGACTTTAGAATTCAGAAACATCAGCGAAAACAGGGTAGAATTTTTGTCTGACTCGGTTTTCCCTTTGCAATTCTCAATATGTTTCTATTACACTCATGCAACAGTAGGGGGGCTGTTATGAAGCTACTTTAACATCTGTAAATTCTGATTTATTGTAATCACAAGAGTAATTTGGTGGATAAAGTATCTGTTTCCTGTTACAAATTACATGAGTTTCTGTAATGTCACAGGGACCTATTTTTGCTTCCTACAAATCTTTTATTCTCTCTTGCTACATTTTCTGAACATAATAATTTTTATCATCTTCAATTACACTACACACACAAATATTTAGAATTTGGTCAAGAAGCAAAAATATAAAATTGTGCACATCAATGAGACTTTATGCACATGACATTTTGCCTGCAGCTGCCTATTGATACAATGTTGGGAGCAGCCTTTGTATGAACCCGTATATCATTAAATTAAATCTGTACACTTTTTGGTTAGACTTTAGGGATGTGCATTCAGATTTTGATAAAACAAACAACACACCAAAAATCCCATTCAGCTTCCATATTAGAAACAGAAATATTACCCTACCATTTTTGGATGTATGCTAATGTGTTCATGACTCTCAATTTACAATTCTAATTAGATGGTTTTAATTTTTGGTCTAGTAAGGGTTAGCCATAGGATTTTCAGGTCCTATGGTGAAGAAACAAATGCAGTGTGCCTGGGCACCCATCCGTGAGGCCCTAAAGGTTTTTGGGCTTGGCCTCCATACGCCTTACCCTTAGTGCCCTGGTGAAAATGTAGATAAAAAGTAGAGAAAACATATGGGGCCTGGGCAGTCACCCTGGGTCTAGGAGTTTGAGCATCTTTCAAGTTTCATAATCTGTTGTGCTGGTCAGTGGGGAGTTCAGCCCTAACAACAGTTTAGGGATGTGCACAGTAACTCTCTTTTGTTTTCATTATTACTTTCATTTTTATTATTAAAAGTCCATTCATTTTCATAATTACTTTCATTTTTATTATTAAAAGTCCATTCATTTTCGTTATATTTCATTAGCCTTTGTTTCGCTTTCGTTGTTACTTTTGTTTTTGATTCCCATTTATTTTATTTATTTATTTTTTTATTTTTTTATTATTATTATTATTATTATTATTATTATTATTATTATTATTATTATTTTATTTATTACTTTTTTATTTATTTATTTATTTTTAATTTTTATTTCCATTGATTTCAATGGAAAACACATTTTCGGCTGTATCTTTTTGCTTTTTATTTGATTTGGATGAAATTTGGAAGGATTGTACCCCCAGAAGAGGCCATTATATGTGCCACATTTTGGACATATGAATACAGGGATGCAATTTTATAAGCAGTTGGAATTCGTTATTTTACACATTCCTGCATGTAACATCTTTGTCTACTGACTAATTTGGATGAATCCTAAAAGGATTCCAAAATTTTACTGTCACTGCCAAATTTCAGAAGGATTAGTTAAAGGGTCCTGATGTTATATGCAATTTACTTGTAAATGTATTTCTTCATGTATTGTCTTTGTATTCCAGCTGGTTTACATGAAATTTGGCAGTATTGTATCTCATACCTTCAGGATCATTTCTGAAATATATTGGAAATATTTGATGAAGGATACCAAAGGTAGAAGCCTGCACAGCATCTGTAGAGAATGCGTCTATGCATGAGATTCTCTGTTTGTCACTGTGGTATAAAATGTGTTTATGATGCCAACAGTCCAGCAGAAACATCACCCATATATCATTCTGTGCTGTGATCACCCCAACCACAACCCCTCTCCCTCACTTGTTACTGGGAAGTTGGAAGCCTCCACTTAGTAAAGAGCCAATAAGATATTCTCTTATGTCCTTTGTCACAGTGCTGCAGGATGTGATTGTGATGAAAATTGGCCAGCCTGGATTTGTGAACCATGTCTCCTGATTTCTGGGATGCTATCCCACTCACCCTCTGCCTTGATGCCTGAAGTCCCAGTTATGTCCCTTCTATGTCCACCTCAGAGTCACCCAGAATTGGTCCTAAAAAGCTGGAAGCATGCAGTAAGAGAGACCAATCACATCTCTGTCCCAGCCAGGGTGTCTTTGAAATGTCATTCCAATTAGGGACGGGTGAACGCAGTTCGGAAGTTCGGAGTTCAGCCCCAACTTGGCCTGTTCGGATGACCGAACCCAAACCCGAATCCAAACATGAACTGACCGAACTGAACTAGATTCCGAATGTCGAAATGACCGAACAGTTCGGTCAGTTCGGATCATGTTCGGGTGAGTTCGGGTGGCAAAAACATGTCACTGGAAGGCAAAATGTGACAGGGAGGGAAAGTCAGCTGAGGAGCAGACTACCAGACACCAGGGGAGGAGAAGCTTGGAGTAGCAGCCGGCTTGCCCAATCACCATCCCTTTTCACCCCAGACCATTGGCTTCACAGTCTGCGATTGGCCACAGGCTAGACTGCACGGAGCCAATGGGGCTTGTGGTGAGACGGGTGCAGCAAGAAATAAAACTGATTGCCTCCCCCCTTCCCAAGTTCCCAACACCTTCTGCCTGAACAGCAGGCATTTCAGAAGGCTCCCTCTCTCCCAGCAGTTTTTGTTCCTCCCTACTCCTAATCCATTGCCATCGTCCTCCTATTTCACCCATCCAACCCATTTACCTCCATATTATCATTTATTTAGATTATATTAGATAGATTTAGGTGTTATTTTTTGTTTTTACCCTCCCTGTGTTCCCTGTGTTCAATCTCCTCCCCCCTCCATTGAATCCTTTCCCTCTCCCTCTTATTCCATCCCTGATTCCCTTCCCCTGTTTTAAGTTTTGGATTTAGTTAGAGTAGGATTATTATTAGATTGATTTTCATTTCAGTTTTGTACCCCTCCCTGTGTTCTTTGTGCTTCCCCCTGTGTAATATTGTATATATAGATAGATAGGTATTAGATAGTTACTAGAAAGATATACACAGTAGTTAGCGTAGTTATAGAGATAGACAGAGATACAGTGTGTTTGTAGGACAAGGCCTTTGTAGTTAATTATTAGGATATTCTATTTAGTTCCATAGGTTTTAGAATAGTTAATAGCAGTTAGATTCAGTGTAGAGATAGATATATATAAAAAAAGAAACAACCACTCCAGCCCCAGGACCCACCGTAAGGGTTCTGGAGCCTACCTTACTGGCAGGGAGGACTGTGGCCAATATGTATGTAGAAGCTGCCACTCTAGTCCCAAGACCCACCGTCATAGGTCTGGGGCAATCATTCCTCACACAGAGGTGATATCATTCCACCGCATCAAGAAATAGCCACTCAAGCCCCAGCACCTGCCATCAGGGTTCTGGGGCCAAGTTACAGGCAGGGAGGGCTGTGGCCAATATGTATCTAGAAGCTGCCACTCTATCCCCAGGACCCATTGTCATGGGTCTGGCGCCATCATTCCTTGCACCGGGCGCTGTCATTCCACAGCATCAAGAAATAGCCACTTCAGTCTCAGGATCTGCCATCAGGGTTCTGGGGCCAAGTTACAGGCAGGGAGGGCTATGGCCAATATGTACCTAGAAGCTGCCACTCGATCCCCAGGACCCACCGTCATGGGTCTGGGGACATCCTTCCTTGCACAGAGGTGATGTCATTCCACCGCACCTAGAAACAGCCACTCCAGCCCCAGGACCCGCCATCAGGTGTGTGGATTATCTTTAGAACATTATACAACTGACAGGGGTGGTTTAAAGCACTGCAATATGAGATAATACATTTTAGCACCTCTATTAAACATAATGGAGAGTTAACAGCTCTCTTTAAAATTAATGCAGCCTCCGCATGGTGGACTGGGAGTAGTGGTGTCTGCATGGGGAGGGGAGAGTGCATGCAGTGCAGGATATAGACCTCTCCAAACAGCCCTTAGAGGCCTGTATTTGAGTTCTTAATTCATCAGGCAGCCCCAGGCGTTTAGAATGCTACACACAGCCTTGTGTAATTGCCTTCCTGCATCATGTTACATAATACTATTTAACCAGAGGAGGAAGGAGATAACACATACAGTCCTGGCTGGAACAGAGTTGGATATAGAAGGAAAGATATTGTCATAAACTACATGTGCACATTTGAAATGCAGGTGAGATTATTATCCTTGGTTGGGTGACAAGGTAGAGTAGAGATATGTTGGACGGATACGATTAGGAGTGTCACATGATACTGTTTCAGGAGGAGAAAGTGAGTCCTGGCGCCCAGTGACGGCAAACACAGGACACTACATTTATGAAAACTGTGATATCCATATAGTGTTCTTCCATTGATTGGTAGATTATACATTGAGGAGGTACGTGTGGCTTGGAGGGACCAATGTTATATTGTAACAATAAATGGCATTTATTTGCCCATAATGTATTAGTATATTGGCTACAGCGTTGGCTTTACAATATTGCCTTGTTTTCCTTTCTGGGAGGATTCCCTTCTCTTTAGATATGAAGTATAGGAGCATAAGCCACTGAAGAAGGGGGGGTCTTTTTCTTGTCTACTCCTGAAACGCGTTTGGATCACCTGACGGCGTGACAATAGCAGGATACTACAGATTTGCACACTGGCCATGTTCACTTGGTCAAACTGATTGCCTGATCACAGCAGGAAGTCATAGAACTGTGTCTTTATTTACAGGATATTGGTCAACCTGACTGTCCATTACAATAGGACAACTTGCATTTTATCAATGTGTCCTTATTAAAGGTATACTGTATCATACTGTTATGACACATTTATCATTGTGTGCAGTTTAAGGTTTTCTTCAATCACACTGTATCACTCAGGAGAACATTGTTTTGCTTGCATTGTGTTTGGGGGTTTCCCAATTGGATTTATATACTTGTATACTTATTTTTTTACTTATAAAAAGATATATTTTGATAACATTGTGGTGGTTACTCCATCACTTGTAGCCGTTGTTCCTCTCCTACCATGCCATTATTATTATTATTATTATTATTATTATTAACAAACATTTACATAGCACCAGAAGTGTACCTGGCACTTCACAAAGTAATAAAATAGACATGGTCCCTGCCCCTAGGGCTTACAATCTGAGAGACAGGAGCTGGGGGAGAGACATAGGGTGATTTCAGACGTTACGGGGCCCATTGGCCCCGTACCAAAATCAAGGCATTCATCCCACGCCGGGGTCACCCCGCCACGCCACAACAGACGTGCTAGGGGGATCCCGGCGGGGAATCTGGGAGGGGGCGGGGCCGTGCGGCGCAACGTGCGGCTGCACAGCCCCGCCCCCTCCACGATCCCTGCCGCCTGTCCTCCGGGGAGACGGGTGGGCGGCGGGGCCAATGCGGCCACCGCGGCGGGCCGGATTCACCACGGCCCGGGATCCCGCCGGGGATCCCGGGCCGTGGCACCCTGTCAGACGTTATTTTTTGTTGGTCCGCACTGGGGATCTCTTTGACCACGCTTCCCGGGACATTCCCCCCGGCTAGCCCAGGAAACGTGGTTCAAATTGACCCCATGTGGGTATTGACCGTGGCGAACATCTGGCGGCCACCAAACAGACGTTCGAGGCACATTGAACACAGGTGGGTATTCACCGTGGTTCACTGTGATCTCGTAATGTCTGAAAATACCCATAGGAAGGGGAAAAGAGGGAGACAATTATGTAGCTAGCTGATAGGGGTGTTCAGAAAAAAATAGTATTTGTTTTTATTTTAGTTTTAGTTATTAAAATCCCATTTGTATTAGATATTGTTCTATTGGTATTAATTATTATTTTAATTTAATTATTCCCATTCCCATTGGTTTCAATAGGAAATCGATTTCCAGTAGCAACAGCTTCATTTGTCAACCAATTTTCATGATATTTGAAAGGATTGTACCCTTTACTGAGGGTATTATCCCTACAAAATATTGCAAGGCTCCAGGAGACAGAATACCAACAGAGAAAGATTGACATTCAGCCGGTGGACAAAAGATGGACCAGCAGGCAAAGTGACATGGCACTCCAAAGTGTGCAAGGGGTTTCAGAGTGAGTACCCCAGAGGGCCAGGTGATACAGAGAGAGAGAGACTTCCAAGTGCTGGTGGGCAGCAGAAGGAGGAGGTGGTGGACACTGGTGTTGGCACAAGAGCAGTAGGCAGGTGGTCAGGCATGAACATGGCAGTATGTGGCACCCCAAAGTGTGTGGGGGTGTCAGCTTGCAGTGAATACCCCAGGGGGCAGGCATTGGAGAGAGAGAGAGAGAGAGAGAGAGAGAGAGAGAGAGAGAGAGAGAGAGACTGGTGGGCAGCAGCAGCAGGAGATAGCAGGCACTGGTGTTGACACAGGAGCAGCAGGCAGGCAAGCATGGGCGGGGAGGTATGTGGCGCCCCGAAGTGCATGGGGGTGTCAGCTTGCATCAAGTACCCCAGGGAGAAGGCATGGGCAGTATATTTATTTATTTTTATTGTATTTACTTATATTTCTTAGCTTCCCCTTCATGCCCATGGCATCTCGGGGCGGCTTACAACATAAAAATAACAATAGTTAAAATAACAGTAAAACACAACAATTAAAACATCTAAAAATCCCCCTTAAAAACAATCACACCCCCAAATGTTTATCCCAAAACCTCCCCTCCTGTCCTCTGAAGGCCTGGAAAGAACAGCCACATTTTGCAGGCCCGGCAGAAGGCCATCAGACTTGGGGCCATATGGGCTTCCTCTGGGACGGAGTTCCATAGTCGCGGCCCAGCCACCGAGAATGCCCTCTCCATTGTGGTCCTCCGCTTTCCACGGGGGACCTCCAAGAAAGTGTCCCCGGTGGACCGAAGGGGTCGCTCAGGGGTACGGAAGGTGAGGTGGTCCATGAGGTATGAAGGGCCAAGACCGTATAGGGCCTTATAGGCCCAAACCAACACCCTGAATCTGGATTGGAACACTATAGGCAGCCAGTGCAGCTCGCAGAGCATGGGGGTGATGTGCTCCCGTCGGCTCATCCCTGTAAGCAGATGAGCCACAGCATTCTGCAGTTGCTGCAGCCTCCGAACCAGTGACAAGGGAAGCCCCACGTAGAGCGCGTTACAGTAGTCCAACCTTGAGGTAATGAAGGCATGGATGATGGTGGCCAGGTCAGTTCTGGACACATGGACGCAGCCTCTGCACTATTTACAACTGGCTGAAGGCAGCTTTAGCCACCACCTCCACCTGCCAATCCAGGCGGACATCTGAGTCCAACAATACTCCCAGACTCCAAACCTGCTGGGCTATGGGACGGCGGACCCCCTCTATGAGAGGAGTCAACACCTCCTTCACCCTGCCTACCACCATCTCCTCCATCTTATCAGGATTGAGTTTCAGTCTGCCCTGCCACAACCAATCTGCCACAGCCTCCAATTACTGGGACAGTACTGAGATGGCAGGACCTGGGTCAGATGAAAAAGAGAGGTAAAGCTGGGTGTCATCAACATATTGGTGGCAACACACACCAAACCCTCTCACAATCTTCCCCAAGGGCTGCATATACACATTAAACAACAATGGAGACAGAATGGAACCGTGCGGAATGACACATTCCAGGGCCTGGGGGCTAGATGATTCAGCCCCTGGGAAAACCCTCTGGCTTCTCCCTGAGAGGAATGAGCGGAACCATTCAAGAACAGTCCCGTCCAGACCCCCCTAGGGCTTGCAATCATCTCAACAGCTGTATCAAAAGCGGCTGAGAGATCTAGCCGGACAAGAAATGTTGAATGTCCTGCATCCATCTCCAAGCAGAGATCGTCCACCAAGGCCACCAGCTCCGTTTCTGTACCATAGCTGGGGCGGAACCCAAATTGAAATGGGTCAAGGAAACCAATGCTGTCAAGATGCGCCTGGAGCTGCCGTGCCACCTCCCATTCAATAACCTTCCCTAAAAAGGGAAGATTAGAGACAGGTTGGTGACTGGTGAGTGCGTCCACATCCAAAGGTGGTTTCTTCAGTAGGGGGCACAGTACAGCCCCCTTGGGACCGGGGGGAGGGAAGTCTCCCTGCTGAAGGGACGCATTGATTACCCTTGCCAGCACAGTCCCCAATGTCCCCCTGGAGGCCTTCACCAACCAGGACAGGCATGGGTCTAATTCACAACTGGTGGCTCTAACAGACCCCAGAACACCCAAGAAGCTGGACCAGATGGGGCCTCCATAACCTCATGTTCCACCTCTACTGCCCCTAATCCAGTGTCGAAGTTGCTCTGGATCTGACCAATCTTGTTTGCAAAGTAGCTGGCAAACTCTTTACAGTGGGTCAGGGACAAGTCCCTGTCCAGGCGGAGGGAGGCCAGACTGAACAGCTCCCGCACCACCTGGAACAGCTCAGCTGGATGCAACTTTGCAGATGCTATGAGTGTGGCAAAGAACTCTTTCTTTGCCATCCTCACAGTCTCAACATAGGACTGCAAATGGTCCCTATGGAGAAATCGGTCAGATTCAGAGCAAGTCTGATGCCAACGTCGGTCTAGTCACCTACCTGCCTGCTTCATACACCGCAGCCCTTTGGTAAACCAAGGGGCCCTGCAGTGATGAGACAGAGGTAGGAGACGTCTTGGACCCACCCTGTCAATGGCCTCCCCAAGCAAGATGTTCCAAGATCGAACAAGGAGGAGGAGGAGGAGGAGAAGGAGGAGGAGGAGGAGGAAGTGACACTGGTGTTGGCACAGGAGCAGCAGGCAGGTATGCATGGGCAGGGCAGTATTTGACACCCCAAAGTGCATGAGGGTGTCCGCTTGCAGAGAATACCCCACTGGGGAGGCATTGGGGAGATAGATAGATAGATAGAGAGAGATAGAGAGAGAGAGAGAGAGAGAGAGACTGGTGGGCAGCAGCAGCATCAGGAGGTGGGCAGGGTCTGGTGTTGGCACAGGAGCATCAGGAAGACAGGCATAGGCGGGGCAGTATGTAGCCCCCCAAAGTGCACAAGGGTGCCAGTTTGCAGTGAGTACCCCAGGGGTCAGGCATGGGCACTCTATGTGACACCCCAAAGTTCATGGAGGGGTCAGCTTGCAGCAAGTATTCTGGGGCCAGGCAGTGGTCATAGGTGGCATTTCTCTCTCTCTCTCTCTCTCTCTCTCTCTCTCTCTCTCTCTCTCTTTCCCTCTCCCTCTCTCTCCCTCTGATTCTTTTAGGCAGCATCAGCAGCAAGCACAGGTCTTCTATCTCTCATTTGGGTGGGTGGCAGCTGATGGGGGAACAGATCTGGTTTTTCTCTTATTTACGCAGGTGGCAGCAGCAGGCACAGATGGTCTATGATTCTCTCAGTCTGGCAGGCAGCATATGTTGCAGGCACATGTCTCTCTCTCAGTCTGGCAGGGGTGGCAGTACATGTGGGAAGAGGTGTTTTCTCTGGCTTTCATTAATGCAGACTGGTGGAAGGATCATGTCTCCACATTGCCTTACATGGGCGGATTCACGGTGGGGGGCTCAGGAGGGTTCAGCCCCCCATTTCGTTTTGGCCTTCGTTTTCATTGGTTTCAATGGATAACACATTTTTTGCCGTAACGTTGTTGTTTTTCACTATATGTGGCTGAACCTTGGGATGCATATACCTCCAATGGAAGGCATTAAGTGTACCAAATTTCACAAGGATTGAGTAAAGGAATCCAATTTTAGAAGGAATTGAATTATTTTATTTTGCAAAATTCTTCATATACATTCATATACATTCTTAGCTGTAACTTCTTTGCCTCATATCTAATGTAGATTACACTTGGCAGGTTTACACCCCTTCCCATATTTACTGTCTTTGCCAACTTTCAGAAGTATTGGATAAAGTGCCCTGTTGGTATAAGCAATTAATATATAAATGTACATCTGACTAACATCTTTGTAGTTCAACCAGTGTACATGAAATTTGGCAGGGCTGTATATAACACTTTCATTATCATTTCATTATCATCTCTGCCACGTATCAGAAAGTCATGACAAAAGATCCCAATTGTATATGCCTGCACAGCATATGCAGAGAAGGAGCCTATACTAAGGATTCTCTACGTCACTGTGGTATAAGATCAGTTGGTGATGCCAATTGGCCAGTAGAAAGGTCAACCAAATATCCTCATTCTGTTCCGTGACCATCCCAACATCTCTCCCCCACCTGTTACTGGAAAGTCAGAGACATCTGTTTAGGAAAGAGTCATTAGAGATTCTCTTATGTCCTCTGTCACAGTGCTGCAGGATGTGATGATAATTGACTAGCCTGGATGTATAAACTATGTCCCCTGATTGCTGGGATGCTATTCCAAAGTCCCAGTTATATCCTTTATGCCCTTATTCCCACCTCAGGGCCGCCCTCTATGCCCACCTCGAAACCACTACCGATTGGTCCTGTAAAGATGGAAGCATGCAGTAATTGGCCACTGAATGTGTCCGTCAGTCTTTTGGTTTGTTCCACATCCTACCTCCTACAAACTCTCTCCCCCTGCTATGCAGGGTACCTGCCTCTGACTGGCACTGCATGTGCTGCTATTTATCTGAATGATAGTTTTCACAGGGACAACATCAATTGTTTATAAAATTGGGTCCCTTTATCAAATTGTTCTGTAGTTTGGCAGAGATGACAGTGAAGGTATGTGATACATTCCTGCCAAATACCTTTTAAACAGAATGGAATATACAAATGATACAGCTGGAAATGTATTTTCAAGTTAATGTCTTATACCATCAGGACCCTTTATCCAATCTGGAGGGATATAATATTCACAGGTGTAATGCAAATTGGATGCACGATAAAGAAGTTGTAGCCATGAATCTGTATGGAGCTTTTCTGAAGCTCGCATCCTCATGAATGTGTACCTGAGTTCTCGCATCCTCATGAATGTCTCTTCCCTTGTCTTTCCCTCTGTTCCCCATTTCCTGTCTCCCCTTCCCCTGTCTTTAGATTGTAAGAACTCGGGCAGGGACCGTGTCTATCTTATTTTTTGTAAAGCGCCAGGTACATCACTGGCACTATATAAATGCTAATAATAATAATAATAATAATTAATAATTAATAATAAGTTTCCTTACTATTTTGATGAAAGCATGAAGGGCACCACCACCACCCTTCTTCCCCAGGCCCAGATCATTCCTCATGACCAGGTGAAGTATGTGGGCAACACAGCAAATGCCTACAAATTTGTCATCCCACAGTCTTCAGTATGTTGGGCCTGCAATGTGTTGGTGGCTGCATAGATTTCATACATAGCTGGGCATGGAGGAGGGCCTACCTGTACCCTGCCCCCCACCCCATATAACTGCTACCAACTGCTCCTGCCTCCTTCATCTGCCACCAGTGACCAGTCAGGGGAGATAGGCATGCTGTGCACTCTGGCTGGTCCATATGTCCATCATGAAATGTAGAGTTCTCCCCTAAGCCCTAGCCAGCTGTGGCTTCACCTGATCCCTCACTGCCTGGTAAAATGATGGCACCACCTTCCTGCTAAAGGTGGTGTGGGAGGGAATTTTGTATTTGGGGAAGGCAAGCTCCATCAGCTGCCTGAAGCCCACGTTGTCCACCAGCAAGAAGGGCTGGTCATCAAGGACAATCATTTCACCAATGCGCCTGGTGATTCTTGTTGCCCTTGGATGCCACCCTGCCTGTTGCAGCTGCCCCCATTCCAGATCCTCCGTTGTGACCTGATGCTACTGGGTGATGGGGGAGGAGTTTTAGATGGTGCCTTGCCCATGTCTTTCTTCTTGCTCTGAGCAGTGGAGGCAGGTCTGCCCACAAAAACAACAGCAAAGTCACTAGATCCCACTTTTCCTGCCTGGCTTTCCAGCAACACAGCATGATGTCTTTCCCACAAGTGGTGGGTCATTCCAGAATTTGTCAGGTGCCCCACAGTCTACCACTGATTAACATGTTTTCCATAGTGAAGACGCTCTGCATAGCGGGAATCCTTCAACAGGTCAAGTGGTTCTATGTGTTTGTCCTGTGGGGCGCCCCCACCTTCCTGACAGTGGGGACTGCTGCCTTAGCCCCCGTGGCTGAGGGTTCTGCAGGAGGAGGAGGAGGGTTGGATTCCAAACGTTCACAAGTAGGAGGAATAGTCTCCTACTCTCTGTTAAGAAATAATTCCAATCCCACGAATACACTGTATATACTTTAGCCTAGCCAATTTAGGATTAGAATTAATCGCTAGTGGGACTCGTTGATTGTTATCAGGGAAGTATGTTTATTAATTGCATAAAGCAAGAAGGCAGTTCATATAAATGGTCCCTGATCTTGGCAGCACTTACACATTAGTAAACTCAGTACACGACAGGTATCTTACACGTCCAGATGAAGAAGGCTGGTCGCAGGCGGCTCCCAGAAAGTTAGAAGGAGGCCTCGGTGATGCTGGAATGGAGAACTCTGTTCCTTGAGTTCATTGAGATGGATGGGGCAAAGATCATGCTACTCACGGCAAAGTGGAACCAAGCTCTAAGACAAAGCATGTTGGTTCTGGCTGCCCTTATATACAGTTCTTGGGCAATGCAAGCTAATGGGAACTACCCAGTCATGGTTACCACCTCCCTTGTGCTCAAAGGAAAGGGTCTGTGGGAAAGAGGTGAGGTCACTCTTCTTTCACAGAGAGGGGGTCTTTTCATTGTTTAGGAATCGTTGTGAGCTCATCACCACATTATTGTAGCACCCTATCCATTCTGCCCTTGGTGGATCAATTCCTATTGGAATCACCCACTCTGGGCGTATCAGGTTGTCAGGGTTATCTTGTCGACCCACCCTTGATGGTTTATTTGTGATTTTGGCCAGAGACAGTGATACATGATTGTTTCTTCAACAATGTATTTTAAATCCATTAGCCAGAAATTCCAGGCATCTGGGCTTCTTATGTAGGCTTATCTGGGCCTCTTAGCTCTAATGTGTCCATGGGGGTCTCCTCTCCTCCTCTTTCATTTCTTTATAGTGTTGTTCTTAGAACAGTTTTTAATACAGAGTCACAAAGTCTCCTCTCTTCATAATTCAGTTTGTCGTCTTTTGACCTAGCTCCCTTCTATCTTCATTTCTTCATTACAGGACAACATAAGATATTAATATAAAAAGAGGTTCCATTGCTATACTCTTGGTTACAGTTGCTCTCTTTTAGTGCGTGGTTGCTCCCACACAGCTGTGGTGGTCCTTCAATCAAGGTCTCAGAGGCAGGTAAATACCATTCCGGGCCCCCGAGGAATGGGTGTGGGGGAGGTCGAACCGACTGCCCCTGGAGTCGGGACAGATGAGAGTAAGCTTTCAATTCAGGTTCCCATTGACTTAGATGGGAAAATTTCCCATTTACTTTGATGGGAAAAATACAAAACTGTAAATCTAAATCTTTTAAAAGATCCAGATTTTCAAAAGAAACCACCCCTATCTCCCCCCAAAAAACCATAACCAAAAATCCATCTGTAGTCCCACCCCTAGTAAACACACACACACACTCAAGGCCATGCATAGGTTACAGAAGGGGCACTCTGAAAGAAACAAATTTTAGATGAAAGAGAAAATAAACAAGACCTCAATATATTTTGGTGACCTGCTATTTTTGACAGAGCAGCAAGCTTTGCTAAGTAGAAAAACAGAGGAGGGTTTCCCCCCCTATTCTCAACTATGTGATGTACTCAATGTAATTGTAACACTCCTTTGAGAGTTACTGCCTGCTGCATAGTAAAATCCCTGTGCTTTCTCCCCAAGTATTTGTATACAGTAGGTACTGTAATATTAGTTCTACAAGGCACATTTTTTCAGGGCAATAGGTAATAGAAATAGTCTTCTGGGAGTTTATCCTGCTAGTTGCAGAATATTGACTTTTTTTTTTCCCCCAGAGCACTTCAATCAAGGGTAAAAAGCTCAATCCCACATTACTCTCGGTAGTTCCATGAGCACAATCTGTAACAAAAGAATCGCAAGCTGGCATATAGTGCACACAGGATAAATGTTAAAGCCATCCTGCTTGCAATTACTTATACTTACTTTAAAGAATTTACATAGTACAATGCAAAAGAAATTGTGCAGCAAGCCCTTTGCTCTTGCTGTTTGGAATTTCAACTGCCTGTCTTCACATAGTTTTTTTACATTTACAAATGAGATACAACCAACCACGTCTCCAGTGGTGGATATTATTTGTCACACTGAGTGACAAATAGTTTTGGACTGTTGTCACCCAGTGTGGTGACAAATAGGTTCCTAAAATCTTTTTGAGACTACTGCAGTGGCAAAGAGCACCAGCAAAATTTCTCCAGACAAGAAAAATCCATATGTTTGCCCTTGTTAAAGGCAGCACATTTCTGCAACATCAAACAAAAAATAAAAATAAAAATGTAATGTTTGACTGGGTCCTTTCCTGAAAAGACTAGTCCATGACACCTCTCTTTAAGATACCCTTTAACTTTTTCTTTATTTTGTTTTTTTCTAAAAAGATTTTTCGGCATCTCCTCTTGCTGCAGATATACAAATCTCTCTTCAAAGACAGTTTTCAAAGGGCTCCTCCTCCCTATGGACTATGATGCAGAAGTGGCTGATTTCTTTTAGAAATAAAAGCGACCCAACTTCCAGAGACAAAAAAAGAAAAAACTGGAAAATCTTACAATGAAATTCACCATTGTCCACAAAAGGGAACCCGAGAAACCGATGCATCTCCATTCAAAGACAGGAGGAGAGCATATAACATCTTTCTTGTTCCATTGTACTGAACTTGATGCCTGTTGCTTAGAACTTTGGGAACATTTCTGATGTAAAAGTACACCTTTTCTAAAGGATTCTTTCACAGGTGTGGGATGATGTGACAACCCGTATTTCAAAGTTTTGGGTTTGTTTGAGTTACCTTACGTAAAAATTATATTATAAGGAATATTTCAATACTGGATTCTCAAGTAAAGTATAATGATTCAGTGTAATAAACAAATTTTTAAAAAATCACTGTAAACGTTAAGTTATCACTAAGTAGTTCAAAAAAACATAATCATGTAAATTTCGAAGTGATTCCTAACAGATAAAAAACAAAAACATATTTATAATAGTGAAACAGTACTTATGAAAAAAGAAAACATTGAAGTAATTGAGAGTTTGCTTTATATGCAGGGACTCATTGCTATCAATGGGGAAAATGCAGTGAACACAAATCCCTGCTTCTATGAAGAAGTTGTAGTAATTTGCTATTAAGGTTAAAAAATATGGTGGGGCCGATCCCAGGCTCTTCATGCACCACACAGTATGTGCATGTGCACCCCCATTACGGGGGCATTGTGCCGCACACAAACCAGCCTGTGGAACCAGTGCACAAGCCATGCATAAGCTGTGCACAAGCTTCATGCAGGCAGTTTGGGACTGCAGCCATTCTCCGTGGGTAAAAACAGACATGATTGTGACTTGCTGTGGCCTGCTTAGACCCACTGTAGCCACCTATATGTGTGTGCAAGCACCACCAAATGTTGACCTGGGATTGACCCGGGCCATGTTTGTTGGCGGCTAGCCTTGACTGTGATCTTGGCAAATCTCTGACATCACAACCTGGGCTACAGCCTGCCCAACTGAGCCAAAGAGGGCCACAAAGGGCTAGTACATTTGTTTCTGCATGGCATGCCCGCCCTGAGCCATGGGCTTCCATGGCCAGCCACCATGGCTGTGCCTCATTGTCCACCATCACTGCCCATCATGTTGGGGGGCAATGGGCCGGGAGCAGGGCGTGGACGGGACTGCATGCCCACACATTTGTTGTCCTCCCAGCCCGTGTGGATGGCAGATGGATCCCTGGTCATGGGACCATCAATTGAGAGCCCCGACCTGACCCAGGGCATGTCACCTGCGATTTTCTGCCCTGGGGCAACCCTAGTAGTGGTCCCACCAGCGGCATTCTGTTTTTACCCTATAAGTCACAGTTTATTGAAGTCAATAAGAGTTTTGCCATTGAATTCAGTAAAGTCAAGATTTATCCTCAACTGAAACTAACATGTTAACTGATGGCTATTAAAATTCTCTATGATAAGTTAAGGGCAAAAGTTTCAATCACTAATATTAAAAACTAAGTAACTAGGGAACTGCTCCCACTCTTATTGATGTCAATTGTCAATGAAAGATCTTCCATTTATTTCAAGGGATGTAGGAGTAGTACCTAGATATGGCTAGAATAAATGGTGGATTTTATATTCACAGATATTATATTCATTTTTCATAGCCCTCCAATAGCCGCATTCAAAATGATTATTTGTTTATTTAGATAATGAATTATAGCCATCCAAAATTTAGTTTTTTTCATTTATTTATTTGTTTTGGGAATTTGATACCTAATTTCAGTCACTTTGGGATTCTGGTTTTGTTTAGCTATGTTAGCACGCATGTACAATAATCAAAATAAAGTAACCAAAATAACAAAATGATTTTAAAAATGAAATGAAATGAAATGAAATATCTAAAAAAGATAGCCAATGAAACAGAAAGAAATAGGGTGAATATTCATTTCACCCCTCTTAAATTCACATTATTATTATTTTCCTTGGCAATACTCCCATTTATATTATATTATATTATATTATATTATATTATATTATATTATAATTAAATATAGCACAAGTAGTATACCTGGTACTCTACAATCAATAGTTATAGACAGGTCCCTACCCCAGGGAGCTTACAATCTAAGAGAGACAAGGCAGGGGGAAAGAAGGGAGAAGTGAAAATTGGGAGAAACAAGGATATATTAATGATGTTGTGAAGTTGCAGGTGCACATGCTTATAGGGTGCTTTCAGACGTGACACTGCCACACATTCCCCCCATCCGGTGATAATTCCTACGTCACGTGTCTTGCCCATCCCCGGGTAGGTGGACACGTTTCCACCCCGAACCAGGGTAGCCCATAGCATGCTTCTGGAGGTAGAGAACTGGTGAGGAGAAGTTCCATTCTTGAAGCTACTACTGACATAGGAAAGCATGGCCAGGTGCAGTATCATGTCAGTTCGCAGTGCCCCGAGGTGTGGCTAGATAGCCCTGCCCAGAAGGGGGTAGGACACACCGAATGTCATTTCCGGGCAATGAAGCAGCATCAGGTTGTCGCCCTGGAGATTTAAAGGGCCAGCTCAACAATAACAGGTTCACAATGATGAAGAAGTGGAGCGAGGGGAGCCCCAAGTGCAGTCAACAGGCCTAGTTCGGCAGCAGCCCAGGGTCTCTTGAGTGAAGTGCAGTTAGGTGCTAAATACAAGGTATGGCTGTATGGTAAAGGGGTGGGGGGGTATGGTTCGACCAATGTTGAGGTGATTGATGCAAATCTATGCCCTTGTCCTCAGTAGGGAACTAGAGCTGTAGCTGTCCAGGATGCCCCACCAGCCCCAACCTGGGATGCAGCTGACTGCCCATGTACACCGAGAGCCCAGACCATCAGGGATCGTGACAGTTCAAACCCAGAGCACCACCCTGCTGTCTTCAGATAATGACTCAGAGGCCTCAGAATCCGACATGCCCCAGACACTGATAGGCAGTACAACTGCAGTCGGCAGGGAGCCAATGTTGACCACAGACACCTACTCCAGATCCAAGGGTAAATAAACAACATGGCAGTTAATGGGATTGGCCTTGGGGGGGGGAGATGGAGTGGGGGGTTCATGTGGACTGCAATGTGTCAATCAGGCACACACCTAGAGGGGGGGATGTGACAGGGAATGGGGGAACAAAGGGGCAAGCACATGGGATCATACACCCAATCAATCCATTGCATGTCCTCAGGTACCAGGGAGTATGCAGAGACCTTTGATGTGGATGAAGCTAGTGCTGCTGGACTGCCCGTGTATGCTATGATGTGTACTGATGATGGTAGGCAAAGGACAATCAGAGGGAATCAAGGGGGGATGCATGGTAATGGAAGAGTGCTGGGGGGTTGAGAGGTGATGTGTTGAGCTAGGAACCCCGGATATGTGAGCAAGGTGGAATTGACAAACCACCAGCAGCTGATGGTAGATATGGTTACACAGAGGGCAATCATATTATGGGCCACAGTTCCCAGGGGAGGGGGAGTGGCTAATGGAGGGTGGCTGGACCCATATAGATATACTCCCATTCTACCTAGGCACCTCGATGTCATGATTGAATAATTACCTGTCCACTACACCTCCCCCACAGAGCGTCCGGCCCATGGTGAGGGTGTCCCGATAGGACCTGTACCTGGAGCTGAGATGATGAGTTACCACCACTCAAGGGCTCGCCAGCACTATCAAGACCTGGCAAAGGATCTCCTTCAGATGGGATCTAGGCAGAGGGAAGAGATTAGGGATGCCATCCCGCATATGGAGGTGGGACAGGATAGGTCAATGCAGCAGCTGGCTGTTCACCAAAGGAACCTGCTTTCTGAAATGAGAAAGGACTGGCGATTGGAGAGGGAGGACTGGAACAAACACCTCCAGCATATCAATACTCTTCAGCTGTCATTTCAGAGGATGTATCAGCAACACATACAGCAGATGGATGAATCGCTGAACCTTGGAAGGTCCCTCCTCATCCATGCCAGGGCTGCTGGAGCCTCAATAACCACAGCTGGGCTAACGTTGCCCGGACCTACAGTACCTCATGTCCCACCTCCGTGTGCCCCATCTGATCCTCATCCCAGGGAGCCAGCATCATCAGGCAGAGTTCAGAGGGCTCATCTCCAAACCCCGGGCCCTGCTCTGCAGTCGGAGACAGCCATACCCAAGGAACCAGCTGGCAGGTACCTCCTTTAACAGTGGCTGGAGATGGAAGGCAACTGGATGCACCTGTCGCATCACATGATTCAGAGGCTAATGCATCATCAACTTCTCCTCCACCACCAAGCTGCAAGAGAGGTCTCACAAAGAAATCCGATGGGGGCAAAGGAAAGGGCAAGTGATAAAAAGCTATACCTTGCAATAAAGATTTTACCTGTATCATTATGCTTGTTTTGGTGATAATTAGATGAGGGCCTTTAGCTTGATTGTAACTCATTAATCCGCATGCACCAGTCCTGGGCCCATGGAAGACAGGTGATAACAAGAAGTCACCCATCAGACCTTTGCCCTCCCATCTCTGCTGGCCTCTCTCCCCACCACATGCCACACCCAACCCCATAAATGCTCCTGTCCATTGTCCTGACTTTTCAACCATGATGGATGCTCTGTCATGTTCATCTAGGCCTTGGGTGCTTATATTTCATGCTGTTTGAGTTGTGGAGGCAGAGTGCATAAGGTGATTGGATACTGGAATGTGATGAATGTACTGAGGGGCATTTCTGTAAGCTGAAAAGCTTTTATACCAATCAGAGTGCAAGGATAGTTATGGAATGTTGAGAGTCTGGGTGCAATAAGAGAGCCCATAAGGGGTGCTAATAGGACAGCTGAAGCAGGAGAGGGATTAGGCACTATCACAGTGTGGTGCTCCTAATCTATTCAAGCCCATGGTCCAGGCATGATGCACATTGACTCAGAGCTTCCCATATTCTCTTCGCGTAGTGGTACTGTCTTGGGTTGTCTTCCTGTCTGTAGAGGGGCACGGGTCCAGGGGCACGACAAGCCACTGGGTTGTCAAATGCAGCCCAACGTGTCTTGCATATATTATGCAGCATACAGCTGGTCCCAATCATGAGAGCAACAGTCTTCACTTTGAAGTTGAGGCATGTGGCCAGGCATCTCCAGTGTTGCTTGAGGGCCCCGAATGACCTCTCCACCACCATGTGGGCCACGCATAAATGGTTATTATAATGGACCTGCTCGGGGGTTTGGGCTACTGGGAAGACCTTCATTAACCACCGGAGGAGCGGATAGGTGGGGTCCCCGATAATGATGATGATGATGATGATGATGATTATTATTATTATAATAAGCATTTATATAGCACCAGCGATGTACCCGGTGCTTTATGTAAAATAAGATAGACACCGTCCATGCCCAAGAGATTACAATCTAAAGATGACGACATGGGGCATTGCTACCCCCTCGATGCGGGTCATGGTGGGATCCGCAAACTCCACCATTTCATTTTAGCCATGTTGAGTTTGAGTTGATGTTGAGACATCCAGGTAGAGCTGTCAGAGAGACAGCTGGTGAGGCGAGCTTGAATAGATGGCGAGAGGGAGTAGAGAGACAGTGTGGAGTGTCATCAGCATAGCGGTGATATTAGAAGCCATGGGAGGAGAGGGCCAAGGACAGAACCTTGGGGAACACCAACTGAGAGTGGAAGGGAGGAGTAGGTGAAGTTGGAAAGAGACACATTGAAGGAGCGTTCAGAGATGTAGGAGGAGAACCAGTGGAGGACGGAGTCACGGAAGGCAAGGAAATGAAATAAATCTAGCTAGAGTGAGTGGTCAACAGTATCGAAGGCAGCAGAGAGGTCAAGGAGAACAAGAATGGAATAAAGGCAATTAGATTTAGCCACAAGAAGATCATTGGTGATCTTAGTGAGAGCAGTTTCAGTAGAGTGAAGAGAGCAAAAGCCAGCTTGGAGGGGGTCAAGGGAGTAGTTGGCGGAGAGGAAGTTGAAGCAGTGGGAGTAGACAACATATTCAAGAAGCTTGGAAACAAAAGGAAGGAGTGAGACAGGACGGTAGCTAGAAGGGTCAGAGAGGTCAAGAGTGGACTTTTTGAGGACAGGGAGACAGTGGCGTGCTTGAAGGCAGATGGGAAGGAACCAGTAGAGAGGGAGAGGTTGATGTTGTGCAGGAGGGAAGGGGCGACAGTGGGAACAATGGAGGTCCGTAGGTGGGAGGGGATGGGGTCAAGGGACAAGTGGAAGGGCTGGAGGAGGAGAGCATGGAGAAGATTTCCTCAAGGGAGGTGACAGGGAAGGAGGACAGGAGAGAAGGAGGGGGAGGAGGGGGAGGGGAGCGAGTAGGAAGAGGAGAGGAGTGGGAAGTGATGTTGAGGCAGATCTTGTCTATCTTGGAGGTGCAGAAGGAAGCAAGATCCTGAGCAGAAAGGGAAGAGGGAGCAGGAGGAAGACAGGGAGGCTTGAGGAGGGAGTCAAAGGTGGCAAACAGGTGGTGAGGGTCCCGAGAACAGAATTCAATGCTGGAGGAATAGTAATTCTGTGTAGCGAGGGAGATGAGAGACAGAATTTGAAGTGAATGAAGTCAGAATGAGAGTAGGATTTGCGCCAAAGGTGTTCAGCAGCACGGGTGCAGAAGCGGAGGTGGCAGATACTGGGGGTGATCCAAGGTATGGGGGTTGTGGAAATGGGCAGAGTGGGAGGAGAGGGGGGCAAGGGAGTCAAGGGTGGTGGAGAGAGAGGCATTGAAAGCCAAAATGGCAGAGTCAGGGGAGAAAGAGGAGAAGACTGAGGGGAGAAGAGGGGAGAGAGAGGAAGCAAAGTCCAGGGGGCTAATGGCCTGTAGGTCACGGAATGTGCGTGGAGAAGGGGAAGAGGAAGGGGGACAGTGGGAGACAATGGTAGGAATGATGGTACCCACTCCAAACTGCTGCGCAACTGACCTACAGAAGTCTGGTGTGTCCAGGGACCATATAGTGATGGCACAACTCTGTACCACAGGGATGGGTGCCTGCATATTGGTGCGGTGTCACTCAAGCCATGGGGAGAGTGGTGCACAATTCTCATGAATAGAGTACATTCCATTCAGAAGTTTGATACCATGCTTCATTATACAACACATTGAGCACCCTCAACCACCATTGGGCACTTCTGGGAGCTATCCAATGGTGGCAATCGATGGACATTGCCATAAAGGGCCTGGTGGTGGCTGCAGCAATGCACCATTACAGGCTCCAGCAGCTGGCCATTGTTCTGGTGCTGCATTGAGAGGATCCACCTCATGGAGGGTAGTTGTTACAGTGCCAGGAGGATGACCATGTGCTTCCTGCCCCTGAATGAACTCCTGAACAATGTGGTCTGTTGCTTGAGCAGGGCCAAGAGGATTGTTCATGATCTCTTGTGGAGCTCGACACCAGCTATAGTGAGGAGCTCATGCTGTTGGAACAACTCTATGATGCAGTGAAGTAGGCACCTCCGAGAGGCTACCTGCCCCGCATCCATGGCACAGTTCACAACAAGAGAGAAGTAATGCTAACTCGACCACAAGGGCGTTGTATACCGTACTTCTCTGTGGGCAAACTAAGGCCAAGGAGCCTGTGCTAGATCCCGTTATATATAGGCGCTCATTGGTGACTTCACTGTTGGCACCACGCCCCTAACCCTTTCCCTAACCGTCATTCTCTTTTAATCTGTGTGTGGGGTTGTAGGACTGCAGAAACCCACCCAGTATATGGATCAATGTGTTACCATGGCCCATATGCATCTCCATCAGTTTCATAGCTCCTGCATTCCTCAAACAGTTCCCACTCCTCCTACTCCCCACTCATTCCCTACAACTGCCCTTGGCATCTGCATGCCACCCAGGGCCAGCCCCAGGTGTGTGCCACATGTGCAGCCGCACATGGCCCGGCAGCCAGCTGGAGCCCTGCACTGGCCTGGCTGGGCAGCAGGCTGCAGCCAACTTCTCCCCCATTAAGTGATTCTTTCTCCCTTCCCTGGCTCCAGACCCCATCCTTCACCTGCCTCTGCCTCCTAATAGCACAGCAGCAGCAGCAGCAGGGGGAACACTCGGGTTGGGAGATAACGCTGTTTGTTTACAAACAACTCCTCCCCATGTGCTGATCAGAAGGTTGCTACCTTGTAAAGAAGGTTCTTCGAGATGGCTCCCAACATTCTCACAACTGCATTGGTTACGCTCACCCTATTCAAATAATAGACTGCATGATGGTCTCGAACTCCACTAGTTTTAAAAGAACCCTCCCCCTCTGAATGACAAGTCCTTTCAACCCTTTCTAGAAATATAAGAAAAGAATTCCATGCGGGACTGGAAGGGTGGTTGTTGTGAGAATGCTCGGAACCATCTCAAAGAACCTTGTTTATGAGGTAGCAACCTTCTTTTCTTCTTCGAGTGGCTCCTCACATGATATTTTTACATGGCTCTGTCGGGTGGGAAGTCCGTGGGCGCACCAGTGCATGGGTGGGGTATGCACACGGCTGCACACGCATCCCCACTCACCCACCACTCATCCACACCCACATAGTAACCACCGTTTCCCCCAGTTGCTCCATGTGTGGGGATGAGTGGGGATGAGTGGGGGGTGTGTGAGTGGGGATACGTGTTAGGTGGGCACGCATGTCCCACTCACCATGGGCGCATGCACCGCGTTGTTCACACGGGGTTCCCCCACCCATGAACACACAGAAATCTGCGTGTTCATGGCTGGGAGGAGAGGCCCGTGTAAAAAGGGTCATATTCTCACAACTGTCTTACTTATACTATCTTAGGTAGGAATTTAGGATGTAAAGCAATATTTATTCTGTCTTGGAAAATAAATCTGCAAATATGGTTCCGAGATTATTATGGCTGCTATTTCATTAACTCTTCTTAATGAAGCTATTGCTAATAGGAATACTTTCTTTAAACCCGCACCCCATAATCAGTTCATTTGCGCC
>QEPC01000529.1:2413065-2454812 GCA_003113815.1 Sphenodon punctatus | reverse complement strand
GGGGGGGAAGCATTAGGAGGCCATGCTTCTGCATGGTTGCTCAGAGGGGTGGAGAATGGGAATCCTTCCTGTCCAGACGGAGTAAGTTTTATATAAATTTATACAGTTGCATAATTAGGTGGGGCCTAATTATGCAAATTAGGCCCTGCACCAAGACTTCGCACATGGCCTCACAAACCCTGGGGCCGGCCCTGATGCCACCCTTATCTTCTGATCTTGTGGGAGTGCTAGGAACCTCTTTCTGCTTCCAGTTCCCACTGAGGCACCTGGTTTCATTTTTCTGTCTTTCTAGGAGCAAACCGGTTATGGCTGCTAATGGTTCAGGCTCGGTCCTTATTTCCAGGGTCATCTCAGCACCCATGCGTGGAGTGTTTGAGCCACCATGTCCCTGGCAGACTTGTGGCACAGAGGTGACATACAGCAGCTGCTGGACTCTCCAGATAGTGCAAGTACTGGGTATGACCTATTGAGCTCTGAGATCCTGTTGCTCAGTCATCCTGTAAGTGGGCCAGAGTGCTGGGTTTGGGCCCGGGAGCTAAGACTTCAGTCATTCGTTGATGCTGTTCCACCTCCCACCCATGGTGCTGGAACTCACTGGGGACCTGTGGAGACCCTCGAATTACGGGAGATCTGTGGGCTGCATGACTTTCGCCATTGCCTTGTGATGGAATGGCTCTCCCTTTGTCTCTTGCTCGCCCAGGCCATCATCGGGGCCCGTGGACATGAGTGATCTTGTAGCACCTGCCTCAATCATCTGCTGGAGCTGAGTCTACTTGATACCCCCCACCCCCAAGCAGGTCATATCAGCTGGAGGAGCTTTCTGTTGCCGAGCTCAGCGCTTTCTGTGATGTGTGGATTTACCTTGATGTGCAGGTGGGGCTGGCCTTTGGGGATCCTTTCGAGCCATATTACCTGGCCACGTACCATATGAAGGAACAGAGCTACCAGAGGGGTATATTCCAGTGGACCTCTTATGCGGAGCATGTCGGACTGCCAACACCCCCTTCCCCCATGCACAGCCTCTATGCAACTGACAGCTGTCTCCATGGTGAGGGACCAGATGAGACCTGATCTGGTCTCCTACTGCAGTTCCTCATGACACTGGTGCCCTCTCTATGATCATGGACTGGTTGAGATGTGCATCCATGGCCAAGCTCCTGAGCTGACTAACAGATATTTGGATGGGTTCGCTTCCCTATCCCTTCTTGCCTTTTAGTAACGTTTCAACTCTCCATGCGTAAAGTTTTCTGGGAGTAATGACGTGCCTAATGATTCTTCCCACTGGGATATAGGTTATCTGCTTTGCCTCCTGTACTGTATACCAGGATTCAAATAAACTTCTGTCTTTGTGCTTTACTGGGTGACGATCAACAGCCCGTAGGCTCGGGCACTCTCTGATTTTGGCTGTTTTCAACAGCTCTCCCTTCCATCCTATGCCTGGCTGTGGGCATGGCTGCGAACCATCCCGGCTTCATTTGCCCTCGAGCTCCCATGGCTGCATGCTGGCATTAGGGGCATGGCTTGGGGATGGGTTCACCATGGCATGGGGATGTTGTCACATTTGTTATGCTGCCACAGACCGGGAGGAATCTGCCACGTTTTGTGCTGGCATTCGGGCTCCATCACGTTTGTTAGGCCTGACCCACAACACCGCCCTGTGGGACCACAACCTGGAACAGGATTATGTGTGGTGGCCACTCCCCGACATCACATCTGAAAACACCCTTAGTTACAGGGAATGATGAGCTAGGGAAAGCCTGATGGCAGAGGTAGATTTTCAGGAGGGATTTGAAAGTTGGGATTTGAATAATTATATATTCTATTCACAAACTCCTGGTAGCCAATCAAAGCAGACGGAATAATGACAATGAGACAGGATGGAACTGCTGATGTGTGTCTGTGCAGCCAATGAGCATGCATGCATGTTCAGATTTTTAAAACCTTAATAAAAACTCTCCAACAGTATCAGACCCTGCCAAACATCCAAAAGCACTATCCAGAGTACCCAGGCTACATATAGGTCAATTTTGAAGCCTGTAAAACAAACGCTGCCAAAGATATCATACTCTGGATAAACGTTACTACCCCAGGGTTTTACATGAAAGATGAAATTTCAAAACAACATAACTTCAAAAGTAAAAACCAGACCAACAAGAACATTTGTACAAAATGTATTGCAATTATTCCCAACACACCCACAAAAAATTGGAGTAAACCAACAACACATTATCAAAATACTATGTCTGAGCTTCAGTGATAAGCATTAAAACGGGGTTGTAGCTTAACATACAGTCACTGCTGTGGCTGTATAATAAATAGTAATAATTATATTTTATTGGTAAGTTTTTGCTGGGCTTGAAACTAGACTAGTAGCAATCCAGTGTTGGTACCCTGACTGTTTTGTCATTATGGAGTTGTCTACGGCACCAGAACAGCACCATTCCTCCATTACAACTGCAACAAACCCTCAGACCATGATTGGTCAATACAGCCTGTTTTCCTATTGACTGTCTGAGGCTATATAAAGGGAACACAAGAAGTGGGAAGTGTCTGAGGAGCAGAACAGCTGCCTGTGTCGCTTGCTGTCCAAACTCTGCTTTTTGCATATGCTCCTGCTTTGACCCACCTTCCTCCATTCTCATCCTAACTCTGACCATTCCTTGACCCTGCCTCCAGAGCCTTTCCTTGCTACTTGCTTCTTGATCATCTCTCATGTCCAGGCTTCTGATGTAGGTCTGATTTTCTGGCTCTCTGTTTGGATCTCATCTCTGTTTAGTTTGGTGTTTTACCTTCTAGCTCCTGAGTTGTCCCACTTCAGATTCCTCTTCTGCAATGATTCAGAATTTGGTCTTCTAGCCCTATTCTTACTTTAAATACTGACCTTTGCTATGATTCTAACCTGGGCCCTGGAATTTAAAAGGCAAGGTCTATGGAGCTGAGAGTGGGCCCTTTCACCAATGATGTCCTTCAGTAGAAACTGAGTCATGCCCACTAGGCCCTTTTCATATGGACATCCCCCCACAACACATATGTGCGGTGAGGGGGCACCAGTGCGAATGCCGCCCATGGTGGGTGTGCGGTGGGGGTGTGCATCCATGGGAACAGTGCCCGTGGTGGTGGGGTGCGTGTTCCCATGCGCCGCCCATCTCCATCCACCTCCACCCATCATCCATGCATGGCACAACCGGTGCCAACGCCAGTTGCTCCGTAGGTGGAGGTGGGTGGAGATGGGTGTGTGACTGTGACACCACTGTGGGCACCACCCACCATGAGCGCACACCCATTCCCTCACACACTGCGGCCCATGAGAAAAGGGCCCTAGTCATTACCTCTAGCAACTCCTATCTAGCATCTGCATAATATAGTATGGAAAGGGAAAACTAGCAACCCTGTAGCAGGAAATAATGAATGAAAATATAACCAAGATTACTTGTTGACTCTATATATATTACAGCAGCAGAGGCACTGAATGCTGTTAGTGGAGTAAAGATGAGTTTGAGAATAGGACTAAACACTAGTAAATTACCTAAAGGCATCCCAATTAAAATGAATTGCAATCTCATTTAAGCACATTCATTGCCATTTAGCACCATTAAGCTCAATATATAATGATATGTGATGGTTTGTCACAGTTTAATTCTATATTTGGCTATTGGGATTTCATTAGACATGAATTGACATACAGATGAGGGAAGTTTAGAGTGAAAGAGGATTAGACTGATGCTGTGAAGAAAGTTGAAGATATGCCCATGTTAGCGTGTGTTGTATTGTTGAAGTTATTTGTTTCAAACAAATCTATACCATTGTTGTAAGGAATGCCATTCTTATCTACGTGGGTATGAATGTAGGAGACAAATTGCAGGGGTATTCATTTTAAGGTAAATTGATCAAATGAATACAAAAAGAGGGAACGTTTCATATTCATCATAAGCCACATTTGTCTGAGGCAGCCTGAGCCATTGTGTAAATCTTTGTTATTTAAACTTAAATTAATTACACTTATTGTTTTATTCAAATCAGAGGACCTTTAGGGTTAGCACAAACGTCTTCTTATTTTTAATGTTATTTCACGGAATATTGTTGTTTAATAAAAATCTAATAAAATATTGATTCGACAAAAAAGAAAAGGGATTAGAGAGAAAAAAACGGCGGCATCTAAGGGTCGCATTGAAGCGAGCTCTGGCAGTGCACCAAAGCAGTCACCGGGATGGCCCCGAAAGAAATAATTCCATAAATAACCCAAAATAAACGTACGTTATACATTACCTGTCTGTCGATTGGTATGATCTGGGGGAAGCATCCACTAAGAGGGGATTCATATAGGACAAAAGGGATCGGGAAATGTATTTTACTGGTGTGGGACAGATACCGCTCATGCTTGGGAGGAGGCGATGGGGACAAGCTCTGCCAAAGATGACAGGGCTCAGGCCTGCACATCGATACCACTGTACCACTGCAATGGCTACCTGAGACAAATAGGCAGCGTTCAGTGATACGGGATACCCATGCCATGGTATTCCATTCGTATGGGCCCTTGCTACAAGGGAATCACTCACTAATGACGGGGCACCCCCTAGCACATAATCTCACGGACACATGGTCTATCAAGTCGGGTCATATCTGTTTTTATTGGTAATGGGCACATGATGAAAGCTTATAATGCCTCATATGGATTGCCTATTTCAATGATTGTAAAGGCTTTTCAGGCCAAAGTACACCTGATGTTAACATATGGTGCGGAAATTGTTACAAATAAGGCTTGGTTGGCCTTAGAGAGGGTCCAAAACTGCTTTCTTAGAGGGATCCTTGGGGTAGGGACGAGCACACCGGGTGCAGTTATTCAGGCAGAGTTGGGAGTGTTGCCAATTAAGCACCATTGCAGGCTGGTGTTTTTGAGGCATTGGGTTAGGATTCTGGGTGCCTCTCCGGATTCCCTACAGTCGCTGTGTTTGGGGGAAAAGTTGAGGCATGAGGGCAATCAGGTATATCCATGGCTAGGGCATTTGGTGGGGTTGCTAAGCCAGTTGGGCTTCTCATTTCAATGCTTCCAGGGACAGCCGATCCCCTTTATGGAAAGTATCATTGCACAGAGGTCTAGGGATATAGCAATGCAGGAAGATCTGGCGATGCTAGGGACATGGAAGGTCGCTCCGCTGTTGGCTGCTAGTAAGATCCTCTTTAGGAGAGAACTCTATTTGGATGTCCTGAGCAATAAACACCTGAGGCGCTATTATACCCTATTCCGATTTGGGATGATGCAGTCTGCAGTTGTTGAGGGCAGGTTTGCTAAGATTCCCTATGACGAGCGTAAGTGTCACTGTTCCTTGTCAGAAGTTGAATCATGGGATCATATCCTCATTAGATGCCCCTATTATATCAATTTGAGGGAGACTTGGTTGGTTCTGGTGTTAGCGGGTAGGAAGTCTAGTTATATGGACCTCTTTGTATATTTGACGAATCTGACACAGCCTAATGATCTATTTGCTGTTGCATCATTTCTTCTCCTGGTAGACAAAAGGAGGACAAAAATACTTATGCAGCTATCAAACGGGGGTAATCTCAGTAAAGACCAGGTTGGAATGCCTGGTTTGGGTACCAAATAGGGGATATGGGCTTCTGGCAAGGCATTGGTCTTTCTCGACCAGGATGCTTCCTATGTATACTTGAATATTATTCTGTCAGATGTGTTAATATATGGATGGTATTTGTTTAGTAGGCCTTGGCCTTAATAATTACTGAGGGTTTTTTGATCTACCATATCTGATATTTTATTGTTGCTATGTAGTATGTTTAGTTATGGTGTTAAGATATGTTATCAAATGCCATCAATTGCTTTGGAATTGTCCGTATGGGTTCATATGGACTAGAATTTGTGTGTTATATATTTATAGTGTATGTTATTTTGTTTGTATGTCTGTATTTGTCTGGCCATGACGAAAGTCTGTGCCGAATAAAATTTGAATTTGAATTTGAATTTGGTAATGGGCACACAGGCTGTGGAAGGGGGGGTACAGTCACGGGTTAGTTGCCAGCCATCTGGGCAACAATGCACCTACATACTGCATCCCTGTTCTCCTCCAAAATGCATCTGAATGCCCCATCCTGTACATATAAGGGCACAGGACTTGTTCTCTGCACCAGCGGGAGGTTATCAAGGGCAGCTCTGCTGGTCTCGCATATGTTGTGAAGAACGCAGACCACCAGGACAAGGATGGGGGAGTGCTCCAGATCAAACTGGCTCCTGTTCATCAGAAGGCGCCAACGCATATTCATCTGGCCGAATGTCTGCACCGCCATGCTCCGAGTGGATGAGAGGCACTCATTGAAGAGCCTGTTCTCAGCGATGATCGCCACGGGATAGGCCCTCTTGAGCCACGGGCTCAGCGGGTATATGGGGTCCCCAATCACCACTGGAGCAATGGAAACACCCTCGATCACCCAAAGAAGGTTGGAGGCTATCTCACCATCGAACACCCAGGCATAGAAAGGTGACACGCGCAGTATACGCACATCATGGCTCCTCCCTGACTGGCCAGTGTACACATCAGTGAATAGGCACCTGTGATCCACAATGGACTGTAGATTTATGGACAATGCCTGCTTCCGGTTTAGATAATCCGTTTTTGTGTGGAGGGGGCAGATGATTGGGATGTGGATGCTGTCTATCGCACTGATACAATGGGGGAAGCCCATGTCCTCAAAGCCGCGAATCACAACCTCAGGATCCCGTAGCTGGATGACCCGCTCTAGTAGCAACTCCACTATCAGGTCACACACGTCGAGGAGTGCCCTGTTAACGGTAGTGGTCCCCACTCCAAACTGCTCCCCAGTGCTCCAGCATGAATTGGGGGTGGCCAGACTCCACAACACCATGGCCAATTGCATCGCTGGGGGCAGCGGATACCGAGTATTGGTAGCAGTCCTCTGGAGATGTGGGTTGAGGATCTCGCCAAGCCAGATCAACAGGGAGCGGTTCACGCTGAAGTGGTCCGTCCATTCGTTGTCGGTCCAGGTAGCCAGCATGTTCTCCCACCATTCATTGAACACATCCAATTCATCCTCCACATTGGGACAGTCACACAACGGCCGTAAAGGTTGAGGGGCCACCTGGAAAGGACAAGCCGCATGTGCTGGGACACTGCTGCTCTGAACATGGCAAGTCGCCGAAGCACAATCCTTGCCCAATGCAATGATGCTGCTCGACGCGTGTTGGCTGCTCTCTTGCGCCATGTCCCATGGTTGTAGAATTGGGGACCTGGGAGGAGTAGCTCAGTCCATTGCTGGAACACCTGGGACAGGATAATGAAGCAGGTGGCCAGGATTCCTATCAGGCCGGCTCTCTCCTCTGGGGCCTCATCAACTGGCAGCATGGTACCACCAACAACCACACTGTGAGTTCACACCACCACAACCAGTCACGGATCACCACACAGCAGCCCAACAAGTCACCTAGTGAACTGGTTGCTTGCCCCAATCCCTGCACCGCTATGCTCGTGGCCCGCTCATGCACTCGCCCACTTAATCACGTGTCTACTCTCCAAGCACCCGTTTGAAGCATCTGACTCCAACCCCTCTGCACTCAACACACCCACACAGTCCTTCACATTTCCCCTGTAGCTCAATGGCTCACCCCATATAATGGCGACTGCTGCCATGGGCAAACCGCCACATACTCTGTCGTCCCCCTAGCTCTGCATGGGCATCCTCTAATGAACAGCACCACATCCCTACTTGCATCACTCTCTTTCCAAATCACTGTACACACACACCACTCCTCCACCACCTCTCACTACACGCCACACCCAGGCAATGGAACCGGGTCCCACAAGTAGTTAGGCAGACTTTGCTTGGTGCCCCTCGAATGGTGCAGCACCTTGGGTTTGCTCTGATTACCTGGTCATTATCTCCTCTCACTGGGCCTAATGGACATCCCCCCACCTGCACTTTCCACCGGCATGGCAGGGGGCTCGGGGCACAGTGGTCTGCACCGTTCATGGGGGGAGAGTGTCTGGCCTCTCCCCCCCCATGTCTTTGACATGCCCCCGTGCAATCAATTTGAGGGATGCATCAGCACCATCACTGTATCGGTGACAGCAAGTGACAACCATGGAATCGTGCAGCTGTGAACACAACTGATATGCAGTATCTTCTGCCTCATTAGCTCCCAGCTGCAACCAGCCGTGGCCTTGTCCTCCTGTCATCGTCGGCGCTGGAATGTGTCCACCCTGTGTGTGGGTTAGGGCTTCCCAGGACCTAGCTGCCTGCCCACTATCAGCTTTGCAAGGTCACCCTTCATCTAGCAATGCACTGGTCCTCATGCATCGCTCATTCCCAGCTGCTCTCTGTGGACTGCCATTGCGCTCCACCACCCAGCTGTTGTAAAGATCAAGGCACAGTGTGGAATGGGACCCAAGGCTGGTGGTTGTGCCAGGGAGGAGTGGTTAGCATGGGCCAACATGCTTCTGGGAATGCTGTGACAGAGCTGCGATGTCCAGCTGCTGCTGAGCGACCCCCCTCTCTGTGGCTGATGGATTCAATCTCCTGTCACTGTACATGTGGGTGATGGGCCATCCATTTGGGGGTCCAGCTTTCTGGAGGCATGCCAGGGAACTTGGCTTCACCCTCCTGCAACAACCTCCTTGAGGGGCACCCAGCTGCCATTATGGTGCCGTGGGATGCACAGGAGATTGTGGATGTTTGCTTGGTGACTGGTCACAATAACTATGTCCTGGTCCTCAAGGCCGGGGGTCCCCCTGTTGCTACCGACTACACCAGCATCCTACTGCATGCTTGTGGCATAGTGCGACCTTGTTATGAATGCCTTGGCCTTCTTGGTGATCTGGGCTTGCTGCCCCCCAATGTTGGTGGCCCCCTGCTGACTGCTCCAGCGGTCACCAGTTACTGAACCCATACTATTAACATTTTGGGGGGCATGCCCTCGGTACGGCTGTTGTGTTACCATGGAACTGTGTGCCAGGGGTCACAAATTTAGCCCCAGTGTGCAGGGGCGTGGGTTGTGAATTGATGTGTGGCTTGATCCGGGGGGTTATGTCTTCGGGATCACCTGGGTTGTCAGGAAGCAACCTATGATGTGTCGTGCATTCCCCTGGGGATTCCCTCCTGGATCGTGAGTTCGGCCTGTGTGGAGGTGGTGGGGGCATCACATCCTGATGAGTGCACACTCATTGCTCTGTCAGTACCCTCCTTGTGGCATGTGACCCTGTGGGGGCCCCCTGGCTCTGTTTAGCCCACAGATATTCCCAGCAGTGTGGTTGTCACCCGCTGCTGGTGCTCGGCTGCCCTGTCGTGCATGCGTTGCATGTGCCAGGGCCATCATGGGGCTATTCCATGGCATTGCTCTCCATAGTGCACCTGTGCATGGCCCGGTGCTTGCCCCAACCCCTCCCTGCCAGCTTTTATTGCCCTGCAAACCTTGGCACATGCTTTCCTCAAGGTCCTGTGGTTGCTTCCCATTTGTTTTGCTCTTCTCAAGTACCGCCCAGGCTATCGCCACTCCCAGCACCCCCATTCAGTTCCTCCCATCTGCACTTTTGGCGATGGATGGGTGATGGGAGAGACAGGCTGTGAACCATGAGTCTGGCCTGTTAGTGGGCCAACAGTTGCCTGCACTTGATCCCTGCCGGTGGGGTGATGGCATGGGTGAATCGGCGGTCATGTTTTGGGGTGTGTGTGCTGCATGATGGTTGTCCACTGATAACCTCAAATGGTTCCTTGTACCCTTTCCCCTTCTCCATCTTCCTTCTCCCTTCTAGCTACCCTGGTTGTGTTGCTGACAGAGCTGCGCCTGGGGCAGATGGCCAGGCAGCTCCAGCGTGTGGCCTCCGAACTCCATGTTGGGGCACAGATCTACGAGGAGATCAGTGAATTTACTGTGTGTGTCCAGGACCCTCCCTCTTGATGTCTGTGTGGGGTGCTTCATTGCTTGGGCCCTTGGACTGTCCTATGGTCACACTTTCTCTCCCTCTCTCCCATAGTGCAGACGATGATAACTGAGTGGACCAGAGAGCAGGAGAAGGTTTTCCAGCTACTCCGGCACCTCCTACAGTGGGTGCACTGGCTTGACCACACCCAGGCAGATTGCTGGAGCCAGGTACGGTGTCAGCATCCTTATTGAGGTTGGGGGGACTGCCACACCAAACCTCTCTGTGTCAGCTTCCCAGCTCGACTGTCCCTGTTTTCTGTTCCTCCCTTTCTTCCCTGTGTATTAAAGTTGGTTTGCTCCCTTCTTCGGTTGTGTGTGTGTTTTACTTCCCTCTGTGCTGGTCTATTGTGTGGGAACCTTATGGTGGGTGTGCCATGGTTGCCTGGAAGGAACTGGGTGTCTTAGACTCCCCCCCCCAGTGGTTGTGTTGTAGCATTGGTGGACCCTTGGGGCAGACCCTTTCTTCCCTTTCCTGAGAGCTGTGGCCTCTTGGATGCATGTCTTGGCTTCCTCTTGGCCTCCTCCATCCCTGTCATGCTGTCCCTTCTTCCCTGTGGTCCCTTGGGCCTGGGGTGCAATCTCCTTGTCTGTTGTCATTGTTCTTTCTCCCCTCCCTGCCTTGGTGTCAGTCTCCCCTTCAGCTACACACATTCGTGTTTGGTGTTTGGTGGGCAGCTACTTCGCTGTTGGCTTGTATGTTCTGGGGTTCCCTTCCCCTCCATTGTGCCATCCCAACCCAGCTGTGGTGTGCGCTTCCGTGCCTGTTGCCATGACCCTATATGTCCCATTTTTGGCTCATCGGATCAGGGGACTTGGGATTGTTTGTGTGGGGGCTTTGCCAGGGGGGTGGGGGTTTGTGTTGTGGTGCCCTGCTGCTTCGGGGCTCGGCCTTTCCCCTTGGTGGCCTTTCATGCTCCTGCCCCTCCTCTCCCCATTGGGGTCCCCCCTGCCTCCTTGGGCATGCTGCCATTCCCTGTGTGGTTGTGTTAATGGTTGTGTGAGGGCAGGTTCTGGTTTGTTGGAGACCGTGGTGCCCAGCTGTCTGGCCTCTGTCATGGGGATGGCCAGAGACTGGTACTTTGTATCTCCTGTCATTCCTGGTCCCTCCAACCCTGCCTGCATGGGATCTGTCAGTTTAGGGGAGTTGCTGCATTTTGTGGCTACTTTTGCCCTCATTCAGCCATGTGGTGTCATCGCTGTGCTGGGCGGGGTTTCCCCTCTGGTCGGTGTCTTGGCTGTCCGTGTAAATGTCATGGGTGTTTGCTAGGTGGCTCCAGGGGTGAGTGTTTGCCCATTGGGTGTGTGCCAGCCCCTCCCCTTCCATCCCACAACCCCCCATAGAACTGTCCATGTAAACATCTCCCGGCTTGCCGCTGCTGGGTGTTTGCTGGGTGTGATCACCCACCCATCTCCACCCACCGGGCCTGTGGCAGCATCTATATAAAAAAGGCCTAAGACCTTAGATATAAGATCTGATGTGACCTGGAATAAACGATATACGAAAGCAAAGATCAAAGATTATTTTCACTTTATTACATTTGCAAACAGAACACACACACACACACATACAATTCACTGGGAGGGGCAAGGTTGTCAGATGCGGCAAGAGGGTAAGATGTGGGATTTCTGAACAAACACCCCATGTGCTATTCAGAGCCCATGCAACATCTCATTACATTGTCAGCATATCTTGTTATTAGATAATAAATGCTGGATGGAATATTTGAGCAGTAGTACAATCAGGCATCATTTCCTTCAACTTAGTGCTGAAACAGATAGCAAAAAAATGTATCCACGGTGAATAACCCAGTTGTGAGAATGTTAGGAGCCATCTCAAAGAACCTTCTTTACAAGGCAACAACCTTCTGATCACTTACATGGGGAGATGTTGTTTGCAAACGAACAGCTTTATCTCCCAGTCCGATCTGTGTCCTGGTGTCCCGCTGCTGCAGCACTACTAGCAGGCAGATGCAGGTGAGGGATGGGAAACCATCAGCCCCCACCCCGCCCCTGGACTCCCCTTCATTGTTTGTAATCACAGAACACATCTGCTGCTGGAAGAAAACTATAATGGTCACCAACTGGAAGTTTTTGCTCTCCTTACTCCAATTGAACAGCATAGGCACTGTTCAATGAGAGTTTGCTACCACCTTAACTATACGGTCACAACTAGTGGCCCTGTAATACAGGAGAGGTCTCACCTGAAAGTCCTAGACAGTGGATCCCTCTGGGATCCTCTTCATCCTTCTTGGTCGCAGAGTTAGTATTCTGGCTTTGACTCTGTCCACAATAATAGGTAATTTGATGAACAATATATGGTAAATGGTTAACTGGATATTCACTGCCTTCCAGCCAGATACTGGATAGTAGTGATTATTCATTTCAGCTCTACTTCAACTCTTGTAAGATGGGGCTTGAGGAAAAGGACTAATATTTATTAACATTAATTTTAATACAGCGGGTGGTGGACTTCAGAAATAGCCCACCCATAGTTTTCTTAGACTAGTGGGGAATAAAGAGGATCTCTTCACTTGTTTGAGGAAAGCCTTGCTGATTAGGTATTCCTAAAAACTTTGGATCAGGAATGTGTGCTAATTTGCATCAAATAAGTTTTGAATTCAACCTTGAGTGTTTCTAGACAAGCACCTCCCCTCCTATTACTCCACCTGTCCCCCACGCATGGGAGCAACCAGCAACAAAGGCAGTTTCTCCGTGCGTGGAGGTGGGTGGAAATGGGTGTGCACCCGTATAACGGTCACCCCATCACCCCCGCACCACAGCACCCACGCACTCTCCTCCGTACAGTGGCCCATTTGAAAAGGGCCTAAGAGAATTGGGTGATTACAGTTTATTGTGGATGGTTGGTGGGTAACAAATGGGGAGGAGTTTATCTAAAAACACTCCATGATTACAATCAATTAATCTGGGTCCTGATTGTAACCCAAAACCATGCCTGTCTCCTCTTCTTGCATTTTGCATAACTTATATCACAAATTCAGCTTAGTTTATCAGATCTTTTTCTTGGGCCTCTTTTGTTTTTATTGTTTTAAGTAATAATTGATATTATATTATATTGTATTTTATATTTTGTATTTTTTATATTTTTTATTTTATGTTACACACTGCCCTGAGCTGCCATTGGGCAGGAGGGGGTGGTATATGTAAATAAATGAAATAAATAACTATTAGGTTATGGCTGTCTTTCTTTTAACAGTGAGCCTGATGCCAAACTCTGCAGTTCCTGCACTAGGGATGGGTGAACAGAACCAAGTTCGGAAGTTCGGTTTTGTTCGAAAATCGAGTTCAGTTTGGAAGTTCAGTTCGGTCGACCGAACTATTCGAGTTTGGTCCGAACTCTGAACTTCTGAACAAAGTACAGAAATTCAAACCCCATTGAACTAAATGGAATATTATCTTTTAGGGATGGGCAAACAGAGCCAAGTTCAGAAATTCAGTTTGGTTTGGTTCGAAAATAGAGTTCGGTTCAGAAGTTTGGTTCAGTTGACCGAACTGGTTGACTTCGGTCTGAACTCCAAACTTCCAAACTGCGTTTGCTCATCCTTATCCTGCATGTGCATACACGTGGTTTCTGTGGGGCACAATTTGCCCGCAATATGGATCTGCATGGCTTGTGTGTGGCTATGCGCACATGCCACTCCATGCATCATCCACAGGGTTTGGGATCAGGCTCAATATCTTTCCCCTTCGATGCCACAATTAAAGCTTTTGCGGTTCTTTCAGCTATCAACCTCATTTCTTGATGCGGGGGGACATCAGAAATTGCACATCTATGCATCTTTAGAGTCAAAATGATGGGGAAAGGAAAAAGAAAAGAAAAATCTGAAATATAGTATGGGAATGCAATCCTAGTCAGTATCTGCCTGTCAAAAATAGATATATGGTTTCAATGTGGCCTTTAAAGTGTTGATCAGGTAATGATGCCAACACATTCTTCTCTGTCAAACATTTATTTCATTAGTTTATAGATCCCCTTAAGTATTGTGTTGTTTCCCAGCTCACCTACAATTGTGTGTCTTTTGCTTTCAAATTTAGTTTGGTTTAAATTTCTCTAAACAGTCTATACAAATAACTTCCTTTGCAGCTGCTTATAGACTTTTTCATAAGTACTGCCTTCTCAAGCTTTATCCGTTTGTCTTTGATAAGGTTACTATTCTAGTATTTTTGTATGAAAAAATAAACCCAATGGAAAACAAGAAGAAAGCGAACTTTAAAGGAATGGTAGCAGATGACAGAAAAAGGACTATTTTTCAGTCTTTAAAATATGCATATATAACAGTGGGATAAATAAATAAATATCCTAATAAGGTTTATTATTGTACAGCTGAAATGAATATTGGATTTTATATTTGTGAGTAATATCCACATTTTTGAATACCATTTCATGGTAACATCTGGCCTGAGACAGATACCCAAATGAATATCCAATTCATGATTCATGTGTGTGTGTGTGCATGTGGGAGAGAGAGAGAGAGAGAGAGAGAGAGAGAGTATGTGCCTCATTTTGAAGTGAAGCTAGCAAAAAGAGGACATGGGGAAATAATAATACCCATGAATGTATAGTTATTACACAATCAGGCTGAGAAGTGAAACCTGATGTGAGAATGAATTTACTGGTATAGTGGCACTCAAGGCCTATGGGGCAGAGTAATCTTCACCCTACCTACAGGGACTCATGGCAGTCTATTATTAATTATTATTTTTATTATTATTAATTTATTATTTATTAACATTTATATAGCGCCAGTCATGTGCTTGGCACTGTACAGAACATAGAAATAGATGCGTCCCCACCTTTGGCTTACAATCTAAAAGACAAGGAGGGGGAGACATGGAGAAGGGACAGTGGGAGAGACAGGGGAGAAGACAAACAAACATTCAAGCGAATGCGAAGTCTCAGGTGCGTGTGCTTGGCTTGGCTACAATCAGGTTGGTTACAGCAGTCTGCAGAGGAAGGCAGACAGTAAGTATATGGGGAACGACTAGCAGGCATTGGGAAAGGCGGTGAGGAAAAAGTGGGTCTTGAGGAGGGATTTGAAGGAGTGGAGGGAGGGGGCAAGGCAGATGTGGGCAGGGAGGGAATTCCAGGCATGGGGGGCAGCAAGGGAAAAGGGTCGAAGGCAGTTAGGTGAGCAGGAGAAATGAGGGAGAGTGAGGGAGGGGACAGAGGAAGAGCGGAGAGCGTGGGCAGGAGTGCGTAGGGAGATTAGGTCAGAAAGGCAAGGGGGCGCTTGGTTGTGGAGTGTTTTGAATGTGAATACCAGGAGTTTAAACAGGATACATTCAGGAAGGGGGAGCCAGTGAAGAGAGAAGAGGAGAGACCGCACATGGTCGAAGCGACGGGGAGAGTGAATGACCTTGGCAGCAGAGTTTTGGAGGTGAGAGCGAGGGAGGCCAGCAAGGAGGAGGTTGCAGTAATCGAGGTGAGAGATAACCATGGCATGAATAAGGGTTTTGGCTGAGGAGGTAGAGAGAAAGGGGCAGATCCGAGCAATGTTATGGAGGGCGAATCGGCAGGATTTGGCAACAGAGTCAATGTAAGGTTTAAAAGAGAGGTGCGTGTCAAAGATGAAGCCCAAGCTACGGGCTTGGAGAACAGGATGGATGGTGACTCCATCGATGCAGATGGGCAGGTTAGAGGGAGAGGAAGAGGAGGGAGGAAAAATGAGGAGTTCGGTCTTGGCCATGTTGAGCTTGAGTTGACGTCGGGACATCCAGGCGGAGATATCAGAGAGGCAGTTGACGAGGCGTGAGTGGACAGAAGAGGAGAGAGAGGGGGTAGAAAGATAGAGTTGGGTGTCATCAGCGTAGAGATGATATTGGAATCCATGGGAAGCAATAATTTTGCCAAGGGACAGGGTGTAAATAGAGAAGAGGAGAGGGCCAAGGACAGAGCCTTGGGAGACCCCAACCAAAAGGGGGAGGGAGGAGGAGTCTATCAAGATTCCAAGTTATTTATTCTTATTCTTATACGAGCTTCACTTAGTTACAGGAAACTAGATTCTGAGTAAGGAGGGATGAGGATGCAATTTCACTCATTATGAGTTAGGGAAGGCCTGATGGAATCGCTAGGTTTTCAGGAGGGATTTGAAATTTGGGAGGGAGGGAGGGAGCAGAACAAATGTATCCAGGAAGGAAGTGCCAGACATGAGGTACAACAAGAGAGAAGAGGTGATGACTTTTAGAGGAATTTGCAAGTAGGCTTGGGTGGGGTCTTAGGAGGATCAAAGCTTCCAGGCAGGAATGCGGTGGGATACAAGAGAGGAGAGATATGGGGGAACAAGGCCATGAAGAAGGTGAAGACCAGAAGCTTGTGCTGAATGCTTTCATGTAAAGGGAGCAAGTATAGGGAGAAGAGTAGGGGCTGAATGTGGTCAAAGCGATGGGCAAGGTGGATGACTTTGGCAGCAAAGAGTTGCATGGATATGGGGGTGAGGGCAGAGCAGGGGAGACCAGTAAGGATGAAGTTGCAGTAGTCAAGGCGAGACATGACTTAACCATGGATTTGGGGTTTTATTTATTTATTTATTTATTTATTTAAAATTTTATATCCCACCCCCTCCCATCAACAGACGACTTGGGGCAGCTCAAAGCTTGCACATTTAAACAAATAAATACAGTAAAAAACAGACAAAAATGGAAACTAAAAAAACAGTTAAATAAGCTAAGATCAGTGAAAAACTAACCCCACCCTACCCACTCCCTTCCCCGAAAGCCTGGATGAAAAATAATGAAAATGACAAAAAATAATAACAAAATTAATAACGATAACAAGAGTCATTATTGATTTCATTATTGCCTGGTAGGTGTTTTTTGGAGGGAAATGTGGCAAGGGGAGGAGGGAGCAGACATCTCGGAGCCAGAAACAGTGTTGAACTCTTGAACTGGACCTGTGATGGGAGGGGAAGGACATGATGGATCTAATCGCTGGCCAATGAGCAGCGAAGCAGGTCTCAGGCAGTTGGATGGCACCCTGTAATTGCTCAATGCTTCCTGCCTGCCAGAACCAATCAGGGGAGCTCTGGGGGAGGACATTGCAACCCTTTATACTGTATTAGTATACAGTATTAGTAGATAGTATTAGTAGATTAGTAGATAGTTGTAAGGCTGCCAAACCAAGAGTGTTCACCTTCACTTTCTTGTAGAGTTCAAACAGACACTCAGAAAAAAAACAACCCCAACAACGATATGTCTGTGAAAATTTCACAGATGGAGATGATTCAGGAACCATGGATTGCCTAAAGAACACGGAGTGGGTGTCCATTTAACATGTAGAATTTAGAAAATTAGAAGATAAATACCTGGGGGTCAGCGAAGGGGCTCCTTGTAGTGTCCCAAAGCCATGGGTGGCCATGGGTGGGTTTCTAACGGCTTGAGGGAGGACGGCTCAAGGGGAGGGGAGGGGCGGGGCAGCAGGAGTTCCAGGGAGAGGGATGTTTAATTCTGGGTATGGTTGGGTAACATGTTTCTCTCCCAGGCTGCAGAGATAACACATGGCTTTGGGGCTTCTGGAAGGTGCATTTCCAATCAGTGCTACCAGCCATTTCCTAAAGCTCAAGGAGATCTTTGGAACTTCCTCAAAACCTCAAGTTAGACACTTTCTCTACAGCCTGAGGACTGACAGTGGGTTTCTGGGAGGTGTCATTCCAAGGAGCTCTTTGAGCTTTAAGAAATGGCCTGTAGAGTTGATTGAAACTATACCTCCCAGAAGCCAACATCCAGACATTAATCCACAGGCTGGGCAGCAACATGGTGTCCAGACAAACACAGATACAAACCAGCCTGCCTTCTCCTGAAGACTTCCTGCTCCTCCCTTCCCTCTCCCTATCAGCCCTCCACACCATTAGAAACCTCCCCACCCCATCTCTGGCCAGAACCTCCTGGGCACTGTGAGAGGGGCAAGGATCCAGCCCACCCCCATTCGCCCCCAAGGTACGTTTTTTATTTTTTATTTTTATGTACTACTTGAGGGCTATACTGCAATTTTGGGCAGCCCATCAGGCACCAGAAAATGTGTACAGGTGCCTGTTGAACACCTGTCAGCAGCCTAAAATTGTGGGTAATACGAGTAGGAAACTTTCTACTAGTTTAACCTCTACTTTCTCTTAAGAGAAACTAACAGAGAGGTGTGATTACCAGACAGGTCAGGATCCCTGTCATAATAGGTACAAGACTTAGCCATCCAGCCACACTGCTTTTGCTGGTGCCCCAGTCTTACACACAGCTACCTACTATCCTATTGAGTAATATGCAGAGTTCTTAGTCAAAACCAATAGGAAGATATGTATCCTTATTATGTTGCAAACTTTGGTGAAAGTTTATTTATTTATTTATTTATTTAAAATAAAATGTATATGCCTCCCCCTTCTTCTAAAAGCATCTCGAGGTGCAAACAATGTATAAAAACAATTTAAAACAACAACAATATAATTTAAAACACTATTAAAACACAATTAAAAAATACAATATACTTCCCACTCTAACCTAATCCACCCACCCCCTCTCCCTCAGTAAAAGTACGGCAGAACATCTAGGTCTTACATTATCTACAGAAAGAGGGAAGGTCAGCGGTCAGGCAGACCTCCAATGTGAGGGAGTTCCACAACCACAGTGCAGCCACAGAGAATGCCCTCCGCAAGGTCGACACCCGAGAAACCCGGGGGACCTTGAGGAGGCCACTTCTGACCGACCACAGGGGCCAATCCAGGACCCAGAGGGTGAGGCGGTCCCGCAGGTAGGTGGGGCCCAGGCTGTTCACGACTTTAAAGGTCAGCACCAACACCTTGAATTGGGCCCGGAAAACTATTGGCAGTCAGTGAAGAGAGAGAAGCACTGATGTAATATGTTTGCGTCGGCCCGTCCCTGTTAGGAGACGAGCCGCCACATTCTGCGCCAGCTGCAGCCTTTGAGCCAGTACCAAGGGTAGCCCCACATAGAGTGTGTTGCACTAGTCCAATCTCGAGGTAATGAATGCAGGGACGATCATGGCTAGGTTGGAGTCTGAGACATACGGCCGAAGCCAACACACCAGGTGTAATTGGCGAAATGCCCCTTTCGCCACAGCCGCCACCTGGACATCAAGGTGGAGCTGTAAGCCCAGGAGCACCCCCAGACTCCAAACCTGAGATACCAGGACAGGACGGATCCCATAAATTATGGGGGCTGCCTCTCCCCCAGCCTTCCCCACAACCATCACCTTCATCTTGTCGGGATTTAACCTCAGATGGCTCACCCTCATCCAGTCCCCCACAGCTGCCAAGCACCAGGTAAGCACCGAGACTGCCAGGCCTGAGTTGGATGAAAAAGAGAGATATAAAAGAGAGATACACCAAACTCCCTAACAACCTCCCCCAAAGGCTGCATGTACACATTGAACAAGAGAGAGAACAAGATGGAACCCTGTGGGACTCCACATGTGAGGCCCCGGGGAAATGATGAAGAATCACCCAGGACCACACACTGGACTCTCCCAGCCAGGAAGGAGTGGAACCACTGAAGAAAGGTCCCTCTAATCCCTGCCCGGTCCCGCAGCCGAGTCACCAACAGCTCAAGGTCAATGGTATCAAATGCTGCTGATAGATCTAATAGGATCAACAGGGTCGAATGACCCTAGTCCAACTCACGGGAGAGGTCGTCGACTAAGGCCACAAGTGCAGTCTCCATGCCATATCCAAGGTGAAAACCCGACTGCGAGGGATCGAGGAAGTTAATCTGGTCCAGATGCTCCTGCAACTGCTGAGCCACCACACACTCAATAACCTTCCTTATTGTCTCTCGGCTGACTTTGACCAGCCAGGACGGGCATGGGTATAATTCACAATAAGTGGCTCAGACAGACCCCAGGGCATCCCCAGCTTCTGAGGGTGACACATTCTGAAATTCACCACACAAAATAGGACAAGGTGGGGCTTCTACTGCCTCTGGTTCACCCACTGCCACAAGTGTTGAGTCAAAACTGTGGTGGATCTGAGCAATTTTATCTGCAAAAAAGTCCACAAACAAATCACAGCGGGCATTTGATGACTCTAAATCCAGGCAGAGGGAGGCCAGACTGACCCGGCCCCTCACCACCCAGAAAGCTCCACCAGGCATGACTTAGCAGATGCAATGAGGGCAGCAAAGAAAACTTTCTTTGCTGCCCACACTGCCACAGCATAGGTATGTAACTATACCCTATGCCACAATCGATCTGCTTCAGCACGCAAGTGGTGATGCCACCATCACCCTAACTACTGCCCTTCCTACTTCATCTGCCTCAGCTCCTCCATATACCACGGGGACCTATGTTGTCAGCTGTTTATGAGACGATGCCTGGGAGCCACCCAGTCAATAGCCTCCATCAACACAGAATTCCACTTAGTCATGAGGTCATCGAGTGAGCAGTCATCAAGGTCAGAGGATACATCCCCATAAGCAGTCTGGAACCTTCTAGGTTCCATCAGCCGTTGGGGGTGACCATCCTAACTGGTTAGGCACCCTCCTGGGGGCTGACGTGTGCCAAGATACCAGCCCGGAGGAGATAATGATCCATCCATGACAAGGGTTCTGTTGACACCTCCCCCACTAATGGATCCCCCGCCTCAAGGCCTGTGCAAAATATCATGTCTAGGGTATGTCCTCCAGTGTGTGTGAGGCCCACCATCCTCTGAGACAGGCCCTTGGATGCCATGATGGCCATGAACTCACACTCTGCCCCTCCAAGACTGGCGTCAGCATGGATATTGAAGTCCCTCAGGACTATCACCCTGGGGGACTGCAAGACCACCCGCAACACCAGCTCAGTCAGTGCGGATAGGGAAGCTGCCATACAGGTGGGTGCCCAGTATATCAGCAGTATCCCTAATCTGTCTCCAGTCAAATCCAACACCAAATGCAGACACTCTATACCCATGATAGTTTTCAGAGGAAATCTCCTCACAGACAATGTATCCTTAAAAACAATGGCTACACCCCACATCCCACACCCAGCCGAGGCTGATGCTGCATGGAGTACCCGGCCGGAACAAGGTCAGGCAATATAGGCCCTGACTCATTGTCCAGCCAGGTCTCTGTGATACATGCGTGGTCGGATGCCTGGTCCCAAATCATTTCCTGGACTGCAGTTGACTTATTAGCTACCAACCTCACATTCAGCAGCAGTAACCCAAGGACAGGGGCCCTCTAACCCCTTATCACCTCACTGCCTGACTGGGCACTAGTGATCTGGACAGGAATATAGTATATGTCCTGCCTCACAGCTCTAATTTGCCTCCCAGAGGGATCATAAATACCCCGGCCCAGGATGACCCCTATACCTGTGGACTCCTCCCCCCCCCCGTCCACCCCCAAACCCCCGGAGGCCGTCCTGCCAGCCTCCCAAGGGAGATGTCCCCCACTACTACACCTGCTACCCTCCTCTTGCTTCAGAGGGAAGTTCCTCCTCCCTCAGGGGCTGCGCCCCTCCCTCACACCAAGGGAAGCCACCACTTCCCCCTAACCCAGTCCCCTCACTCCCATACCACCCCATACCCTCCTCTGCCACAGGATGGTAACCCCCATTCCCAAAGGGCTGCACCCCTCCCTCACATCAAGGGAAACAACCTCCCCAACACAGTCCCTTCATCCCCCACCCACACAAGACAAGCAGGGCATCTCCCACCACCACCACCCGCCATAAAATAATGTGCCCCTTTTTGCTATTGACAAATGTCCCAGCCCTCCCGGTCCTGCTAAGGGCCGCACCTCTGCAGCCCTTAGGTGCGCTGCCTATGGTGTGTGCCTGCTGTGCAGCTGAACAGCTGACTGCTTTTGGCCCTGCTGGACCTGAAATCTGTTCTTACACCCCGGCACCCGCCTCCAACAGGGGGAGGTGGTAGATGGTACCTGGGGCTGGCCAGCAGCAGTACGAGTCCTGGGAGGGGGCAAAACCTCCAGCACATCCCCTAGACACCGGATCCATTCTCACCGGCGGCAGCAGCGGCGATGACAGGTGGGTCAGTGGTGTTAGTGGAGTCATCTCCTCTGCATCCGGGCAGCTGGCTGCTTTTGGCCCACCTGGGCCAGAAATCTGCTCTTGCCCCCTCCTCCAACAGGGGGAGATGGTAGATGGTACTTGGGGCCAGGCAGCAACAGCACAAGTCCTGGGAGGGGGCAAGAGCCCCAGCATAGCCCCTGGACACCAGGTCTGTCTGTGGCAGTGGCGATGACAGGTGGGTCAGCGGCATTAGTTGCCATCTATGGGTGTTAATAAACATGATGCTGTCCAGTTCAGTCTGTTACAGCCCACCAGGCCTGCCTAGGTCAGTGCCTCACCCGCACATCTGTTTCCGGGCCACCAGATGTGGGCGTCTTGAGATTCACACAACAGTCTTGTGAGATTTTTGAGATTTTTGCAAGAAACTCGAAATTCTCATGAGATTCTCAAGAACCTTAAAATAAGAAAAAATGGTCCGTGCATGCACAAAAATGGCCACCATATCTGTTCTGTGTACACTCTGCCATTTTCTGCATGTGCAGATCATTGGGGGCGGGGGTGTTGAGATTCTCCAGTTTCTCATGAGAATCTTGAGTTTCCAACGAGATCTCACCGGGGCTGTGAGATTCTTGCGTGAATTCATATCATTCTCATTTCAGCCCTGATAAACACCCATTGAGATGGAGTAAATAATGTGAAAATACCATTTACTCAAGGTCAGTGATTTCAGTGGAACTACTCCTGAGTAAGTGATTTAGGATTTGCTGACTAATACTGTAATCTGGCGATGGGGAAACCTACACTAGCAGTAGTGGTAGGACTGAAACTCGATTCTTGTATTCTTGCTTTCCTCAATGAGAATCCAGGTTCTTGGCTTGTTCTTGCAAATGAGAATGAGCTGAGAATTTCCTGAATTCTAACTGAGAAAAGCAAGAATCTCATAAGCAGCTCTCCCCCACGTCCAAATCCTGGATGACTCACCTGGATGCCCCTACAGGTTGGTTTCTCTGCTCCACTTGGCTCCTCTCCTTCTCTCCCTCTAGTTGGCTTCTCTGCGTGGATGGGGGAGAAGTAAGAAGGTGGCTCCATATCCTAGGGGAAAAAATTAAATAACAAAAAATCACTGTACATGTGCAAAACGGTCACCGGAGCTGTTCTGTGCACTACACAGCCCTTTTCCAAAATGACAGCAACACTGCTGGTGCCATTTTGGAAAAGGGCTTCACATGAGAACAGCCCCAGTGACCATTTTGTGCATGCACAGTGATTTATTTTATTTTATTTTTCATTTTTTCACGCAGGTATCTTGTGAGATTTTGCACTGGGGCTAAGTTCTTGGTGCGATCTCGCCCCTGGCCAAAATCTCATGAGATATTTCATGAGAATGAAAATTGATTCTCATTTCAGCCTTAGTGGGGGTCAATGTAGACTGGCACTATTGGCTGAATCAACCTACCAGTTTCCACATGCAGGTTGAACTCCAATATAACCGATGTCTGAAGGGCCCTGGAAGCTTTATTAACAGACCCAGATGATTCCCCAAATCGCTGTTGCTTCTGGGTGAGGAACTCTGATTTCCAGCCCTGCTTTAAACTCTGATCTGACAGTTAGATCGGATCTATTCATCAGATCAGAGTTTAAAGCAGGGCTGGGAATCAGAGTGTCTCAGTCACACAAAACGGTAATAATCAGAGATCATTCAGGGCTGATTATACAGCTTCTGGGCCCCGGGGACATTGGATCTTAGTAGAGTTACGTGTCAGTTCACCCACTGACTAACCCCACTGCTTACAAGGCCAGTGTTCACAAAATATCAGGGGTGGCTAGAGTAGCTAAAGAAGGAAGAGAATGGAAGGGGATGTTCTGTGTGTGTGTTTGTGGCACTGGGGCACGGTAAGCTATGTGGACGTGGGATCCAGGTCTGCAGAGCTGCTTGGAGGAGAGGTGGGATATAAATATATTTAATTAATTAATTAATTAATTAAATAAAATTACTAGTGTGCAGGGGGTGACTGGGAGGAACATCCTGGTGAATGTCTGGCAGCTCTGCAGGTGGGCAGTGCCTTTCCCACCTATGAAGAAGGTACACAGGTGTGCTGGGCATGGGCAGGGTTTTCTCTGTAGCCTCCCTGCCCTCCTGCACACTTGTGAAACCTGGTTGCTGCTCCATGGCTTCCTGAATGAATCCTGCACAAGCTCCTAGTCTTCACCTATAAAGCTCTTCACAACCTTGCTCCCCGCTACCTCTCTGCACTTATCGCCCTCCATACTCCAGCCCGTGCACTTCATTCCTCCTCTGTCCCTTCTCTCACCCTTCCACGCCTTCCCTGCTCCCCTAAGCGCCTTCGTCCCTTCTCACTTGCTGCCCCCCCAAGCCTGGAACTCCCTCCCTGTCCACATCTGCCTTGCACCCTCCCTTCATACCTTCAAATCTCTTCTTAAAACTCACCTCTTTAGCTCTGCTCTGTCTGACTCTTTATCCTGCTGAGACACTATTTCCTATACCTACGGTCTGTGTTTACCCTTATCCTTGCAACATGGACCTGCCTGCTGTCATTCTCATCGTAACCAAGCCAAGTACGTGCACTTGAGACCTCGCATCTTCATGAATGTTAGACCCCTTGTCTCTCCCTCTGTTCCCCTTCCTAAGTCTCTCCCCCACTTCCTGTCTCTCAGATTGTAAGCCCGAGGGGCAGGGACCATGTCTATTTTATTACTTTGTAAAGTGCCAGGTACACTGCTGGCGCTATATAAATGTTTGTTAATAATAATAATAATAATAATTAATAATTAATAATAAATGGCTTAAAATACCAAGTTACATAAAATAATATAAAAATTATTCTTGAAGTCATGCAACTTTCAGAGTTTCAATGAAGGTTGTCTTTTTTATATATAGTAAACCTATTGTAACTCACTTTTATAATAAGCTTAGTGTTATCTATTCTTAAAGAGGCACACTCCATTTGTAATACTATAACACTACTGTTCTTTTAAACAGCAAACACTACTGATTAGAGTCAAATATAGCACCAAAATGTTTTTTCAGTAATATGATTCCTTAATAGATTGTTTTTAAAAATCATATTTTTGTGCATTTTAATAGTATAAAAATGCTTTCATTTTTATGTTATTAAAATATCTTATATCATTTGCATAATTGCTTGCATGTTGTAGGTCCTAGGAGTCTTATATACTACACTAAAAGCAAGCCTCTTCATTTGCAATTCATCCATAGTTTAAGTACTTTGCCGTAATCTTTACTTTATTTTCATTATCCTGTTTATGAAGTTATATGGCCAAATCCTCACCTCAATTATCCAATCTTCAAAGAGCTTAACCAGCACAATCACTACTCAGGATAAAGCTATTGGAGTTAATTAAAAATAAAAATACATAAAACCAATAAATAAATTCAAAAACTAAGGAACAGCCAACCCGCAGTCTGTACACACAACACCTAACTCACCCACCAACTATCCCAACTCCCCCTTCCTCCTCCCTTCCAAACACCTGGCAGAACAGTGATGTCTTACACTGCTGGCAGAACTCCACCAGGAGGGTATTCCACAGTGACAGGATGGCCGCCGAGAATGCCCTACTTTCTGTTTGGACCTGATGAAAATGCGGGACCTTGAGAAGGGCATCCCCAGATGACCTCAGAGACCATCCCAGAGCCCGGGGAGTGAGACGGTCCCTCAGGTAAGTGGGACCCAGGCGGTATAAGGCTTTATAGGTCATAACCAGCACCTTGAATTGGGCCTGGAAGACAACTGACAGCCAGTGAAATGCGTGGAGCACCGTTTGAATGTGCTCCCTATCGCCTGTCCCCATTAAGAGGTGGGCTGGCACATTTTGCACCAGCTGCGGCTTCCTGACAGTCACCATGGGCTGCCCCATGTAGAGCACATTGCAGTAGCCTAGCCTCGAGGTGACAAATGCATGGATGACAGTGGTGATATCAGAGTCTAAGACATATGGGTGGAGCCTTTTCACCAGATGTAATTGTTGGACGGCACCTCTGGCCACAGCCAGCACCTGCTGATCTAGGTGTAGGTGCGAATCCAGGAGCACGCCCAGGCACCACACACATGAAGCTAATGGAGGATGCCCCCCCATCATGGGATCTTCCCCCTCCCCCAGATCACTGACCCCACCACCAACATCACCTCTGTCTTGTCGGGATTGAGTTTCAATCAGCTCAACCTTATCAAATCCCCCTCAGTCACCAAACATTGAGACAGCAATGAGACTGCAGAGCCTGGGTCAGTTGAAAAAGAAAGGTACAGCTGGGTGTCATCGGCATATTGGTGACAATGAACCCCCCAGCTGCATACGACTTCCCCCAGCAGCTGCATATACACATTGAATAAGAGCTGGGACAAATTATAACCAAGCGGGACCCCGCATTGGAGGCCCCATGGGGATGGTGAACAGTCCCCCAGTACCACCCGCTGAGATGTATCCTCGAGGTATGATCGGAACCGCTGCAAAATGGTCCCACCCACCCCAGCCAGGTCCCATAGGCGAGTCTCCATCCAACAGCTCATGATTCACAGTATCAAAAGTCACAGATAGATCCAGTAGAACCAGCAGGGTCATAAGACCTCTATCCAGTTCTATGAGGAAATTGTCGACCAAGGCCACAAGCACAGTCTCAGTGCTGTAATTCGGGCAAAAGCCAGTCGCGTGGTATCAAGAAAACCAGTGTGATCCAGATGCGCCTGCAAAAAGGGAAGGTTAGTCACTGGTCAGTAGCTCCCCAGGGCATCATCATCAAGTAATGGTTTCCTGAGAAGCAGCTGGACCACAGCCCCCTTGAGGCATTCCTGAAGACATCCCTCCTGAAGCGAGGCATTGATCACCCCAGTCAACCCTGACCCTAAGGTCTCCCTGGTGGCCTTAACCAGCCAGGATGGGCAGGAATCTCATTCCCTGGATCCCAATGTACTTTGCAGTACATATTAGGAAGGAAATCAGTATCCTCCCAGTTTCTCACTTAAATGGTCTTTAGGCACATTAGCAAAATGTTAGTTTTTGTTTTTCTGGTGTTTTTTTTTTATTTTAAAAATAATAATAATAATAATAATAATAAATCGCTGCATATACACAAAGTTGTCACCAAGGCTGTTCTGCCTATGTACACCCTTTTCCAAAATGGTGCTGACAGTTTTGGCAGCATTTTAGAAAAGGGAGCTGGGCTGCCAGCACCATTTTGGAAAATGGTGTGCATGCACCAAATGACCCCGGTGGCCATTTTGCCCATGCTCAGTGATTTCATTTGTTTTAATTTTTATTTTTTATTTTTTTTAAAAAAAATAAATCACTGGAGATATGCAAAATGGCCACCGGACATTCTGCGCAGGCACACCCTTTTCCAAATAGTGCCAGCAGCAGAGGTAACATTTTTGGCAAGTGCATGCATGTTCAGAACAGCTGCAGATGCCCAGACCAGCTTCCCTTTTCCAAAATGGCACCAATACTGCTGGCACCTTTTTAAGAAGTGTGCATACATGGAATAGTCAGTTTCAGTTTCAGTTTATTAAGGGACTAGCTTCTGCTATAGCCCAACAAAAACAATTATAAAACAAAATGAAACAGGCGTGTATACAAACAATAACTAAATAATTAATACGATCAAATCACGCCATGCGTACATCACAGTACCCCATGTAATATAAACAAATGCCTACCAATCCTTGGACAGCTGACCACTGGCCACATAAATCACTCAAGGACCAGATGGAATGCCCAAAGAAAAAGTTTGAATGAATAAGAACACATATCAAACCATCTCTTCCCTGCTGTCAGAGCTCCTCTGCAAGCGGTAGCCTGTGTTTTTTGGAAGCAAGCCATACAAAAGAGGCCACTGCCATAATGGCATCTGGGGACAAAAGTAGAAACTGGTAAATAAAATCTTGATGGTGCCCCAGAAACTCTGAAATTAAGGGAGTAATCCAAACTGCTCTAAGACTATTGAAAAAACTACATCTCAAGAGGAGGTGTTGGGTAGTTTCGATCTCCTGTAATTCACACGCACAGTGGCGGAGGTTATAGACCACAGAAGTGTGCCTATCCTCCGTCACTGCCGTTTTAACCAGCTGGAACCTTAAAAGGGTATACGCCCTGAGAAAGTTTCTATTAGTCAACTCATCTAAATATGACTCAAATTTGAAAATAAATTGACCCAACAAGGGGACAACTTTCCAATTTGCAACTCTGGCAATATCTTCCTGATATTGGATATCCAATATCCGCCTCAAGAACTCAATATTAATTGCAGAAAAGGACTTACCAGCAAAGTAAGAGAAGGAAAAGCCCAGGTTGTCAAATATGAATTGGAGATAACTTAACCATGGGTAAATCCTCAGTCCCTGATGGGCCAATTCCTCCCTTAGGGCTTGATGTGTAAGTAAGGACTCCTGCTGGGAGAGCAACCTCACCCAATACCTAACAACAGACATGTTGGACAACGCCATAAATGAAACTACCCCGGTCTCAGCCCTTAGAACAGCCTCTGGAAAGTCATTCCCCACCTGCAAGAACCGCCTCAAGCCATGGAATAGTCCAGCGGTTCAATTTTTTTTTTTTTTAATGTTTTCTTTTTAAATGAAAACTGATCCAAACAATAATGTTTGCTTATTCACATTAGTTACAAGCACGAATGGGGTTTCAAAACTTTCATTAGTTTTTATAAGTAATATAAAAGGTTACAAATGCACTCCCGTATGAAACATTAAGTGTTCTCAACTATCTCTGAACATTCTCAATACTCATTGACATCAGTACCTCAAATCATCTGTTGGAAATGAGCCCAGTGTGAGCTTCTGTTCAGGAGGAGAGTTCAGTAACAGTGAGGGAGGGCTATCTAGCCTAGGTATTTCAATCGATTCATTTAGAGGGGAAATGGCTGAATAATCTCTGCCTCATTCTATTCGTCCCAGGACTCCACTCTTAGACTCCCTACCACAGTTTAACTCATAATTAAACACATTTCTTTGAGTTGTCCTTCCCTTAATTTGTTCTGACTTGTAAAGCACTTTAAGATATCTACAGGAGGAGTGCTATATAAATGCAAATGATTGACTGCTTGCAGGGGTAACATGGTTTAGGACAAGGCACACACTCAGAGATTTTGTTTTAATGCCCCCCCCGCCCAAGATAACTGTTATGGTGAAAATATTAAATACATTCATAAAACAGATTAAAATAATGTTACAAATTACAGCTATTTCCAGGGGGGGAGGGGGAGAGGGATTGAGAGAGAGAGAGAGAGAGAGAGAGAGAGAGAGATTTTCACATGAGAGTTGAAGAGCAAAGATTAGGACGAGAAGAAGCAGATTGCAGGAGTTTGTCAGGAGACAGGTCTTGGGCTCACATGAAGTGACAATGAAGGTACTGCTGGAGCGTGTCAAGCTGAAGCAGTAGGAGTAGTAGGGAAGAGCTAGCACCAGCATAATAGGATCTAACTCTCGTATCAGCCAGAGGATCACTCTGGGTGGCGGTGTTAAAGAGTGCAGGTACTAGAACTGGAAGAAGGTTTGCGCCTTTAGCCAATAAGGCAACAGAAGTCCAAGGACTGCTGGATATAAAGAAAGGAAGTCCTCAGTGTGAACACGCAAAGCTGGAGAAGAAGGAACTAAAGGGGAGCTCTCTTGAACTTAGAGGACATAGACTGCTGTAGGGTTGCATAGGCATGGGCCCAAACAGGAACTGCAGCAGTGACTCAGCAAAAACACATCTGTTAGAAAACTCAAGCCTTATTGAAACTCCCAGGTGGGATAAATCCTTTATGTCTAAAAGGGGCTTACCTTGGACATTATATAACAGAGACTAGAATCCCTAGATACGGGGAAGTCTCTGAAGTACCTTGTTGAAAAAGGCTGGCTGTAGGGGTGGTTGGAAGTCAGATTTCCTCAGACACTTCCATAAGATGATGTGTTGATACTTTCTGCAAGATCAGGGTCTTTTATGCTTGCATACAACCCTGAACTTATGGAGACTCCCACAACAGGGTTTCTCAATTGAGTGTACTGAGGACATTTATGTGAACTGGGACATGGAGCTAACTTCCATAGGCCTGATAGCACCACCACCTACAGAACCCTGGTAAGTATTTGGAATAAAGAGTGGGAAGGTCCACAAGGTAGGGCTGGAGCAAAACTGTGGGGATTGTTGCTCCTAAACGAACAGATAGAAAATATTTAAGGCTTTACTGGTGAGTCTCCCAGGAGAGGAGAAATCAGTGCCTTTATATTTGTAAGTGCAATTATGAAGGATCTTTTTTTCCACTGCAGACCTACTTCAGGAACAAAGTGCTTCCTGTGACACCCTTTTAAGTTGTTCAGTCAGAGTCCTGCAATGGTAGAGCCAGTCACACATACACCCCTTGTGCCTGCTAGCTGGGAAGAAAGAGAGCATTGACTAGGGGAAGAGGAAATAGCAAAGGCATCTCCCTTCCCTAGGCACTCCTCAGGACAAATGGTGCCTTCCCCACTAGTTCAATCAAAAATGTCCCTCTGCTGATAGAGGATGAAGGAATTGTTGTTTTATGAGATGCCTGGGTGAATGTATATCTCTTTAGATCAGCTCTCATTTCTCCTGACACTCAGCAGAGAAACCAAAAGCAAACCTCTTAGCATTAGAGTGCTAAAGATAACACCCCAAATCTGAATGTAGGTTTCCATTAAAATCTTCTCTGATTTATTGTCTGTGTGTATCAAAATATGTAGATGTAGATACTAAGGGAAAATGTTTTCAATGACATAAAGATAGCACATATAAAAACTAAGATAATTTATCTGTTGGAACAGATAGAGATTAGACTCTAACCCTTCTGCCAGGAACAGGTAGCATATAGTAATAAAAGTTCAGGGTTCTATTGAGACTAAAAGAATGGAACTCCTAATTTAAATTTCCTCAGCCTCCATCCTAAAAATAGTAAATGTACTAAAAACATATACCTACATTAGGAATACAAGTTTCTAGAGATAGCACGGTTGACCATGCTGGTCCAAAATATAGGCAATAGAGACAAAGTAGTAAAGCAATATCTTTTATTGGACCAACCACAGTTGGTGGAGGTATGCAAGCTTTCGGACCTCATAGGTCCTTCATCAGACAGGTCTGGTGTTACAAAATGAAGAAACAAAGCCAAAGTAGAGGTATATACCATGTTAGGAGGAGACATCCTTCCACGCGTGACTATTGGGGGGGTCGGTACCCCAATATATGCCCGATTCTTAAATTTAGGAGAATTAACCAAATCTGTTGAACTAGATGTCCCCACGTGCCACAAGGATAAGTCTAAGGTACGGGGTGCACTCCTGGTCAGCTGGACTATCCCACCCACTTCCCAGATACACAGACAACTGCTTAAATACAAATGAGTTTTTTTATTTTAAAAACAAACAAACAAAGGAGACACATATACACACTTACCCTCCCTTGCACTGATACACACCTATGGGCCAATTCTTAGGTGCTATATTGCTTGAAATAACCACCCTCCCATGTACAGATACATCACCCACCCATGAACAATCCAACCCACTCCCAGTCTGGTATTTTTCAGGACTGCTGCACACTGCGTTGATGGAAGAGGAAGAAAAAGGGAACTGAGAAATAGAGAGGTTCTAAAGGTTACCTTACTGAGCCTGTAGGTAGAGAGAGAGACAGGCAACCCTCAGACGATGGGGGGGGGGGTGTTGGGTGGTTTGAGAGGTGGAGGTGGGGACTCTGCCCTGGTAGTATAACCTTGATCACTGTTCTCATCCATAGGCTGCAATTTGCACCCTGGAGATCTTCCATACTGAGGTCCACTTCTAAAGTCTGTGACTCCACGAGGGGAGTACTGACCCAGGCTAGCTGGGTCAAATCCATCCTATCCATGGTTGGGTACATTTGCCACACTGTAGCCATCCATGATATTACTATATCCCACTTTAGTGGACTCAACTGTTCCGCTATGGCCTTTGTCTGAGCGGGGGACCATCTAACTGTCTCCTGCACTTCCTCCCAAACATGCACACCTCTCCCTATATGGTACTCAACTTGGTGAGTTACCAAAGGGGCCAGAGGCTCTGGCTCCTTCCAATCTGGATTGAAAGGGGCTTTGGGAATGGTATATGAGGGCCATTTTGGCTTGGGGAGTTCTTCCACCCGCACTGCAGCTACCAAGCCACGGTGCACGTGGAGTTCCTGCCTCAGCTGCTGTATGATCCACGCACAAGCTTCATGGCTGACTGCTGCCTTTACTGTCCGGTTTTGGTCTGCCAGGAAGCGTACTGCTGACCGCACTTCTTCTAATTGGGATTTCAACCTCTCCAGCTCCTTTTCTGCTTGTTCAGCCCTTGATACAACATGAAGTTTCCTTTCCTGTGCTTTCTTAAGGACAGCTGTAAGCCTCCGAGTCTCCACTATTGACTCACACTTGTCCCTGTTCATCTCTATGCATTTCCCCTCTAGTCCCTTTACCCTCACACCTTCCTTTTCCAACTGATTCCTGAGATCCTGCACTAGCTCCTTTAGCTCTTGCAATTCTCTTTCATGTCTGCCTTGGCCTTCCCTTAGCATCTCGTGCATGTCACAGCAGGCATACCAGAGACCCCAAGCATCACAAGCATCCTTTTTACCTCCTTTCAGCTTAAATGTCTGTGTGTACTCCTCATAAGCCTTACACACATAGACAGTCGGGTTCTGAGTTTTAAAGCACCCTGGTTGCCATGGGCATTTACCCTTCTTTCCAATCCACTTATCTAGTTTAGATATTCCTTTCTTCTTCTTAAGTAGGGAATCTACAACTATGTTCCCATTTCCTGCCATCACTGACTCACGAAGTCCCTGCACGGCCAACTACAGTGCCAAGACGCTACTTCCAAATCCCAAAAGCTGTTTCTTACAACTTCAAGACAAACTCAAATCTAGACTCCAAATCTCAAAACTATCTATTCAGATCTCACAAGGGGTTCCAGAACCAGCTCTGTGATTCTCAAACCAGGTCAACTCTAAACCTCAAAGCTATCTCTTATAGCTTCAAGACTAACTTAAATCCAAATCTCAAAAACTGTCTCTCACAGCTTCAAGACTAACTTCTCAAAAGGGAGACCCAGAACCAAATTTATGATTCTCAGGCTAGTTCAACTCTAAATCTCAAAGCTATTTCTTTTAGTTCCAAGATTAACTCAAATCCAAATCTCAAAACTGTCTCTCACACGTTCAAGACTATGCTATCTTTCCTGATTTTCTAAGGCTAGAACCCTCAGTGGCTAAAGTGGTCCAGTTGGACTTGGCACTCTTTCCTAGAGCCCCCAAACTATCTACCGGCTCCGTTGAGCTTGGCATTCTACCTAAATGCACACAGATTCCTCCCACCAACCCACTATTGTTCAGGGAAGGGGGGGGCGGGGTTCCAGCTAACCAGAGCTACACACTCTGTCTCTGTGGGCTGTACACCTACGTCTTGTGTGGGTGCCCACATGACTGCCCACACTCTCCACTAATTTGTTAGCAGGAGACCCCCTTTCCACGCATGACTATTGGGGGTTCGCTAATTCAATATACATCTGATTCTTAAATTTAGGAGAATTAGTCAAATTATTTGAACTGGGGGTCCCCACATGCCACAAGGATCAGTCTGAGGTATGGGGTGTACTCCTGGTCAGCTGGACTATCCCACCCACTTCCCAGATACGCAGACAACTCCTTAAACACAAACATTTTTTTAAAATTAAAAATAAACAAAGAAAGGAGACACATACACACACCTACCCTCCTTTGCACAGATACACACCCATGGGCCAATTCCTAGGTGCTATACAACTTGAAATAACCACCCTCCCTTGTATAGATACACCACCCACCCATGAACAATCCAATCTACTCCCAGTCTGGTATTCTTTGGTTCTTGTGCACCCTGAATTGGGGGAAGAGGAAGAAAAAGGGAACTGAGAGATAGAGAGGTTCTAAAGGTTACCTTGCTGAGCCTGTAGGTAGAGGGAGAGACAGACAACTCTCAGATAACCAGGGGTGGGGTGGGGTTGGTGGGTGGTTTGAGAGGTGGAGGAGAGGAACACAGAGCAAGGTCTGGGAGAGGCATCCTTTGGTGGGGTCTGCAACTACTCTACTCTACTCCTGGGAGCCAGGGTTTGGATTATTATAGGATGATGTCCATAAGCTCAAGGAAGGGACCCTTGGGGGTCTCTTAGAGTGGAATGGAAGGTTGGAGGGGGCATCACCTTTCTATCTTCCCATGCTTAGGACTAAATTTTAGAAAGTCCTAGTTCCAGTGGCGACCTAATTCAGAGGGGAACAGCAGGGCCTGGGTGTGACAATAGAATTCAATGAAGGGTTTGGGTGGATGCTCCAGGTGTCTTTAGGAAAATAGGTTGAGTCAAAAGGGAAATCTTGTCAGGATGTTGTGGGGAAAACAAATCTTGCAGGGGATAAGGGGCTTTCCTATAGGGGAACAGGGAAGACTGGCTCCATCCAGGTGTGCATGGGTGGGCCCACCATTGTGCTTATTTTGCCAATCTGGAATTCCAAACTAGGGTCTTTGTTCAAAACCGGGGAGCAGCCTCGCTTTCCTGTGGCCCTGTGATTATTGGAGGAGTGTCTTCCCTTATCTAATTCCTGCTCTTTTCAGGTTTCATGCTTTACCTGAGAGGCCTTTCAGTTTCAAGGGTTCACCTGGCTCTCAAATTTCTCTCTGGCCCTTGTCGCTTGGGCATCCTGGATTCTGTATTCCTTATGGGGTGATGTTTCACCAAAAAGGGGGGGGGGGGTAACATTCTCATGCGTAAAGGCGTGTTACCTAACAATTGTGCTGGGGGATGTGCCCTTTGAACTCAGTGGGCGGTGAGAGGAGAGAGGTAGAGGAGAATGAGGTGAGGAGGAAATGGAAATACAAAGGGGAAATACAATGAGTAGCTATTAGTAGTAAATAGCTAAAAGTACCTGTAACTGTAACTGGTGATAGGATAAACAAATGGCTGTAACGTCTGAAGGGATGGAGAAAAACAGAGGAATAAATGGCGGAGTTGGATATTGGGCAGGTGTCCATTGGTATTAAAGGGAAGGCAGGGAGAGGAGAGAATGAGATAGGGAGGAGAATGCAGAGCAAAAGGAGAAATACAACAAAGGGTAGCTACTAATAGTAAAAGACTTAAAGTTACCTGTAACTGAGAACAATATAGGATGACCAAATTACTGAATGGCAGATAAACCATGTACAAAATAGAGTGAATAGTACTTTGAGGGACGTGTGTGTGTGTATGTGTATGTGTGTGTGTCAATACAAAAAGGGGGAATACAACAAATTAAAAATTAAGTTGGTGTAACTGTGGACAGTGATATGATTTACAAATTTCAGTAGTCACTTAAAGTAACCAGCAGTAGCTTAAATCCTTATACAAAGGCGAATGCAATAATACATATTCTAACCTTTCTACTTCTCAACAGTGGCACACACATAATCTATCAGAATATGCCACCTTTTCAATTCTTCCCCTTGTTATAGCAGAATCAAAAAGCTGAAAACGAATTAGTGTCATCATTTGACCCTGCTGAAAATTTTCCAAAAGAGTAGGATAAGGCCGCTTTTAGATGAGCGGCGCATGATTGCGCATCGCCATTGCGCATATTTTGAAACGTCAGCAATTAGACGGACAGAAGTGGGTTATTATGCGAATATTATGGCGGTGGCACATTTTTAAAGTCCGCGAATTAAATAGCTCACAATCGAGCTATTTAATTCACAGACTTTAAAAATGCACCACCACCATAATATGTGCATAATAACCCACTTCCGTCTCATCTAATTGGATCATGCAGACATTTCAAAGTATGCGCAATGGCAATGCGCAATCATGCACCGCTTGTCTAAAAGCGGCCTAAGATTCCATTGAGAAAGTTAGTTTAAGTTTAGAATACCATGGGGTAATTTTAGTAGCCGCTATCTTGGCAAGATCTGTTTGGGCAGCTATATCGAATAGTCTCTCTTTCATATCAAAATATAGTTGTTCAGCATTTATAAGAAGGCAATACTAAAGGGACAGACCAATTTGGAACAAAGCTTTTCAAATCTCCACCCACCAACTACATTTCTTAGAACCAGTATGCTGTTCTTGTTCCCACCGGCACATATGTGGGAGTCTAGAGGAATCCATACAGTGAAGCTTGTTCCAAAAACATAATGCTCTGAATGTTGCCTCTGAACTCACAAGGCACATACCTATTTCAGCATGAAGCATAACAATCAGAGTACAAAATGGAGCTCCTAGTAAACCTCTCATAAATGTGTTGTGCGCAACCTCCACATCTTTAGTATAATTTGCAAAGCAAATCTCTGCCCCAAATGTACGCGTTGAGTTAAAGTCTTAGCTTTATAGTCTCCAATGACTGAACAAATAGAGGTTCTATCATAGGATCTATATAGTCACAAAACCCTGTCACTGAAGATGTGGCTTTCTTAATGAGGCCCTGCAAATGCTTAGACCACTGTCCTTTTGCAGTGAAGTTTATTCCCAAGAAAGTGTACTGAGATACTTGAAGCAAACATTCCTGACCAAAAGGCCAACTATAGTTCACCTGTGAGCATCCAAAACAGACCACCTGTGATTTTTGGACATTAACAGACATATTATTAACTTTGCAAGCTTTAGTTTTGTTTATTATCTCTGCTTTATGACTGAGAAATGCTTTGTTGTAGCTGGTTATATACAATAAGGAAATTTCTAATTTGATCCTTTTGGTCACGTTTATTTTAAGTGTTTCATTTTAATGTTGTAAAATGTATTTTTGGTTGGATGGTTTGAAGGCGCAAGCAGTAATAAACTGTATTTGATTTGTTTTGATAACACCAATATGTAGATCAACTTCAATAATTCTTTGCTGTCATGTTCTATATTGGCCTCACAACCTTTCTTGTTTTCCATGTCCTGTCTTTAAGTTGGACAGCAACAAAGTGAACCTGCCAGGCGGTGGTGAGGCAGTAAACTATATGAAACATACGGAAGAAAACAAAAAGTCATTAAATAGCTTTAATAAACAAGGTTAGACTAAACAACAATTAATAAAATACATATTGCTGAAACAAATATGAAATATGAAGAGGGAAGGAGTCAGCTCCACTTACTTGGAACACTGATATTAAGGATATTGACTTAATGGGGCAGAATTTTGGAAATGGCTCTTCTCAGTGCTCTAACTGTGATTGAGGTAGTCTTTTCTTTCATTGGGAGAATATCACATTTGGGATGCATTTTACATCTCCCAGGGCAACCCAGTAAAGAGACTCTACTATATAATGACTGTCAACAAGAGAATAAACACTAAGGATGGAAAATTGTTCAAAGCTGTTCCAAGGGGATGCAACTAGAAATTGGATTAAACTAAGTGAAGGGACACTTGGAATAGGAGAAAGGTACATTAGACTGTGGAATAGACTTCCTAGATAGGTAGCCTAAAGCCCCCATATCCAAGTTATTTGAGGCTAGAAAGACAAAATTCGGAAATTTCTATAGGTAACAATCTTACATTGACAGGAAAACTGACAAGATGACCTACTAGGTCGTTTCCATCTCTAATATCTATTATTGTATGATCTTGCAGATTGAAAAAAGTATTAAAGTCAGAAGTGCAGTGGTAGACAGCAGGCAGGTTTTTTTGTACAGTTTTATAAATTTAAACAGAAATGTCAGATAAGGAATTGTAAGCCACTATATATTGTAAGTATAAAAAAAATACATCCAGAGATTCAGCAATGGACTCTTGGTGATTGGATGAGTGCCAACATTTCTTAACCTTTCTGCATTTGTGTTTGCTGATCTCTATAAATATTCTCTTGGAAATTTGGAGTTTTATGATGTACTGGGTTTATACACTAATAATATTTAATAGAATATGCTCTCATATATACTTGGGAAATTTAATTTAACAGAACAAGGAACACATTGTTCTCAGTCTCTTATTATCTGCCTAATCAATCAATCAATCAATCAATCAATCAATCAATCAATCAATCAATCAATCAATCAAATTACGTTTGAATTTAATTACCCAGATTACGAGTTCTCTGCTTCTTCCAAACTGTGCCTCTGACCCCCCCCTTGCTCTTTTGAGACCTCACTTATTTAACAATGTATGACTGTAAATCCCAACACCCCTTTGAATAGATCTAGCCATAGCTATTCAACTTCCCTGGCCAAAAGAAGTATTATGTCTCTTCCCAACTGCTCTGCTCTTCCCAACTTCTCCCCAGCGGGCCTAGTCCAGAGATTGCATTGCAGGCACTCCAACTCATTGCTGAACATTTGGTCAATAGAGAGCAGAAGTCCCAGGGCACAGGATTCCCTCAACAGGAATCTGAATAATTCAGTTGTTCCTTCAGAACGTCATTGCTCTGGAAAAGGTGTCCACCTTATCAGTCAATATTTTATTTTATTGTTAGCCACATGTCCGTCACAAATACAATAAGAAAACAAATGAAAAAAATAAAAATTACAGAACCCAATATGTAACACAGGCATACAAACCACCTAGTGCCAATTATCTAAGGGTAATTAAAACATTTAGTTTTTATAATATAAACCAATAGAAATAACCTTAGGTGACACAGACAAATAGGCGACCTCCCAAGATCAAAACCAGCACAAGTTGATACAGCCTAATACTAAACCATGCCCTGAGACCATCAGGAGGAATCATAACCCCTACGAATCTTTTTGATTCTCATTGCAAAGATCACCACTGCTTTCATTCTGGAGGGATCATTATCTCCCAAAAGGTATATCAACTGCTGGATTTTAGGTCGCAGTGTGTCCCATCCAACAGCAGCTTGACGTCGGCGACGATGGAAATCATAGATAGGAAAAATAAGTAAATAATGCACCAGATCCTCGATCCCAACTCCACAAGGACATAGCCAGTCTGCATACGGAGTCCCCTGGAATCTCCCCAGCAGAATGGCCATTTGCATGGATTGAAATCTCAACCGGCTAAAAGTTTGCCTTAGCCCGGGGTCAATAAGAGAAAATATATATGGAGCCCCTCCTCTCGGAGGTAGCAGATACTTATAGAAAGGAGAGGTGTTAGTCCTACCGGCTGAGGCTCTTAGTTTGTGTCTGTCTGCATCACATATGCGTTGTTTCAACAGTCTTATTATCTATATACTTGTAAGGTCCTGAAGACAAAACTCCGAAAAACCCCATAAAGCTAGGCACGAATTCACTTCAGCCCACCAAACATCCCAGCCATCAACCGAGTCTATTTGTTTTTCCTTCATCACCAGTGTCACCAATGAAGCACTGGGAGTGTCCCTTGTCTTTGTCCAATAATTCAGAAGCTGCCTTTCAGCAATAGCCCTTAGCGAATGGGTTCCCAATTCCAGTGCTATCATTGCTGTGTTAGCCGACGGGGGGAGCCTGAGGATTCGCCACCAAATTGATTGATTACAGGAATCACTCTTTCTACAGCCTTCTGATCATACCCCCAGATTTGTACCCCATACAGCATACTTGCTATCACCTTAGTCTCCAAAACTTTTAGGGCTGCCCTGACACAACATTGCCCATACCAGTAAAAAAAGTGGTGAGTAGCTAAAGATTCTATTTGCGCCTTTGCCTTGATATCCAAGGTATGGGTGTGCCAGGCCCCATTATCGGCCAGGGTGATGCCCAAATATCTGTACACTGTAACTTGAGCTAGGCTATGGTCCTGCAGTTGCCAGCTATATTTCCTATAGCGTTTTGCCACGATCATTATTTTGGTTTTATCATAATTGATTTAGAGATTTTTCCCTCGACATCTGGTTCCAAAATCTGTCAAAGATCTTTCTAGTTTGCATCTGCTAAGATAGACCAGCACCGTATCATCTGTGTACATAAGCAGATAGATTTTCCTATTATCAATGCTAGGAGGAGGAGGTCGAGCCGGGAAGCGAGGGAGTAAGAGAACAGTGCCTGGGGCTTCACCAATCTCACCTGCTACAGTGCAGAGCAGGACTCTCAGCAAGTGGGGGCAGAGCCTTCTTTAACACTTCAACCTGCCGGAAATAAAAAGATATAGTGCTTTGGTAGCACAAGCCACGTGCGCGAGCCTAAGGGCGAGAGCAAAAGGGCTGCAACCCTTGGGAGTCGCCCTTGGAGCAGCCCGGAGTGATGGAACTTCTCTCCTTGTCTCCCTGCCTCCTGTATATTCTCTGTTGTACCTCTACACTTATACAGCTGCATTTGTAGAGAGTCCGTGGGATCGGGCAGGTGTGCAGCGGGACTAGCCTTGACTAGCTGTTTCCTAGCTTCGCTGTGCTCTGTGCAGGTGAGAAGGAGTTAAAAGTAGTGTTTGGTCTAGAGGAGTGGTAGCTCGAAGGGATAGAACAGAAAGAGGGAGACCTTCCATAGTATCCCATACCAGGGAGCAGGTGAGCTATTACTACCTAGAGCATCTGGGAGTTGCTTTATTATTAGAGCCCCTACCACCCTTGGCAGTGAGAGAGGGAGTTCCCTCACAGTATCTTGCTCTGGGGAGCAGATGAGCTATTACCATCTAGAGCCCTGAGTGATATCACGTGGGAGTCTTTGGAGCGGTTACATTAAAACTTTGACTGCTGCTTGGTCTTTAGGCACGGGCAAGCATCTGGGTGTTGTATTCATTCACCATAGTTTGGACTCTGTTTCTGTGCTCAAGTTGCCTCTTTGACTTTGAACTTATCTGCCGTCAAAAGGAGCAGGCCAGATGCGTAGGCCAATCCAACGCCTGCTCCTAAAGCAGGTAAACAAAGAAGGATTGACAGCTTTCTTTGCCACACCCCCACCGGAAGATCTTCAGTGGTGAGTCTGTCCGTCTTACCTTTTACACCTGCTAGTGCTTATGCCTCACAAACTCTTATATCATCTGGCAACGAAGAGGACTCTCTGTTGGTGTCTCTGTATAAAGACACTTCTTTAACTCAAAATTATGGCAGGGTGGGCAATTCTGATTTAGTTTCAGTAGCAGGAAAGAGCCTTTCTACTTTTTTAATGGACCATGTCCTATTGACAGCGGACACTTTACGTTATATGTTTACTCGTATCAACCAACTACAGGCTACTGTAGATGGTTTTGGTACTCAATTAACTGAGTTTGCTGAGCATGGACAGAGATGTCCTTCAAAGCTAATTGCTCCTCGCTTTCCTTCCCTTCAGACTAATGCCTCTCAGGCGGGGTTGGTTACAGTTAAAAGTGATCCAACTCAGAAACTTCTCCCTCTGCCAAATATGTTCTCAAAGCAAGCAGATGCTCTTGAAATGTTACCAGATTCTATGTTTTTTACTATGCTGCCCTTCCTAGGCTGACATTCCCCTAAGTAGGAAGGGGGACACTAGTTATCAGTTTAACAGGTCACGTGGGGTCCTATGTCAGCAGAAGTCCCGCCTTCATGGGTCGGGAAGTCCCGCCTTGGGAGGGAAGTGACATGGGTAAGCGGAAGTGACGCAGAAGGGGGTAATGCTTCTGGGTCAGGGAGATGGGAACCGAAGGTTCCCGCCCCCCTGACCCCAGAAGGTCCTTACGCTTGACTTTGGGGGATTCTGCTTGTGGGTCAGAGTGGCTGGAACCAAAGGTTCCAGCCTCCCTGAACCCACAAGGTCCTTTGAAGAGGGTCTGTGTAATGCATCTATGAACTCAGGAGAGTGAGATGGACCAGCAGGTATGGGTTTTGTGGGGACCGGAGCAACTTTATGATGCGGGGTTTGGGGTAGGGTGAACTGCAGCGATGGGGTCATGTAACCCCTCTACGCGCTCAGCAGAGTGAGGTGAACCAATCAGCATAGGTTTTATCATCCTAGGCCATTCCGTCTT
>QEPC01000529.1:2398221-2412965 GCA_003113815.1 Sphenodon punctatus | reverse complement strand
CCAGCCAACAACGGCCGTAACGTCTCCTGGCTGGCTTTCACCAGCCAGGACGGGCATGGATCTTGCTCACAGGTAGTGGCATGACCAGATCCCAACAAGGAGTCCACATCGGCAGGTGACACCATCTGAAACTGATCCCACAAAACAGACAGGATGGGGCATCCCTAGCCCCAAGATGATCCTCTGCAATAACTGTGGTGCCGAAATCGTGGCGGATGCGAGCAATCTTATGTTGTTGTTGGTTAGCTCTTTGCTTCTCTATTACCTCCCTTCTCCTGGGTTTGCTGTGCTCTTCTCAATGCCATTGTATTTTATTATGTATAATAACACACGTGACAGTATCTTGCATTGGCCCTCTTCGGCCCAGGACTCACCTGCACATTTGCTCCATTGCTGCCAGATGTTGGCCCATGTATGCCCCATGGCAGGAAGGCAGCTGCTACAGGATACGTCCTCTGGAAAACTTTGAAAACTCATCCTGGGTCAAAGTCCTCCCACCCAGGCCAATGTAGACTCATAAGGGCTCACAGGTCTGTTAGCCCCCACATATCCCCACCATGGAGCGAGGTCCACCAAGACCAGAGATGCAGAAGAAAAGCCCAGAGAAGTCAATGTCCCTCAATGCCTCTCCACATGAGATGGGCCTAGAACCCTTAAAGGGAACCATCCATGTGTTCTCTCCTGCTGAGAGAAAGGGCACCAAGGCTAAATAAGTGGCCCCCAAATTCCAGGGCACTGGAATTCCACAGCGCTTTCAAGCCCCACTGGGACAATATTAGAGGGGCATGTGACTCCACTCCCCCTTGTCACCCATGCTCTTTGGACTTCAAACCACACCTGGAGTCCTCCTCCCTGTCATTGCACCCAGCCCATCCTTGGTATAGCCCCTCCCCATTTTGATCTTCTTTGTGTCAGCACAGCTGATCCCCTTCACTCCCAGTGCCCCTGTACCATCTCCCCTGTTGTTCCAACACTCTCTCCCCTGGTCCAGCCACCCTTGCAGGCTCATTCAGAACCATTTCACACATTCCCCCTTCAGTTCTGGTCTTCACAGTGACCTCCTACCTGTATGTATGTACATACATTCAATAGTCTCTCCCTTCTTGGTGTTATTTCACCCTTTGAGCAAATGCCTTCAGTAACTACTTCACAACAACACACCTTATTAATAGTGCTACCATTTTCCTGTTTATTGTGCATGAACAGCAGTAAAATCCTTCCTCTCTCCTCGATCTGCACCTGTGAGGCCCAGATATATTTACATATTTGGATTGTCCATGCAGGCAATATGCTGGCACAAGGCATTCCATATCTCCTTGGCTATGGGGGGTGACAGTCATTCTCCTGCCTGTACAGGGGCACTGACTGAGTTAGGGCAATGGGGAGAGGGAACACCAGGCAGTGCCATTCTTATCAATGACATTAGGCAGGATTCGGGTGGCTGTGACCATCAGGGCAGGCAGCTTTACCTTGACGTTGATCCTCCCTGCGATGGATAGCCAGCAATGCCCTTAGAAACACTCAGCTTCCTGATGAAGCAGGCCTTTTCTAGGATGTGGGTCATGGAATAGGCCTTCATGAGCCATGGCGTCAGGAGGTAGCCCAGGTCCCCCAGGATGATGGGTTTCAAGGCCACCCACTTGATTGTGGTTATGGTGTTGGACCTGAAGTATCCCCTATACTTCCTAGCAAAGAAGGGGGGCTGTCACAGGATGTAGGTGTCATGGCACCTGATAGAGCAGCCAGCCACCACATCTGTCAACTGACTTCCCAGATGCAATTGGGGAACTTCCTCACCTGGAAAACTTCCATCACCTGCTCCAGGTCGATGAGTTGCACGACCCTGTTAGGACTGAAACAAGAGCAGGTCTCTTGTTCCGTACTGACCTTTCAGGAGTGCTTTCAGCTATTCATTGGTATTTTCCACTTCTGCGCTTCCAGTCTCGTTGGTATTAGCATCCATGATTTCCCATCAATTTTTGGTATTGTCAGGTAATTTTTGGTAATTTCTAGTAATTTGCAGTAATTTCCGTTATTAGCGATAATACCGGAAATTACAGAAAATGACCAGAAATTACCAAAATGGCAGAAAATCATGGAAAATGTCAAAAATGCCAGAAGGTTTTCTCCTTGCACAAATGAAAGCAACTGAGCTGTTTCCATCAACAGAACTTGCAGAGATTTTTCATTTCAGATCTACACCCTGTTGAGCAGCAGGGCCTTGACAGCCTTGCTGAATTTCAGCAGGATGGCATCATGGTAGATGTTCCCACACCGAACTGCTGGGCAATAGAGTGCAGGAGTCTGGGAAAGCAATGTGAGCATCCAGATGGTGATGACCATGCACTGCTCCATGTGTATGGAGTAGGAATGTGTGAACACGGTTCGGATGTTCGGCGTTTAGGCCGAACTCGGCCTGTTTGAATGACCGAACTGAATGGCCGAACCGAACGTTCAAATGGCCGAAGAGTTCAGAAAAATTAGGATGAATCCGGATGACTTTGGGGGCAGGAAAAATGTTACTTCGGGCAGGAAAAATGTGTCTGGAAGGGGGAGGCAGCTCAGGAGCAGACTTCCTGGCACCAGGGGTGGAGACCAGGGGTGCTTTCAGGGCCAAATGATACCAATAAAATAGATTTCGGTATCAGTATTGATAGTGCTATTTTCGGATGTATGGCCAAGTTCAGCAGAACTGAACTCCACCGAACTGAACAACCAAACCCGAACTTGGGTTTCGAACTTAACGACTGAACGTCCGAACATCCGAACCACATTCTGTTCGCACATCCCTAGTATGGAGGTCGTCATGGGCATCTGCTCCATCTCCAGCTGTGGATGGAAGATGTCAGCTATCCTGAACATCAGAAGGTGGGACATCCAGAAATGGGACACCCACCCTGCATTTTTCCATGTGGCCAGGACTATCCCTCAGCACTCTGTGGTCCTAGGTAAGACCCAGGTGAACTGATGAAGGGCAAAGATTGCTACAGCAATTTTTGTGGACAGGTAACCCTCAGCCTGCTGCAGCTCTCCTTGCATCACCTGCATTGCCTCTAGGGAAGCCTGGCATCATCGTATCTGGGTTATTGCCTGGCATTCAGCCATGCAGGCACCCCACATTCAGGTGTGCTGCTGTACCCTGGCCTAAAGATGGCAGAGGAGCCTGAGGCAGGTGGTCATGGTCTTGTGCCAGTCATAGCAGCAGAGGCTTGCACTGTCTGCATCTCCCTATTGCATTCCTCAGTGATGGTGAGGAGTTGGAGACCAGCTTGTAGTTCTTGCTTCATGATTCACAATCAGATGGGCATCACAGTGCCTTCAGACACTGAGCCAGATACTTTGAAGTGTTGATGTGCTGTGTGAAGGTACCAGTTTATCAACACCTGGCTGACTGCACACCTTGCTGTTGGCTAGGATGGTCCTTGTACAGCTGAGATTCTGATCGGACCGCAGCTGGAGAGTACAGCCCTGTTCTGGCCCTATGCTTCTTTTTTTAGGTGCAGCTTATGTATGAATGGTGGTTGTATGTGGCAGGAGCAGGGTTTCTAACTGTCAGGACCCCATTAGATGTTTCTGCTATGCACTCATTGTGTGAATGATCTGTGGGAGGATCAGTTCCCCACCCCTATCTCCAGCTGCTGGAACCCCCTTTGAACTGTGCCCTATGGAATGCCAGTGTGAGTGATCTGTGACCCATGTTGCTTACGGTGCCTTAAAGAGACTGGACTGGCAGCCTGCTAGGGGGATGGTTGTTTGGGCCACGTGAGGCTGCTTTCCTATGTCTCCCTTTTTTCCTCCTTTATTTTTGTGAGTGTCAAGAGGTATGCACTTTGTTCCCTGTAGGTGGCTTTCAGTAGGTGGTGACTGGTTCCCACTGTGGCTGGCTGGAACCTCCGTGTCTTCCTGATTTCGCGGCCTCCATCCTCTGACCTTTCCCAGCTGATTCCCTGCCCTCCACCCCCACCCTCTCAGAGTACTGTGCAGGGCAGGCAGAAGCAGCTGTTGTAGCCTCTTTTGCCCACAGTTCACCATGTCTACTCTGTACGTCATGGGGTGTTTTCAGATGTTATGGGGCCGCTTGGCCCCGTACCAAAAACAACCCTTTCATTCCCCGCCGGGGTCACCCCGTCACGCCATATCAGACGTGCCGGGGGGATCCTGGCGGGGAATCTGGGAGGGGGCGGGGCTGCGTGGTGCAATGTGTGGCCACACGGCCCCGCCCCCTCCATGCACCCCGCCTCCCACCCTCCAGGGGGATGGGCGGGCGTCGGGGCCACTGCGGCCGCCGCGTCGGGCCGGATGTGCCGTGGCCCAGGATCCCGCCGGGGATCTTTTCCGCCAGACGTTACTTTTTTTTGGTCCCCGCTGGGGATCTTTTTGACCATGCTTCCCGGGACATTCCCCCGGCTAGCCCGGGAAGCGTGGTTCAAATTGACCCCATGCGGGCATTGACCGTGGCGAACATCTGGTGGCCGCCAAACAGACGTTCGAGCCACAGTGACCACAGGTGGGTATTCACCGTGGTTCACTGTGATCTCGTAACATCTGAAAATACCCATGGTGGAGGTATTTCCCGCCAGACGTTACTTTTTTTTGGTCCCCGCTGGGGATCTTTTTGACCATGCTTCCCGGGACATTCCCCCAGTTAGCCCGGGAAGTTCGAGCCACAGTGACCACAGGTGGGTATTCACCGTGGTTCACTGTGATCTCGTAACATCTGAAAATATCCATGGTGGAGGGCAGAGTGGTGGAAGTGGGGGCAGCGCCAGATGCCCACATGTGTTTGGTTCTGCCGCACTACCTGGGTGACGGTAGGATGGAGGGATGGATTTTTTTTCAAGAGGTTAGTTTATATTATGAATTACTGAAAGTTTTTTTTTATTGTGGGGAATCAGTCAAAAGCTGAGTGCCTCAGTTTCATATAATTTATGAAGTTTTTTACTAATGGATAGGATGAAGAACCCAGTAATTAATCTTTTAAAACATTTAACAGAATTGAAGGCAATGCAATGAAATAACTTAAGAATCACCATGGCAATACTAAATTCCTTGACTAGGAAACAAAAATAAGTTGCCTAATTTCTTGGAAAAATTAAATGTTTTATTAGTGAATGCATTTGCTAAACTTAAAAACAAAATCAATAACTCCAGTGTTTACATATGTTGATTAGACTTTGGATGAATGAATAAGACAGGCTTGATAGTGTTAACAGAGAAGAGTTTAAAATGTAACTAATTGGTATTCAACAAATTTGGTGTATCCTAAGATCTTTTTGTTTGGGCATTTGTAACAGAAATTCCACTGTTATAAGAGCATGAAGGCAGCAGCTGGCTTCTGCACAAACCAGTGTGGGTAGATTGTAATAAATTTCTTATTCCACCTAAAAAAATTCCAACACAGATTTTATTTTGGCTGCTCTTTTTTTGTCTCTTAGCATTTACAAGTTTTATTATTTTCTTTCCCTCCTATATCCAACCTCTCAGCAATGCATATTAAAATAAGAAGCTTGAAATGTTTGGCTACCTGGGGCTAGAAACCCAGCAGGTCAAATCCAGACTGTCAGGGACTTTGTGTTGAGGTTTTGCTAGAATTAAAACAAAACAATCAGGAGGAAAGTGTCATGGGTATGGTGATAACGTATTAGTCTGAGAAATCATATCACTGCAGATCTGCATGACCCCAATCTGCTTTTAAAAAATGGCTTCCAGAGGATAGCCAATCTTTCTGTTAAATAGGTCAGCCTTCCCTGGAGCCAAGCTCTACAGCTCTACAGCCTTCTGCATGGACCATTATGTCTTGAAATACTGCCAAACACATTCCAAATAAAAGCTAGTATCACAAAAACAACACACACACACACACACACCCAAACTCTCCATTTCCTTCTCTTTAATAGTTTTAGTCTTTTTGACTGAGTGGAATTTAAGTGAAATTATGTTTTAAATACTGAAGCGACTCTAATGCAGGGCTGTTGTTTTGAATTTACTTAACATTAGAGGGAGATGTATAAGTGAAAGCACAATTTGTTAAGGTCATCCAGCACTTAGACATGGGGAGTATGTTGTATGTTATGATCTGCCAAGTAGGGTTGTTGGGATAAAAACATGGAGCCATTCAAAAGACAATTAAAAACATTGCACAGAATTAAAATAACTAAAACAGGAAGAAATAGCCCATTATGATTTATCCAATTCATTATCCAATTCATTAATGATGCTATGTTATTTTATGGGGAAAAAATCACTAAAACATTTCTAGTTAGTTAATTATTAAAGCTGAGAAACTGTAGAAAAAAGAAAGAGATATCTATCTATCTATCTATCTATCTACTCCAATAAACCTTCTCTCCTTCAAAATGGAAGAAATATATTTAAATCAAATTTAGATTTTCCTATGCCAAAAACTTGCTCCATTCCTTCCTTCCTTTCTTTTTTTTTAATGAGTAAGTCAAGCAATAAATCAGGGTTTGCATTTTTTTTTTTCAGGAATAGTTCTCAAAAATAAGCTGCTATTAGTACAGAGGCCCAGAAGCTATCTGAAGCTTGGGTTCCTTGTATGGCACATTCAAAGGTGGGAAAGGAGATAACCTCCCCACTCACCAGCCCTTTACATAAACCCTGGTCCTTATAATTTCCCTGTCAAAGTTTCACCAAGTAACAGAAGCAACATCTGGCTACTTGATTTAATTCTGCCACTAGGGAAGGGCTTTGCATATTTCTCCGCAAGCTAAAGGACTATTCATTATGATGATGCCACAGCAACATTAACAGTGTTTCTAGAGCTAGATAATCTGGGAGAAGCCACGCTACGAGTCTTGGGTTCTATTCTAATTCTTTCTTTCAATGAGAAATACAGGAAGCGCAGGTCGGAGAAATAAGATTAAAACTAGGGCTGAAAAGAGATTTCACCAAAATGGGAAATTTAATCAAAATCCTGGTTGCCATTATCAATACCATCTCTGTTGAATCAAGAACCTCTCAGTGCTTGCTAATATTTTGACTGACATTTTGTTTCTCAATTTAATTCCACTTTCTGAGGTCCCATTTACTGCTTTGCCGAGCATTTCAAATCCTGAGAGGCAATACCACATTTCTTGCATTCCATTTCCCCTTGCATTTACTTGTCACTCACTTTGGGGGTGGGGGGAGGGAGGTACATAGATTCCTTTACTAAGGCTGCTTTCCAACGTTACATGGGAGAGGCGGGAACTTGTGCAATTGTGATCTCAGCTCTATAGTGCCAGTGAGAATGGATTAACCCCCTTTTATCATGCAAGAACACTCACTCAATACCAGGTCCCCAAATGTAGCTTTTACAAGGATGGGTGTTCTCACATGATAAAAGGGGATTAGTGCATTCTGACAGGCACTAATCCCCGCAATTACAGAGCCACAGTCTTAACTGTGCAAGTTCCCACCCCTTCCATGTAAGGTTGGAAAGCAGCATAATCTGCAATTCAGTTGCAGGTTAGTCAAAGCAAAGGGAACAATGCAGAACAACTATTTTGATTGGAGGCACTGCAGTGGAGTTTAAAGGGCTCTCTGTGTGTCTGTATCTCTCAAAGTGATTGGCTCAAAAATGTGGAAACAACAAATCCAGAAGTAAAACCTCTCAATCGGCAATGACACAACTGGTAAATGAATGGTATGCAGTAAATGGCAAGCAGAAAGTCAGTAAATCGGGATGGTATCTGGCAGTATTGCAAGAATAGAGAAATGACATCAGTATCGGGTAAATGGCCAGAAAGTCAATCCCAGTGCCCAACGTGGTAAGATTTCTCAGGGACATAAATTTAGCTGCTTGCTACAGCCCTAGTCAAAACTAACAACCTCCTGTGCTGCAGCTTGGGAACAGTGCCCAGGGCTACAAGACATCTAGAGCTGGAGATCTCTAGCATACTTTAGTGAGAAAACTATCAAAATGAAGTAGGGAAGACTCCTTCCCAAAATCAGGAGGGAATTTGTCACACCCACCCACCACCATCTTTTACGTTTATGTCAGGACACCTTTTATGTCTGTCACCTACACCTTTTATGTCTATGCCAGGGGAAGAAGGAAAGCACCCATTGAGAAAAATTGCCTTGGATTGTGGCTGTGACAGAAAGACACAATGGATGGACTACAAGGAATCATGTAATAGGAATGCGAAATTCATTTTCATTTTTTTTATAGAGACGCAGTTGCACCTCTATTAGTTAAGGTGAGAGAGTGATCTCGTTGTTCTCTCCCCATACTTACCGTGGCAGTTTTTAGCCACTACACTTCCGGGTTGTGACTGAAGCTTTATCAGGCAATTGTGCAGTTGTTAAGCGCACTTCTGCAGGTCTAGAATTATTGAAAATTCAAGAAAAATGCATACTAATTGCTGGTGTATTTTTAAAAATATCAAAACTGTTAATCTAAAGTTATGGATAGTTGAAGGCCTCAGTAATGTTTAATGGGGAAAAGTTCTTAATTTGCACATGTGTGGTTAACCACGGAGGCTATAAGTGGAAGGTGTCGCTGTTCTTCTCCCTGCTCGCTCACTAGCTAGTTTCTTTGGCATTGTGGCAGTAGGGGGGGAGAGACATTCTTCTCCCCCCCCCACCTGCCCATCTGACTTACTACAGCACCTGCTCAGCACCATGACAGCAGAAGGGGAGAGCGAGGAACTGATACCATCCCCCCTCCTGCCTGTCTCCCAACCGGTTTTCTCACTACAGCCCCTGCTAGGTGCCTCAGCAGCAGAAGAGGAGCAGGAGAGTAATTCCTGTGCCCCCCCCCCCACCTACCTGCTGAACCCAGAGCAGAGTCTGCCCCAGTTGCTTCTGTCCCTCATGGATCCCTTGCCTCCTGGCTCAGACCCCCTCAATAACTGATGGGTTAGATCATCTTCACCGGTAAGAGTATCTGCTTGCTCCAGGGCAGTGTCTATCGCCTGTGGGGTGCTGTGCTCAGTATGGGCTTCCCCAAGGCCCATTTCCTGGACACCCTAAGGGCGGGAAGCCTAGCCCAGCAGAGCCCATGTCCAGTACCGGCCAGAGGCTTGCTTCCTTGGGGAGTGCTGGGAAGAGCGGCTCCCATAGGAGGTGGGAGCTTCTGGTGATGGGATTCTCCAGGGGACTTCACTGAGGGGACAAGTGCTGCTGCTTCCAGTTCCTATAGCCACACCCACCCCATGTTCCCCTTCTCCATCTGAAGAAGCAGGTCAGAAGGAATAGATGTGTGTTGCGGGCACCAGATGTGGTGGTGTGGGTTGACTCTACAAGAGGCCAGGGAGAAGGGCATGGGGTAGTAAGAAGGGAGGGGAGGGAGGAGTCTCTTCACAATGTTGAGAAGTGGGTAGGTCTTAGAGTGAGGCCTCAACCCAAACCAGTTTGCCCATAACTCCTCCTTGCCTTGTGATGGGGTTGCTGAGGAGCAAATGTGTAGTTGCGTAGCAACTGTCTCGTCACTCACTGCCTAGAGAGGGATAAACCAGGGGAACCCTGTCTGAACAAGAGGAACCTGCCTACTGCCCAAGGAACAGGAAGGGGGGGTCACAAACCTAGAGTTAAGGGAGCCTTGCTCGGGTCCCACACATACCAGTGAGGTGAACATCAGCCTGGGATGGCAAAGGGTCACATGGCAATTTCCTCTCCTTGAGTATGAAGGGCACAGCCCAGGCACAATTCAGCTCCCTCTTGGAAGCTGGACCTGTGAGAGATTTGTGCTTCCCTCACATCTGCATGACTTAGGGGAAAAGAGGACAAGGTTATTTTCTAAGGGAAAACTTCTTGGCTCTCATTCCAAAGCCACCTCTTCTGGAGAGTCCCTACTAGAGGCTCTCTTGGAAACCCCACTCTCTGCTTCAGAAGGGAAATTTGACTAAGAAAGAAGCATCTGAGTGAGAGTCTCTGAGTGTGTGTGTGTGTGTGTGTGAGTGAGTGAGTGAGTGAGTGAGAGAGAGAGAGAGAGAGAGAGAGAGAGAGAGAAATAAGTGAGTGTGTCTGTGGGCATCTTTAAATATAACATCAATGGGTGTCTGAATGTATGTTTTGACCTTGATATGAACACCAGTTTGGCCCTGTGATCACCATGTGGTGACACACTGCTTAGACACACAGACCATCATAGGGCAAATCGGTGTTTTGCTCACCACCCTATCCCAGCACAAGAGCTTGTTCCCTGTGTTGTACCTGCTAACACGCCATGCAATATCATTAGATACAGCATTGGCCACATGTTCATCCAAAACACACAAATTGTCATTGTGATGCAATGGAGTTCACACTGTGTGTTCAACAGGTGGCCAAATTGGTGCTGGGATTGGTATGGTGCTTACACACAATGGCCAAACACATGCTTAGGGGTTTTGACACTCAATCTTTGTTATGCCTAAAGATGCCCCCTCATGAATGTACTCTTGAGATGTATGTCTTTCCTGATGTTTACCTCTCCCTCATATCCCTCTACGTTGTCTCTCAGATTGTAAGCCCCTTAGGTGTAGGAATCTGTCTCTGACTGTGGATTGTACAGTGCCAAATACATTGCTGGCGCTATCTAAATCGTAACAATTGTTTATTTATTTGTGTATTTATTTATGAAACAATTTTCTATCCCTCCCCTCCTGCTCCAAGCAGCTCAGGGTGACTTACAACATTAAAACACATAAAATGCATAAAACCAAATACATTAAAAGAAGGCAAAAAAACAACAGAGAATAAAGCTCCACCCCACTCCCAACCCACTCTACACCCCATCTCCCTTGCCAAAAGCTAGGTAGAACAGTCACGTTTTACACATACGACAGAAGGAAGGGAAATCGGGGCCACTCGAGCATCCAGTGGGAGGGAGTTCCACAGCCTAGGCATGGCCACCAAGAATGCCCTCTCCATAGTGGCCTCATAGGCCACATGGGGGACCTCAAGAAGGATGCTCCCAGAAGACTGTAGAGGTCTCTTTAAAATAAAATTAATAATAATAATAATAATTAATAATAATTAATAATAATTAATAAAAGTAAGTCATTTTAAAATTGCATATACACAGCAAAAACATGAACAGCCGGATTAACTCGTTAAGGCATGATAATGGGTAATTTCAGAGGTTACGATACCACAGCCAACCACAGTGAACCCCCTGTGGTGGCCGCGATGCCATAACATCTAAAGGGGTTTCCGCCAGATGTTCACCCCCATGAACCTCCGGCGGGAATCCCTTTGACCATGCTTTTGGACCTCCAACCACCCGGAGGTCCGAAAGCATGATTAGATTGGCCACGGGCTGGAATCGGTGAAAAGTAATGTCTGTTACCTTCCACTGATCCCGGGTCATGGTCCCAACCATGGGAGGGGATCAGGCGCAGCGGTCAGATTGACTGCTGCACCCTCCCGTCTCCCGGACGGCGGGCAGTTGGGGGAGCGCAGGGGGCGGGGCTGTGCGGCCACACATCCCACCATGCAGCCCCGCCCTCTCCCTGATCCCCGAGCGGAATCAGCCTGGAATGTCTAAAGGACGGCCGGACGGATTCCTGACTGGGATCTGAAATGGATCCTGGTGCATGGTTGGACGTGCCCTGTGCACGTCTGAAATTATCCATTGGTAATGAATTTGTTTAATATTGCAATGTGTGAAGTGGTGTGATATGCTTTGTTATGAGATAATTGTCTTGTTGAAGGGAGAAAGGGAGTGATAATTCTAAGAGGAGAGAGAGAGTAAGAATTAGAGACTGATGTGGAGTGCTAATATATTTTAAAATATTTTTTTTTCTCACAGATTATTAGATTGTGAGAAAATGAAAATATTAGGTATGATTAATTTGCCTTAACTATGAATGTAAACATTTGGTTTTTAAATGTTGGAATAAATGACTAAAATGAACAAAGCCCCATTTGTTTTAGCAATTAGAACACACAAAAAATGATGGACAGGAGTAGCAAAAATGGATGAAAACAAAGGAAACACCTGTTTTCATTACCAAAATAAAAAATAAAAATAATTACTGAGAATGTGAGAAATGGCCACTGTGATTGTTCTGAGCATGCACACCCTCTCCCAAAACGATGCTCAGTGGCACCAGGACCCAACCACGTTTGTGCAGAATTGTTGCAAGCTGCCCCAGCTTGGTGGACTACAATTTTATCGAAACTGTTTAATAGTATCACGGAAGCCTGCTTAATTCCAATTAATTGGGAGCATAGTTGGATAATTCCAATTTTCAAAAAGGGCGATCACTCAGACCCGGCCAGCTATCGCCCAATTACTTTACTTCCTGTTATTGGCAAGTTTTATGTCACCAAGCTGACATAATACTTGCAAAATTGGGCAGAGTCTACCAATAAAATCCCCATGGAACAGTTTGGGTTCAGGTCTAACCGCTCAACTACGGACTGCTGTTATATTGTTTCACACTTAATTGCAAAATATGTGAAAATAAAGAAGGGAAAGCTTTATTTGTCATTCATGGACTTCACGAAGGCCTTTGATTCTGTACCACGTGATAGATTGTGGGCCAAACTGAGGTCAATGGGTATATATATCAGGTTGCTTGCCCTCATAATTCAGTTATATAGTAATAACACCACAAGAGTTAAAACCAGGAATTATAAGGATCCTTCTCCTCTAATTTAAATTAATTGTGGGGTCCGGCAGGGATGTGTTATAGCTCCCACATTATTTAATTTATATGTGGCAGATTTGGTGGATGCTATTAAGAACTCAAATTTTCATCCGCCTAAGGTGCAGTCTTACCTTTTGTACGCCCTTCAATACACAGACGACCTAGTGCTCTTTTCCCAGACTAAGAAGGGACTTAAAGGAGCCATTAGAGCCCTTAGTAACTATTGCTGTCTTAATGGTTTGGCAATTAATAGTGCTAAATCAAATATTATGCTGGTGGGCGGTAAAGCAGCTAGTAAAGAATGGAAAATTGAGGGCCATACCCTTAAGGTAGTACAACAATTTACCTATCTGGGTGTCACTTTTTCATCCACAGGGACTTGGGCAGCGCATATTAAAAATAGAGCCTCAGTAGCAACTAGAGCAGCTGGTAGCCTTGTGAAGGCTACCAACCTCTCGAGGGGCCTACCTACATCAACAATCATAAAAACCTATTATTTGAAAATCCACTTTATGCCATGGAATTTATTCCTTCTCCTGATATTATTTCTCTGGAAAGGGTTCAGAATAAGTTTTTGCGTAGGCTTCTTAGGGTGGGAAATAGTATTCCGGGCACTGTTCTGAGAGCAGAAACAGGCTCACTCCCTATTGCCCACTTCGTTAGGCTGGCCTTTCTTCACTATTGGCAGAAAATATCAAATCCCCAACAGACTACTCTGCCAGCCCAATGTGCCATGGAAGAGCTGGCACATTCTGGTGCTAGAATGTACCCTTGGTCACAGTACTTAGCTTCCCAACTTGCTAGTATGGGGTTTTCCAAAGGGTATTTCTTGGGGAAGCTGCCAGTATTTATAAGCAAGGAGCTAGCTTTGAGGTCCAGCAATATAGCAATACAACAGGACCTAGCTTTAGTAACTCAGTGAAGAGTGTCCCCTAAGTTTGGAGAACTAAAGACAAGTTTCTCCTTAAAACCTTATTTGGATTTGCTCTCCAATGTTACTTTAAGAAGGAATATCATGCTCCTTAGATTTTGTTTAATTGAAACAGTGGTCCTGGAGGGCCGTTATGCGGGTGTCCCTTATGAATCGCGGCTCTGTGCTTGTTCACTATGTGAAGTTGAAACAGTGGAGCACTTTGTTTTAACGTGCCCATTCTATCGTAGATTGAGAGAAACTTGGTTAGCTCCTGTAATGAAATGTCTGACTAATAGTGGAAAGGTTAACGCATTTATCTCCCTACTGAAATGCTCAACAACTGTAAATGATTGCACTGGCAACTTTTGTAAGTTTGGCTAGGAAAAGGAGGAAGTTTGTTCTAGGGCAATTACAAAACTTCTATCATTGTAATTCCCCTTCTGCTAAATGAGGATAGGAATCGATGTGTGGACATGAAGGTGTAGTTGATATTATGGCAGACAGATGGGGACCTAAATTTAGTATAAATTTAATTTTAATTTTAATTTTAATTTAATTTTGACTATTGCATATATTTGAAAATTTCTTCTTCATTGAAATGTTATAAGTGATTAAAAGTTCTGTAAACTTACTTTTGGTTTTGGCTATGGCAAAAGCTAATGCCGCAAATAAACTTACTTACAGTGTCAGTGCCATTTAGGAAAAGGGCAGCTGGTTGGTGATTGTGCTGGACCATTCTTCACATGGGCAGACCAGCTGCCCTTTTCTAAAATGGTGCCAATGGTGCTGGTGCCATTTTGAGAAAGGGTGAGCCCGCGCAGAATGGCCCTCATGGCCATTTTGCACATGCACAGTGATTTTTCATTTTTTTATTTTTAATTATTTTTAATTTAAAAATAAACAAATAAAAAAACAGAAAAGGAACTTTTTTGCTTACAAAACCCCCTGAAAATGAAAAGGATTTTGAAAACAAAAACAGATATGAAAATGAATGCTGTGCCTGCTGCACACCCCTATCATGTAACCATATCATAAGCATGGGTACATCCATGGTTGCTCGTATATTAAGTTATTAGGGATGGGCGAACGCGGTTCGGTAGTTCGGTGTTCGGCCCGAACTCGGCCTGTTCGGACAACCGAACACGAACACGAACACGAACGCACCGAACGGACCGAACACCGAACACCGAACGCCAAAATGGCGAACACACCGAACCGAACCGAACACCGAACTACGAAATGGCCGAACA
>QEPC01000529.1:2369289-2389197 GCA_003113815.1 Sphenodon punctatus | reverse complement strand
CAACACACACCAACCCACCCAAACACACAGCACAGCCAAAACCAACACAATCGCAACCAAAACACATGAACAAGCAGCCACTGACACAAATACACACCCTCTCGCCTCACTCACACACCACACACACAAATTTCCGGTTTCCACAGTGATTTCTGGCTTCCCGCGATCTCGCGATATTTCTGGCCGAACGGCCGAACGCGAATGCGCGATCCACCCGAACACCAAATGACCAAACACGAATGCACGATCCGACCGCGAATGAACTAAACGGCTGAACACGAACGCGCGATCCACCTGAACGGTCGAACACGAACACACAAACCGAACCGAACGGCCGACCACGAATGCGCGATCTGCCCAAACGACCGAACATGAACACACGAACCGAATGCGGCCGAACCGAACAGCCGAACACGAACCGCAATCTGTTCGCTCATGCCTAATATTTTATGGCAGATTTTTCTTTCTATGTTTGTACAGAACCCAGCATAGCAAGACTGCCGCTCTATGGGTGATTTCAGATGTTACGCGGTCCCGATTCACCACAGTGGATTCTCGGTGGTGGTGAACCAAACAACCACCTCCCATGGTCAAAAAAATCTGTGAACAGAGGTGATGGGACCCAGACCATGGCAGGGAATTGGACCGGCAGATCACGGGCCAGGGCAACGCAACAGATGTGACGCCGATTCCCGGCCATGGTCAAAACACCAAGAAGGCATTGGGTCATCCCATCCCGGCTGATGCTGCTGCTGCTTTCCCTCCACCGCCTCCAGGTGCAGCATGACCGCATCCTCCCCCACCCATGCCTCTACCACCACCTCCTCCACTTCCTCCTCCTCCCTTGCTCTCTCGCCCTCCGCTCGCCTCTCCCTTCTGCCTTACTCCACCCCGCCCCTTCCCCCTGCTTCTGTGTGCCCTTTAAATCTCCCTCCACTGCCTGTGTTGTTGCTGGTTGCCTGGCAATGACGCTGCATGCTTTGTCCCCGGCTGGGAATCATTTCCTTTGTTTCCGGCCGGTGGTTGCTGGCCAGACGTTACTTTTTGTTAGTGCCCATTGGGAATCTCTTTGGCCACGCTTTCGGAGATGGTCCGGTGGGAAGCTCCGGAAGCATGGTTGATTTTGTCAACCATGTGGGTATTGACTGTGGTGAACATCTGGCAGTCGCTGAACCCTGCCGCGGGATTGACCGTGGTTCACTGTGGTTGAACATGATCTCGTAATGTCTGAAAATACCCTATGGTGACCAGTTCTACTGTAGACAACGTAATAAATAGAAATAAATAATATGGGTTGCAGTGTTGAAGGTATTTCTCAGTTTTTATATTATCAAATCTTCAGTAATATGTTTGTTGTTAAGGATTTACCAGACTGAAACTTATTTTTAGATCTCATCATTTTGAAAGCACTTGAGTTTAACTTTTATAAACCTAAAAATTCAAAGCCTTCTTTAGCAGAATCTATTACATGTTGGCTGGCTTCCAGCTGACATAATCAATTGGCCTAGGTTCACAAGCCTCACTGAACCTTTCAGAATCTTTTACTGTAGAGGTTTAGCACTGATAATGTTAATGGCTATGTTGGTATTTTATCAGTGGTCAAAAACCAAAAAACCAAAATTTCATTGCCTACTGTGCCAGGACTTGTTAGAGCTCTGGCTAGACATCAGCAGAGTTTACACAGCAAAAGAAAATAGCTTGAATTCTCAGTAGCAACAGCTTAGAAGTAATCAACACCTTGGAGATTGTCTCTATATTGAAATAATCTACTTTATTGTGAAATACATTGTGATAGGAAAGGCCTATCCCTAGATCTGTCTATCTAGCTGCCACCAGCATGGTGGCCGGTCATGTTGAAGGTCAAAGGAAGAAGAGAGGAAAGGAGAAAGGTCAGGAAGAAGGAGGAAGTCCAGTAGGAGCTTCCTGGGCACATCCCACCTGAGAGGGGGAAGGGGGGGCTTAGTTGCAGAGATCAGAAAGGTTAAAGTGACACACACACTAACTCACTATCTCTACTCCCAATGCCCCTAGTGGTCATTAGGGTTTGTTGGTGCAAAAGGCTGATGTCATCTGGAGCTGTTTCTCCAACACCCCTTCTCATCGCCTGTCGCACTGGCTCATGACTCCCATTTGCTCACGTAGCATCTGGAATCGATCTCTTGGTAGTGGCTTGGGCAGTCCATCTGCCACCATTTCTTCAGTTGGGCAATACTTCAACTCAATTAGCCCTTCTTCCTGTGCATCTCGAACATAGTGGTACTTTATGTCAATGTGCTTCGTTCAAGACATGGCTTTTTCCATTTCTGAGAGCTTAATGCAACTCTGGTTGTCCTCAAACATTGTGGTAGGCCTTGGCTCTTCAATTCCAAAGTCCAACAGCAATTTGTGTATACACTCAACTTCCCTGCATGCTTCACTAGCTGATATGTATCCTGCTTCTGTTGATGAGAGTGTAACAAGTGATTGCTTCCTGCTAGTCTAACTTATGGCTCCATCTCCATAGAGAAACAAGTGTCCACTGGTGGTCTTAAGATCAGCTATGTCTTCATCCCAATCTGCATCCATGTATTCCACCAGTCTAGGGTTGCTGTTTACTGGAATCTTCAATACATAGTGTGCGGTACCCTTCAGGTATCTTCCCAGTCTCTTGACTGCGGTCCAGTCATTCTTGGTTGGGGCACTTACTTTCCTGCTTAAGATTTCCACCACTGTGGCAATATCTGGCCTTGTCACTGTGGCTATATACAAAAGCTTGCCAATTGCTTTCCTGTACTGGTTGTTGGCTGGTAGAGGCTCATCACCTTCCTTTTGTTTCAGGAAATTGACATCCATTGGTGTACTGACCTCATTGGCATCTGTCAGTCCCAGACATTCCAAAAGATCCTTGATCTTTGCTTTCTGGTTGAGAAGATAACTTCCATCCTCTTCTCTTTCTATTTGAATGCCAAGGTAGTGTGAGATGCTTAAAAGTTCCTTAACATAAACTTCCTTGTTTAGGTGCTCAACAATCTCATGACTGTCTTGCTCCTGTTCATAACAGATGATCAGATCATCAACATAAGTCAGGATATAAGTCCATCTATTGTCTCTGAATCTTGAGTACAGGCAGGGGTCAGCTTGTCCTTGCGTGAACCCTTCCTTAAGCAGTAGTTTATTCATTTTCTCATTCCATGCCCTAACTGCTTACTTCAAGCCATAAATGCACTTCTGGAACTTGCATACAAGCTTCCCCCTTCCAGGTTCCTCAAAGCCTGGTGGCTGCTGCATGTAGATGTCTTCCTCAGGTTCTCCATTCAGGAATGCAGTTTTGACATCTAAATGGTCAACATGCATTGTTCTGGAAGTTGCTATGCTAAGTAGTGTTCTGATGGAAGTGTGCTTCATGACTGGTGCAAATGTTTCATCGTAGTCTTCTCCATATATTTGGGAGTATCCTTTGGCTACTAGTCTCGCCTTGTAGTGCTGTACATCTCCTTCTGCATTCTGTTTGACTTTGAAGACCCATTTGCAACCTACAGGTTTTCTTCCAGCAGGTGGTTCCACAAGTGTCCAAGTGTCCTGGCCAGCTATCGGCCAGTCTCTAAACTTCCCTTTTTAGTGAAGGTTATTTAACGGGTGTTGACCCGGCAGCTGCAGTACCATCTGGACCAGATTAATTTTCTCGATCCCTTTAAGTCTGACTTTTGTCTGGTATATGGCATGGAGACTGCACTTGTGGCCTTGGTCGACGACCTCTCCTGTGAGTTGGACTGAGGTTGTTCGACCTTGTTGATCCTGTTAGATCTCTCGGCTGCACTTGATACCATTGATCATGAGTTGTTGGTGACTCGGCTGTGAGACCGGGCAGGGATTGGCGGGACCGTTCTTGAATGGTTCTTCTCTTTCTTGGCTGGGAGAATCCAACATGTAGTACTGAGTGATGTTTCATCTTCTCTCCGGGGCCTCACATGTGCAGTTCTGCAGGGTTCGATCCTGTCCCCTCTCTTGTTCAATGTGTATATGCAGCCTTTGGGGGAGATTGTTAGGGAGTTTGGTGTACGGTGTCATCAATATGCTGATGACACTGAGCTATATATCTCTTTTACATCCATCTCAGGCCCAGCAATCTCAGTACTTACCCGGTGTTTGACGACTGTGGGGGATTGGATGAGGGTGAGTCGCCTGAAGTTAAATTCTGACAAGACAGAGGTGATGGTTGTGGGGAAGGCCGGGGGGAGTGGTGGCCACCATCATTGATGGGGTCTGTCCTGCCCTGGTATCTCAGGTTTGGAGTCTGGGGGTGCTCTTGGACCTGCAGCTCCACCTGGATGTCCATGTGGCAGCTGTGGCGAAGGGGGCATTTTGCCAATTACATCTGGTGCATTGGCTTCAGCTGTATGTCTCAGACTCAGATCTAGTCACTATCGTCCATGCTCTTATTACCTTGAGACTGGACTACTGTAATGCACCCTATGTGGGGCTAGCCTTGGTGCTGGTTTGGAGACTGTAGCTGGTGCTGAACATAGCGGCTCATCTCCTAACAGGGATGGGCCGACGTGAGCACATTACACCGGTGCTTCGCTTTCTGCACTGGCTGCTTATAGTTTTCTGGGCACAATTCAAGGTGTTGGTGCTGACCTTTAAAGTCCTAAACAGCCTGGGACCAGCCTATCTTCAGGACTGCCTTACCCGCCGGATCCTGGATCAGTCCCTGCAGTTGGCTGGGGGCGCCCGTGTTGAGGTCCCCTGAGTTTCTTGGTTGTCGACCTTGTGTAGGGCATTCTCTGTTACTACGCAGAAACTGTGGAACTTGCTCCCACTGGAGGTCCACCTGACCACTGACCTACCCTCTTTCCATAGACAATGTAAAACCTGGCTGTTCCGCTGTGCCTTTCCCAAGGGAGATGGGCTGGGTGGGTTGGGTTAGGGTGGGGGAGGGGGTAATTTGTTTTATTGTGGGGTTTTAAACTGTATTATTGTTGTTTTTAAATCTGTTTTAAAATGTTATTAGGCGCCCCAAGATGCTTTTAGCAGGAGGGGGCGGCATAAAAATCTTATAATAAATAAATAAATTCAGAAATAATCCTATTATAAAAAGCAACAAAACTCAAACTTTTCCATTCATTTGTATGCTATGGTAAATAGCCATAAAATGAACTGGCACCTGTCCCATTAGATGTTATCAGTCAAAGGGCCACAACACGACAAAACACTTGAGTTGTTTGTTTTTTCTAAGCAAGCTTTTCTTATCAATTATTAGTAGCAGCTAACTGACTGAAGCAGTAAAACAACCTATCAAGTTAAGCAACAAAATCAAGATTAATAGGCATGCTTTTTCACCTCTCCTAGTCATAGCTGCTTGCCTATCACTTAAGAAATATTTATGTGTGGAAGGTTAGATCTATTCCAGTTATTACTTGACAGGGAGGCAGTAGGGAGAGATGTTCCACTTTTCTATCTCACAGGACTTCACTGTGATTTAGTTTCATGTTTCTTTCTAAGACCTTGCTTCTTCACCTAAAAAAGCAGAACTGTGAGGCTAAGACTTCATTTACAAGAAAAACCCCACATATTAATATATTTATTTTATTTAAATATTAATCCCACTGTTCCCTGCAAAAGGATGAGGGCAGCTTACAAAATAAATATGAGCATATATAAACATATACAAAAACATATAGATTTTTTTAAAAAAAAACATTAAAATACAACCCCTCAAAAAAAACCCAACCCACCCAGAACCTCTCACAAAGCCCACCCAATTCCACCTCCCCATTCCTCACAGACAGCCCCTACACAACATTACCCCAACTACTCCCTCCAGCCACCAGCCCCTATCCCTGCCTCCCAAATGCTTTTTCAAAAATAAAAGTTTTATATGGCCTCTGGAAGATGCTCAGGCTCAAGTGAACCTCCAAGAGAAGGGAGTTCCACAGCACCAGGGCAGCAATCGAAAATGCCTCTCTGCGAGCCCTTGTTGTACAAACAAGACTAATGGATGGGACTCACATGGAGGTGCGCCACCCGGCCGATCGCAAGAGCCATAGTGGGGCATGGGAGGACAGGCAGACTTTCAGATATGTGGGGCCCAGACCATTTAGTGCTTTAAAGGTCAAAACCTGAAGGTGAGGAATTGCACATAAAGATAAGGAATTCCTTCCCTTCTTAAACCACATGGACGCTGATGGTAAACCTGCAGCTGCAATTACAGGACAACTTCAACACAATACTAGCAGAGCTCTACTTGTCATAAGGATGTTCCAAAGGCAAATCCAGAGAGACCAGAAAGTATCCAACTTTTTGATCTTATAAGTTCTGGAAGTAGAAAGGGTAGGGTAATGTTGCGGATGTTCAAGGCAACTGTTCCTGACTTCAATTTCAACAATTCCTGTGGATTTAACACTTTCCTGTCTTCTCTCACAACACTTCTCATTCTTTTTCAAGAAGAGCTGGTCTTACCTATTTTGTTTCTGCAGACAAAATAAACTTTTGCACACTCCACCCAATTTTTTTTAAAAAATGTGTTTAATATACTGCTGTAACTCAGTCCTTGGTTTTCTTCAGAATTTGCTGAGGACCAGTGCACTTGACCTCGGTTTGCTGAGTCCCAAAGTTCCAAGGAAGAGCCCTGCAACTTCAAGACTCAGCAAAACCTTGGCCAAATGCAGGAAGGGGGAGGGCAAGGGCAGCAGGTGCAGGGAAGTGGGCAGTGGGGAGCCGAGGAAGGAAGTAGGCAGTGGTGGCCTGGGAATAGCGGGCAGGGAAGAGGGCTGACGGGACCGGGGAAGAGGGGGCACTCACCAAAAGCCACAGGGATCTGGGTATGCTGCTCCAGTCTGGATAAGAAAAGTTAGAAATGTTAAGAAATGGGTAAGAAATGTTAAAGCGGTGTTAAAGTGCATGTCTGAAAGTACCCTTTATCATAAAGAATATCTTGAAAGTTCTGTGGAAGAATAATATCAACTGGGGTATATTTAAAGACTGTAATTGGACTTTATCCCAGACAAGGCTAAATAGAAATATGTTTTATATCATTATGCATATCCTTTTGTGATAAAAACAGCTTTATATTTTGTAGCAGCATGAAAAATTGTGCAACAGGGGAATGATAATATTAAAAAAGGAAAAGAAGCAATCAAAAAGAAAGGGGGAGATTCCTCATATCCCTCTGTAAAGGAAGTAATAAATTACTTCTGTGAATAATTTCAAAGACTTGAATAAACTTCATGTATCTCCCAGATGACTCTTGGGGGAAAAAATGAAGTGTCTCAAACCCTTGAAGAAAGAGTATAAGACAATTCTCATTTAAAAAAATAAAAAAATAAAAATCTAAAACATAAAAATGTGAGAGCTACAATATTTACTGTATAAACCCCTATCAGAGAAAGCTCTAAAAGAATCCTGAAATAGCATATCAAAAGTCTATAGCCCATGAAATTTCTTCAGTAAACTTTAAATCCTCCCCAACATGTACATTCTTTTATATACGATTCAATAAAGAAATTGCATTACCACTTTTTAAGAGACTGATTTTTTTTAGATCATGGTATTCATAGGTTGCAAAATAGGTGTAATCAATAAATTAATTTTATCTCTTCCTTGCTCTGAGAGTTATCTACAATAATGTCAGCATTTGGTACTACATTATGTGATAATTCAGTGGACACCTTAGCACCAAGCACCATGCAGAGCTGAAAAAAACAAATTCAAAATATTCAGAGGCAGTCTAGTGTTGCTATATCCATGGATGTGGATCTACATTTGCCAGACTTATTTTTTTTTTTTAAAAGTCTATTTAAAAGAATTTAAGAAGAGACACTTATGGAAAAGTCCAGTTGTGTGTTCAATTTCTGAATGAAAAACTATTTGTGTCTCACCGATGATATTAATCTGATTGAACCCTCACAAGAAGAGGTGACAAAATTTTGAGAAAGTCATGATGGAAGCAGAGAAGTTAGGTCTGAAGCTATCACATGAAAATAGCCTTATGTATGTTAAAAAGTGCAGATATGTCTATCCAAATCTGAGGGAGAACCAAACTGTTGACCATTTCAAATATCTGTGTTGGTATAATTATCAGAATTGCTACAAGAGTATTTGAATAGAGAATATTTAGAGAAGTAAGATATTACCATGAAATTTAAAATTAAACTTTTGTTGTCTTCAGCATCTTGCTATAGACATGATAGACATGCACAATCAACCAGGACATGAAGAGGTAAAGAATTGTAAGGCACCCTGAGCCTAAGGGATAGGATGGGAGAGATTAATACATTAATGAATGAATGAATTAAATGTTGTATATTGGCTCTGCTTCACATACAAACAACAAGGAAATAATCACCCACATTTAGAGCATAGCTGGATATATGGCTGATATCATCAAATATGTGAGGCAAAGGAAACTGGAGTTTGTGGGTTTGCAAGTTAGAAATGAAACAAATAGCTTTTGTATTCATGGATTGATTGACATTTTCATGTAGACCTCCAAATATCTAAATGATATCTGCAACTAAAATGAAAGTGCATATCCACATATTCAGGTATTTTAGTTCAGATAGTTCATTGTCCTGATCAGGTCTAAGTTCTCCTGCTGCCAGAGCCCAGCCCACTCCTTTGCTGCTCACTCCTTGAACCAGATCACTCACCCAGGTCCTTCTTCCCCCTCTACTGAGCTCTGCTCAGGACTTTGGGCTTTACTGCTGCCTCTACCACGCCCTTAGGCAGCTGTCCCTAATTACACCCTCTGGTGTTCTCCCGAGGTAGAGCCTGGCGCCTTCCTCTGCTATACCTTCCCCAGTACTGAGGGTTACTTAGGCTTTTCCCCTCCCGGGCTGACTCTACCATGTCTTTTTGCAGCTGCTGAAGCTTAGGCACTATCCTCCACTCTGTATAGTGCCTGCAGTCCCATTAACACCTGTATCCAGGCTGGTGCTAGCTCTTAAAGGGGCAGCAACCCACAGGGACACTGCCTTGTCACACTAGTTCTATAAATAAATATCTATATTTAAAAAGTTGCTGAGTGCTGCTGACCCAGTAAAAAATTGTTTTTGTATGAATACTGTGATCTTGAACTCTTCCACTCTGACATAGCAGCAGAATACAATGTTTTTCATGAGAACCTCCACTCCTAGCCACCCTCATTTTCTTTTTTAAGTGCCCAATTTTATAGGCTATTATTATACCCAAGAATCACTTCTCTTATCTGTAGTGGAGTATCCCAATGATTGAACTGCTGTTTCTCTCCCCTGTAACAGGGATGCATTACAAAGCATACATAGGCACTGCAGTGGAATGAATGCATGCACTGAGCCCACAAAACATCACTTTAAAGGCCTTTAAAATGTACCTTTGAGATTGAAAGGGAACAAAAGAGGAAGCTTCAAGTGACCAATCTAAAATTAATATTCTTTTTCTTCTCCATTGACTTTAAGATTGTGAACCAAGAAAATGTTGAGAATTTTAAACTCTATTTATGCTGCACTTGAAAAGGAGTCCATTGGGTAAATATCAGCCAAAGGAGAAAATCAGAGGGTGATACAAAAGATAAGGGATCACTTTTCAAAAAGGAAAGGAACTACGGAGTACTGTAGGTCTCACTTCCTTCAACTACAGACAGGGAGAAAGGCGGGGAGTAAAAGTAGAGGTGAAGTCATGAAAAGGCTATGCAGTTGGCTAGTAATGTTGAAAGGAGAAAGCCAGTGGACACATAGAGAATACAGCAAAGAGAGTGAGTAGGAGTTCTTTTCCAGATTTTCATGATAAAAAAAAGGAGATGGGGGAAAAATAGACCTAGTAAGTGGGAAGCAGCTATATAGGTTTAGGGTGTGATTCTCACCCTATTCAAGTCAATGGACCATGTTCTATTGAGTATATGGGTGAAAACAGACATGACGCTAACCACCCTTTAACCACCCTTGGTGGTTATTTATGCATGTATTGGTGCCATATGCAGCCCTGCAACATGGGGTGATTTCAGACGTGACGGGGCGCATTCGCCCCGTCACAAAATGAAATCCGAATTCCCCGCCGGGATGACACCGTCACGCCATAACAGATGGGGGGAAACATCCGTTTCCCCCAACAGACGTTACGTGGTCGCTGCCACCACAGGGGATTGACTGTGGTGGCCTTTGACCACGTAACGTCTGAAATCACCCATGCATAAATAACCACCAAGGGTGGTTAAAGGGTGGTTAGTGTCATGTCTGTTTTAACCCTAAGAAACAGTGAGTGTTGAACTCATATTCTTTTTAGGTTCTCAGTATTTTGGGAATTGTATTGTAAGGTATTGTAAGGTATTTGGGAGCCCAATGGGTTTTTAAGTCGAATGTGATGACAAGTGATATGGGGCAGTCACTCTGTTGTGACACTAATGGTCCAGTTCTGAGGCACTAGCCAGACTGACTCAAAAGCACAAGGTTAACTTTACATTTATGGGTAGTCCAACTCAAGGGAATTGTAGCTACTCACATACTTTAGAGTTGTGCCTTTGCCTAAGTATTTTGCAGGTTCAGAATTAGAGTGACCTTTGCCTCATAAGTCTAGACTCTGATCCAGGAAACAGTTTTAAGTATCGTTGTGGCACTGGCAAATAAATAGTGAATTATATGTGAACTGACAAATTTTCTGGTTTTGGAAGCACCTGAAAGTTTTGTTTTTGTTGTTTGGTTTAAATGGTTGGCTTTATTTCTAAATGTATCATCACTACATTAATAGTACTAATTATCAAGTAGGGCCAATTAGTGTGCAAGGGGGTAAAATTTGGTAATTCTTATTTTTATTCTAGTTTAAGTGCCAGTTTTTGCAGGGTGTGTGTGTGTCTCAAACCTTTGGGCCTTTATTAAGGGGAATAAATTTGGTAGCAGTTACAACAACTGGTTGGGAAGCAACCAAGAAGGGAGGTGCAGCCTACATGTGTAGCCTCAGTGGGGCCAATCCCATGCCCCATGCACAGCTCGCATATCCCATGTGGAAGTCATGTGCACCCCCTTTATTGGAGAATTGTGCTGTGTGGATCCACATAGGAACTGCATGACCAGCGCACAGAGGGGGGTATGGGATTGTAGCCTCTGTGTGTAAGGTTGGTGCAGCCTTCAAAGTGCATATGCTTGTATGCAGGGGCGACCCTGCAATCAGTAGCAAAGGACTTTAGTACCAGTGAACTCCAGGGCACAGCGGGAAGGGGGATCCCACACCCTCACACCATCCCTGGCAGGGGTATCCTGTTCAGGAGTGTCATTAACTCAACATGAGGATTCAGTTTCCTAGGTGACTCCAGCTGCCCACAAAATTGGAGGTCAATACTTGTGTTTTGAATGCAGAAGCCAAACAGGGCTTTTCTGTGATAATTTGTGTTTTTTAAAAACCTGAATACACATCCCTAATTGATCAGCCAACAGGAAAATGAAACTATTATGATTCTTACTAAGCTGCTGAAAATGCAAGAAAACAAAACAAAGAAAAACAATAAAATATATTTCCCATCACAGCAATGTATGCATGATCTAATTAGGATATATAGCCTAAAGAACCTCTTGTCTTCTTGTCGGCCTTGGAGTGGAATGCTGCCATTTATGCTACTTTCTAATCAATTTTAGATGGTAGCTATTGTGCTTTCTCTCTTCCCTTATTATTTTCTAGTCAAAACAGCTTCATCCTGGTGTCAGTGGAGGAGATGCCTGACCATCTACTTAAAAAAATGAAATGTTTCATTAAAGAAACATACTTATATCTACCATGCAGAAGATGATCCATATTAGATGCAAACTTTGAAGAGACAGCATATAAAGAGACACAGTAAAAGAATTAGCGAGGAAGGGAAGACTGTAAATTGAATTTATCTGGAGTTCAAGAAGATGTTTGAGGAGCTACCTCTTTAAATTTGTTTGGAAAAAAAAATCAAAATTGACTCTGAGTGTAGAGCACTTTTACATGAGTAGGGAAAAAATGATATAGGGCAAATATATTGATCTAAGAGTAGAAGAACAGTGAGGTGCTGTAGGGTTATATACTTATTTAACTTACTGGTATTCTGAGAGTGAAGTAACAGGAATTTTAATGACACTCCATGATAACACTAAATTAGGATGAATTCACTGACCAAAACTTAATGCAAATGGTTCAAGAGAAGTGAGAAATATGGGAAATAAATGATATGATATTTAACTTGAAAAAATGCAAGCTAAGTAAGTTTTGGAGAACATAATTCAAAATATAGATATTTTGGAGGATAGCAGTTGAAAAAGCAATATATTTGGACTCCAATCCGTGCATGACACACAGACCAACCACACGCTTTGTGCATACATATAACAATGTCACTGCTGCCAAACAGACCGAGCCGCCATGTCCATAGCTCTCTCTCCTTTCTCCTCTGTGAGATAGGATGGGGGAGAGGGCTTTGAGTGTTGGTGGCAGCAGCAGTGGAGTTGGACAGGTGGCAGTGAACTTTTTGGAAGCTCCGCCCTCCCCCCCTCCAAGATAGGAGGAGGGAGAGGGCTTTGAGCTGCTCTCCCAGCTGAGCATAATAAATAAAAATGACAATAAAAACATAATCAATTAACTGATGGTTATTTCTAAACATATTACCTTGTGTTTACCAATTTAGATACCTACATGGGCCTGAAATGAGAAATCTTGGTGAGTGCTGTTTCCATCAAAACCAGGGTGTTCGCCGAGACTCATGCGATACGAAAACTTACTGGCTTTCCCACTGTTTTTGTCGTTTTCTGCGGGTTTTTGAAAGTTGAACAGGATTCCTACAAGCAGGTTCCAAGCCCTATGTGTGCCCCGCACTCACCCATGGGGGTTGTGGAGACAAATGTGTGTTGGCTGAGTGCTGGGGAAGTGCTAGAAATGGCCATTAAAATGCTGTAAAATTGTAGTAAAATTCCAGGAAAGTGACAAAAAGGGATGAAAAGTCCTGGGAAGTGTTAAAAAGTAAGAAAAAGTTATAAAAGTGATGGGAAAATAGCAGAAGCATGGAATCACCAGAAAATTACAAAGTATTGATGAACATTCGCAAGCACTCCCGAAAGGTCAGTATTTCCCTTCGGAACAGGAACACTCGCCCTTGTCTCAGTCCTATACCTAAGGATTCATGAGATTAACTGTCGTCACACTGGATTGACAATATAGGCTACCTAAACTGGTAAGGTAATCACAAAGTAATACAGATGTGCTTAAAATGATGTCAATAAAATGGTAAATAAAATGCTAAAAATGATGAAAGGATAATCCACTTGAGTACTATTTAAAAATATTTGTCCAATTAAAGGATGCCAATAAATTTACTTAATTTTTTTAAAAGGATTACAGGATTAGAGTCATAGGGTGATTTCAGATGTTACATTTTCGGCATTCACCACAGTCAACCGCTGTCAAATGCGGGTGATGCGGCTCGCATCCAGATGTTCACCACAGTCAAACGCAACCCGGGGTGAAACTAACCACGCTTCATGAGGTCGGGATGGAAGGAGGTCCAGAAGTGTTGTGAAAGTCCACCATGGCAGGGGTGAATGAAAAGTAACTTCTGAAGGAAAACCCCTGGCCGCGGTGGAAGGAAATGAACATGGGCCATGGTGACGGCATGCAGCGTTGCTGCTAGGCAACCAACAACAAGCGGAACATGGAGGGAGATTTAAAGGACAGGCAGCAGTAGGGAAACGTGGCAGAGAAGTTGATGGAGTGGAGGGAGGAGGAAATGGAGCGAAGGATGGAGCGAGAGGGTGAGGAGGAGGTGCAGTAGCAGCAGCAACAGCAGGAGGGGGAACCTGACCCAGCAGGGGACACCCAGTGGCACACGGGGCCACCCTGGAAGAGGGTAAGGGTCGCAAATGAGAGCGGGTGGGTCAGAACAGGGGACAGGAGGGGCACAGGAGGAAGGTAGGGAACACAGGTGAGAGGAGCATAACCGGCAGCCCCCACTGTACCCCCATACAGACCAGCAAGAGGGCATGCACCCCAGAGGAGGCAGAGGCCAGAAGGAGACAGGGAGAGGTGGTGGCCACGGAAGAGGAGGAGGTAGCGGAGGTACAGGTACCCCAGCACCGGTACTGCAGGGGGGGTCAGGGGGGGCTCCAGGAGACCCACGACCTTATTGCTATCTGGGTGACACCTGAGATGCAGGCGGAGTTTGCAGTCAACACCCGGAATGAGCAGGTGTTCACCCAGATAGCCATGGAGATGAGGGAGGTCAGATACGACCGTATGCCCATGCAGTGCCGGACGAAAATCAAGGAACTCAAAATGGGGTTCAAGGATATATCCGACAACAACCGGCGCTCAGGGTGGGCTACACATGCCTCCCCCTACATGGATGCACTGAGCTTGGTGCTGCACCACAAAGGCTCCATAGTGTCCCAGTGCCTGGTAGGAAGGGGTGCCTTGGAGGAGCGGTCCACTCACGATGACCCCCCCTTTGTAGCTGGAGGTCCCAATGCAAGCCCCGCCACCAACCACCGACACCAGGGAGGAGATGTCAAGCACCTCAGGCACATGCGTCCGACACTCCCCCGGCCTGACATCTGGAGAGGCCACACATGCCCCAAGGAGACTCTGAGGAGGTGGAGGTGGAGGAGGAGACAGTCACCCTGACACTCACGGTCTGCCAACCAGGAGACCAGGCAGACACTATCCCCAGCGACCAGCCAGCCTCTGAGGGAACGTACACCGAGGGAACAGGCAAGGACAGGTCAGGGCATGTGCACAGAACCTAATGAGAGGGGGCAACAAGGCAGTGGGAGGAGAAGGGCAATGACAGTCCCTCACGGCCCCAATGACAGGGATGGGGCATGGGCCGATGGACCGGCAAAGGAGGTGTGCGGTGCCCATGCAGGGGGAAAGGAGCACCCAGAGCACTGTGACAGGACACTTGCCCCCTCAACCCCCACTGGCCGCACCGCAGGCCCCGCCAGCACCGCAACACCCGCAACCCCAACTGCATATGGGACCGCGGATCCGGGGACCTATTCCCACTCAGCACAGACACCAGCAGCCAAACTGCCTGGCTCTGAGACAGCCACAGCTGACTTCCAGGGGCGGTGGACAGGGGGCAGGTGCTGGGACCCCAGGCCTGGCACCTGACAGCACCTCCTCCTCCACCTTGGACGAGGCAGGGTCAGTTGCAATGGCATCACAGTTGGTAGGGGGAGGGGAAGGACAAGGGGCACCAGGGGCAGGAGCAGGGCAGCCTAGGGGACTGGTAATGAAGGGGGCACCTGACACCACCCAACAGGGGGTGGGTGGGTGGGTGGGGCACATGGGTGCAATGGTGTAACGAGGTTCTGAGCAGGAATGGGGGAGCACATTATAAAATCTTTGACACACCTTAATCTGTCCAAGAGCTTTATTCCATGCATTCACAGTGCAACAGCAGCAGCGGTGTGACTGCATGCACTAGGCGGTCTATGTTCAGAGGGTCCATGGTGACAAGGGCCTCAGGGACTCAGGGCCTCGGGGCCTCGGGGCCTCAAGGACGTGCCAGATGCCAGCGCTGCCCTGATGCGATTGCCTTAGCAGTGCTCACGGGGGTTGGGCACATTGGTATACAGTGGTCCCGGGCCAGGCAGGCGGCATGGGGGGGTTGTCAAGAGCTGCACTGTTGGTCTCGCATATGTTGTGGAGGACACAGCAGGCTCCAATGACAAGGGAGGAGGTCTCCATCGTATATTCCAGCCGGCCAGCTAGGCAGCCCCAATGCTGCTTTAGGGCACCGAAGGACCTCTCAATCACGGTGCGAGCGGTGCTGAGGCGGGTGTTGTACCACTGCTGAGCTGGGGTGACGGCCACAGGAAACGCCTTCATCAACCATAACTTCAGAGTATAGGCGGGGAGATTGTGAGGATGCGAGCGTCATGGCTGCGGCCCGAGTGCCCAGTGAAGATGTTAGTGAAGCGCCCCCTATGATTCACCAGGCCCTGGAGTTGTACAGAGTGGTATCCGTGCCAGTTGATGTACTCGGCCTCATCATTGTCCAGGGGCTGCAGGATCTCTATATGGGTGCCATCGATCACCCCCAGACAATTGGGGAAGCCCAGATCAAGGAAACCCTGCATAACGTTGGCCTGATCGATAAGCTGGATTACATGCTTCATGAGCACCCCCTCCACCGCCTCGCAGAAGTCCCGCACTATACACGCCACAGTTGTGAGCTCCACTCCAAAGTGCTGTGCAATGGAACAGCAGGACTCAGAGGTGGCCAAGGCCCACACAGCGATGGCAACCCACTGTGGCACGGAATTGGGGTCCTGCATATCGGTCCTGAGGGGCTCGAGACACTCCCACAGCTGCTCAGCTAGTAGCATGAGGGTGTGCCTGTCCATTCTGAAGTGTCTGACCCAGGTGGCATCGTCCCTCAGTGCCAGCATGCTCTGCCACCACTGGTGAGCCCTCGGCACGGCCCATGTGTGCCTCTGGATGGGCATTGCAAGCTGCAGCACTAGGTACCTGGCAGCCCTCCCACGGGACCCTGGGATAGCAGGGCCCTGCTGCCTTCTGGAAGGTTGTTTGCCCGTAGCACCGGCATGCTGTAGGCCAGTCCAAGACACCGTGCTGTCCACAGGGCTAGGAGTCAGCCGGCCCTGCAGGTAGTGTGACGGGTGTGTGCCCCCAACCTGGCCATTTACCGCTGGTCCACCTGCATCCTGTCTAGCTCATCCATGCTGATCCCCACAAGTGCTACGTGTTCCTGGAACCACTCTGTCACCGCCTGCAGGAGGGTCAGGCGAGCTCCAAGCTGTGCGCGATCCATCCCAGCGGGTGTGGCTGCTCTGTTGATTTGAGCCACGACTGGGGAAACGTGTGCTCGCCACCACCCCTGACTACACACGTGTGCCTAATATACCTACGACTCCGAACCCCCACCCCCAGGGGCCATTGGGTGCTCACTGGTGACCGCACAGCCCCTGACTAAAGGGCTGGTGGCCCTGGAGCTCAGTCCCCTGCATGGGGAATCCGCCCTGTTCTGCCTCCCCCTCCGCCGGCCTGTGACCTTGACTCCCTGGGCTGTGGTTCTCCCTGTGCGTGCTCTTGCTGGAGTTCCTATCTCATCTAGCAGGTGTATATGTGTGGGGATGTTGGCCTTGCCTGCCTGCAGCTGTGTGCTGCCCACTCCCTTCGCCTCCCTCCATAGTGGCCCCATTGTTCCCGTCATGCCATTATCTGTTGGCCTTGGCGGCCCCTGTTTAACTATGGAGCCCCCCGGCCCTGCATCCCATGCTGCCCCCACATCCGCTGCTGCTCAGACCCTCCAGGAGCTGAACCATGGCGGCTGCATCTCATCCAGATGTATATATACCTCGGTATATATACACTATATATACCCAGGCTGAGGAGAGAACAATTGAGTCAGGAGGAGATCACCAACCACACTAGATCAACAGGAATAACAAGCGAGAGAGGCTGTGTGATTATTTACCCACACCTTTGGATCCTTCTGAGAGGAATCAAAAGGAGCTGGTAGGAGTTTACTAACTCATTTACACACATGTTTTGTTTTGTTATACTTACCTGCATGCAGCGCTTATGGCTCCATTCCTTAGAGAAGAGTCAAGGCAAGGTGGAGGAAGTTTATGTTGTGAGTTATTTGAATTATATTTGTCTGGTTGTTTGATTGGTTATTTGCTTGACAATATAGGCCTTCAAGTCACTTTTTTACCAACTTAACTGTGTGGTGTCTTTTGTTTTAATAAGATCCTGGTTGCTAATCTGTGGCATGGGGGTGGTGAGCCTGTAATGGGCCATGGACAGATGAGGAATTCACCCCAGAGATACACACCTGGGTCATAGCTTAATCCTTTCTCTCAAGAACTTACAACCTGTGGCTCAACTTAATTATCTTCCAACGGAGCTAGTTGGTGTCAAATAAAACTCACATTGGGCATGCAGTAATATCTACATGCTGATTTCCATGGAAATTTAATATGCAAATCTGAGAGCAGACATTGGAGCACAATTTTCTTTTCCTTTTTTTCCTGACTGTTAAAGTGGCAATCGCTACCACTTCCTCTCTGAAAGCTAATCCATGGGAGAGGAAATGTCACTCTAACTTCACAGTGATGTTATTTTAAAAGAGAGATCAAAAGCTAATTCTTCTTGGTTTGATGACCTCCCTAGTATGGCAAGAGCTTCCAAATGATTGCCTTCTAGACAGTTCTTATAGAGAACTGCTGACACATTGTCCTGATGGAGAAGGGACCAGCAGTTGGTCTTTGTAGCTAACAAAACCTTTTAAGCTCCTACTAGCAATCCCGTGCAGAAGAAATGATTAAGGAAAAGCCACCTCCAGGCATGAAAAACTCCTCACAATAAACCCAGATGGGATAAAATTAGATTCTGTTATCAGGTTGGAAAAGCTAAACGTTAATGCTGTAATTGCAGCCCAGAAAACGGCTATATAGAGGACTGATAAAGCCATTTTAAATTAAAGATGGGTATGGAGTAAAATACAAGTTGCTAGCTTGTAACTGAAAGTTCTGAAAATATTAGTCATTTCCCTTAAGGGAAGAAATTAAATTGCTAAAATTTTGATTGATGTAAGAAGCATTTCAGATGCTTCTTACATCTGCCCTCGTCCGCCAGGCCCCCACCCTCCACACCTTCAAGTCCCTCCTCAAAACCCACCTCTTCCACTCCACCTTTCCTAACTCCTGCTAAGCATCCCGACCCAGGATTATCCATCCCCCACCTGTTATCTGCAAACTCCCAATTGTCTGTAACCAAGCCAAGAACATGTACCTGAGCTCTCACATCCTCATGAATATTGCAGCCCTTGTCTCTCCTTCTGTTCCCCCTTCCCTGCCTCCCCTCCCCCTGTCTTTAGATTGTAAGCTCTCGGGCAGGGACCATGTCTATCTTACTCTTTGTAAAACGCCAGGTACATCAGTGGTGCTATATAAATAATAATAATAATAATAATAATAATAAATATAAATTAACCAGATTAAATGTAACTGATAAAACATTGTGACTTTGCTAGTTGTCCAACCAAAGAATCCAGGACCATGTCTAACCCATGTCTACCAATAAGTTATGTGTATTTTCATAGTTTAAATACCATAGTTAGAGTTGGTAAATAAAATGTGACATTAGTATAGTTGCCCTACCTTTGCACATGTACCACAGGGACACCATGGTTAAGGATGCATGGACATTTACATTAAAAACAAAAACAAAAGGTCCAATGAATAATGGTGTATCTGATCTAAAGTCACAATAGTGACTGTATAGTGGTAATCAGTCAGGTCCCTATAAACTCAGTGGTTCTACTCATCTGCACAAAAGGCATTCCATTTTTAATTTTTCATACTTGAGAGTCCCAGGTTATTCTTTAAAAGAAAATTTATTGGCAATTCCCCCCCCCCAAAAAAAAACCAACCCCAAAGAAACCCACTCAATGGCCCTTTTTAAATGAAATGCTCCCATGCATGGACACCCATCATCAATGCAGGAGAGAATCCCGTGTATATGTGGAGGTGTGTGTGTGCATGCTCCTGCGTCCCATGCATCCCCACCTGTACCCCCACCCCTATGCATGGAGCAACTGATGAAACTTGTGAAAATGTGGGGATGGGTGGAGGGTGAGGGTGCACCTATCTGCACCTGTACCCCTGCACGGCCCACAGCAGCATGTACATGGACCGCCCCCATTGACGGTCCATATAAAAAGGGTCTATGTCTTTGGCAGAAATTTATCATTTGGGAGGACTGCCAAACATCAGCAAAATTTCAGCGTATGAAAATGAACCCAGGTGAAGTGCCATCTAGAGGTGGGACCCCAAGCCCATTACCAGCTACCGGATTTACCGGTTACCGGTTCTCTAAAAACCGGATTCCCGGATTAAATCCGGTATACCGGTACCGGTTTTATTTCATTGATTTCAATGGGGCGCTGTGTCCCCATTGAAATCAATGAAATAAATTAATTCC
>QEPC01000529.1:2276744-2369189 GCA_003113815.1 Sphenodon punctatus | reverse complement strand
TGGGGGGTGTCCCCCCTTCCACCCGCGCAGCCTAGACTCGGGGAGGGTTTGTTTTTTTTAACTTTTTTGGTGGGGCTTTAAGTTTTTACATTGCAGCCATTTTTAAATGGCTGCAATGTAAAAAAATCCGGTACCCGGAATCCGGTACCCAGACCGGATTTACTGGGTCGAATCCAATAATGCTGGTACGCCCAGTACCGGCATTATCGGATACCGGATTTACCGGTTTTCCCGCCCCTAGTGCCATCACCGCATGTAATTTTTTTACCGGAAGAAACTACAAATGTCACATAACTTTTTCAGTGCAAAATCATAAATCATCATATATGCACTCAAAAGGTTTGTGAGACTTAGTAACCTGTCAAAGAATGGGGTTTGAGTTGCAATGTTGTAACAGAATTCTAAAGCAGATAAATTCCCAGTTTGTCGGTAATGATATTTCACACAGCATAAGACATTTTTATATGCAATCTTTAGCAATTTGTTTCCTTCCTGTATGCTTTTCTCAAAATGAAGTACTGCCCCACAATTTTGGAAGTTCCTCCCCTTGGAGATTTCATCAGTGCCTGAGCCTGCTCATTTTCCAGAGGCAATGTAAGATATTTTTATTTGACTAGCCATTTGTCAAGCGAGGATAGGGTATGGGGAGGTTTGGATATGGGTTTTTAGCTTTTCTTATTTTTGTCTATTTGGGATCTCCCTGAGATCCTGGTATAGGGCAGGTTATTAAATAAATAGTTTGTGTGTTTGTTGATAATACCGTGTTGTCACATGTATTAGAAATTCACACCTACTTAACTGAACAATTGTTCATGTACTTTCTTGAAGGCCACATTGCACACATTCATTCTGAAGGATCCCCCATTGGCATTTAAGAAATCACCATTATGGAAATTAATTGCAACCGTTTGGGTGTTTTCAAACAAGAACCACTCAGTCTTCTGAGTCTGTGTTCAGTCCGTGCCATCCCCAATCAGCCCCCACTCACATATTTAGTGTGTCCAGCCTAATAAACAGGCAGCTCCCTGCATATATTTCATGTGCTTGCAGGCAGTCCCCACTGGCAGTGCCAGTAAAAGCAAGATCAGAGAGAGGAACAGGAAGTAGTCGGATGCTCTGTGGATGCTGTAGGATTTTTGCCTGTGACTCTACTGTGCTGGCAGACCTGTACACATGGAGGCCTTGCACGCAACCTAATTGACAGGACACGGACACATTAGCCTACATTCAGCCGCATAGCAGGCTCCATATTCTCTCAGACCACGCCGTGAGTGAGGGCTATGTGTCCGGTGAGTGGTGACCATACGGCCTGTGGGGGCAAACACCTAATAAATGGGCAGGTGGACATTGACTTGGTATAGGCTATTGTGGGCTATCGTCTTGGTTGATAACACCCACTCTTCTAAGAACTGCTAAGTAGAAACCACTGCAGTTAACAACTTTGCTGAGAAATGTTCCTGAGTACATCAACATAGAAATTACAAAAGAAACTAGCTCAGTTCAACAGGTTTTAAGTGTATCTAAAAAAATAAACCTTCCAAAGATCAATAACCCATGAAATATGAAAACTGCTGTATACGGAATAGTTGTATCTTTTCAAGCTTGTGTGAGTACAGTTATTTGCTATCTGTATTCTACTGAGATTGCTTATTTTTACCTTGTATCTGTCTAGGCTGTGAGTAAGATACTTATTTATAAGCAAGTGAAGGAGACATTCCTGTTGGGTCATAGATAGTGCTCTTAGTTGTAGTTGGATATATATTTTTTTAAAATGCACACACTTCTTGCAGGATGGAGGTGACCTGCAAGTCTCATGTCTGAAGATAACCTGAATTTCTGCTTAATCGTTTGGAACATCTCTTGGAAAAGATCAATTTTCAATTGACAGGAACATTCACTATTGCAAACCTCCCTGCTGGAATCCAGAGCTGAAGACATTTATTAGAATGTAATGAATGGCAGGGATGCTCTCTTTAGCTATTAGGCAAAGGCATGGATACGTACCAAAAGAAAATCCACATAATCAAAGACAGAAAATTAACAGTATGTTAAAACAGACTGTTTTTGTGTCTGTGGTTGCTGACAAGTCACCAGATGCTCAAGATCAATAGATGTTTTGCATATTTTAATTATTCTTCTGGGTTTAGATCTTAATTACTCTTATGAACTTCAGGTAGTTTTGGCAGACAGAGTTTACCTTGAAGCTGTGAGTTTCACTGTTGTTTCATCGGCTAATACAAGGTACCAACATGCTGATGTAGAATTTGTTTCTGTCACTGCTTTTATTTCTGGCAACTTATCCTGAATACTAAAGCTTAAACCAAGCAACTTGCACTGATTGGATCTGCGACACAACATAATTCTGATAATTTCACTTACATTGAGAAAAAAAGTGTGTTTATTAGAGCACTTTGTTCTAAAATTCTAACTTAATTTCCAGTGAGAATATAGCAGGCACATGGCTACTAAAGTTTGCAAAGAAAAAATGTTGGACAAATAATAAAACAATGGGTGTTTTTAAGACACACATTTCTCCTGGATGTTTGGTGTAGCATCCAGAACTTTCTGTGTGTCTAAATCACTCATCCAGATATTAAACATCCAGATCTTTGAACTTCTGTGTGAAACTTCTCCCAGAACTTTTGTGTGTAAAAGGTTCTCCTGGTAAACTGCTTTGCTCCAGGTAGCTGTGGTCACTTGGTTTCCATGGCTGCCTGTTACGTTTACAGCTGCGGCTACTTTAGGCTGCTTCAGGGCAGTGTTTGTGTGAAGAATGCATCCAGGAACTGCCTCAGGGCAGTGTGTATGTCAAAAATGAATCTGGAACTTACTTGTGGACTTGTAAACCCGGAAGACTGGAACATCCGGAACTTTAATGTGTGTCTAAAAATGCCCAATATTAAATATGAACAGAAGTAAATGAGATTTTTTTAAAAACACTGCAATCGTTTGCATGTACTTGAAAAAGCTGGGTATACCATGCCACACACTGCTGCTAAAGGACATTGTATTCAAATAAAACAAAACAAAACACAACACAGCACAAAAATCCTTGTAATTCATAGTTGCAATAGCAATCAAACAATGAGAAATTATTTATTTATTTTTCAGAGGAGGAGGTTGCTGCTCCTGGACCTTTGGTGGTGGTGGCTGGATCCTTGGATGAGGAGCAAGCGGCAGGCACAGCTGCCAGTTTGTAAACTTTTTTTTTTACATTGAGGACAAGAAAGGTTCTATCTGTTAAAATGAGCTCACTGGTGTGCGGGTGGGTGTGTGGGTGGTGGGCATCAGTCAGACACAAACAGTGGGCATCAGCGGGTAGCCAGGGTCTCCCCATTGCCATCCCTTCCCAGCAACCAAAGAAGGGCAGAATTTGCACGTGCCAGCCAAGGTCTCTCCATTGCCATCCCTAGCACCCCAGGGAGGGCATGATTTGCACGTGCCAGCCAGCGGATTTCTAGTTGCAATCCCTAGAACCCAAGGAGGGAGGACTAGGGGCATCATATTAAATGCATGACATTACTTAGGTGTTGTTTATGTGTTCCTGTTTCAGAGAAGAATCAGATGCTGGCGCTGTTGCCACGCCACGCAGGACATGCAGGTGGAGGTCGGCAGTGCCACACCCAGACATTGGATGGACAAGTTCCAATGTCTGGAATTTTTATGATAAGGAGAATGGGTTTGCCATCTGCAAGGTAAGGCATGGGGGCTGGAACAACAGGGTATGCATGCATTCATTGCCCTCTATGACCTGTTATGAACGGAAATCCCCTGCAGAGAGAGATTGCTGCCCACCCACTTGTGGAGACAGAATGCAGGCAGGGCTTGACACAGACTATTGTTCTGACACAGTATGGCACTTCTTACGTTCCTATATTTTTATGCTCTTTAGATCTGCAAAAAAAGATTCAAGAAGGCCAGGGCAGGGACCACATAGGGCCTAATTAACCATATTGAGAAGGCCCACAAACAAAAGGTGGCTCGGGCACAGGAGTGTGGAGGCGTGGCTATGGAGCATCAGAAGAAGGGGGAAGGCAAGCCAGAAGCGGCACCATGTGCGAAGTCCTTCCCCCACTCCAGCTCAGATGTGGAGCCCCCCCAGGAGCAGAAGGAGTCTGCAGTGGCAAGGGCCTTTTGTGGCCAGGTGCAGGGAACCAGCCGGGACTTTGTTGCCAGCCTCCAGGTAATTGAAGACCGACTGGTGGAACAGTTCCAGGCGGTCAATTTGAGGGAGAAGAAGGTGGAGGCGTTCTCAGAGTACATCTCCAAGTACGTCACCACTGAGAGGGCCAACCTGGATGTCAGTGGGGGGGGGACCAAGGGACCACGCACACACCACATGCCACACGCTACCTTGCGCCTGGGGATACGGCAGGAGGAATGCCCGTCAGGATAGTATATGGGCCAATGCCCTTGACACAAAGTCTGGGCTAGGCCCCTATCATCATGAGGCGCCGAGATTGCAGGCAGAGCAAGGCCCTCACCGTTCACCACGACCGCAATCACTCGTGCACTCGGGGAGCGGGAAGGTATGGTGCGGAGGGCCGGTGAGGAAGGCGTGAGCAGGGTCCCACGGGGTTGCAGGAGAGGAACAAGGAGTTTCAAACACCAGGACCCTAAGGGAGGGGGCAGGGGCACCACAGGGACAAGGAGAAACACTCGTTCACCCACTCTCGCAATTTCACACAACACTCACACTTGGGGCAGTTAGGTACAACACTCAATTTCTATACACTCAAATTTCACAATGCAATATCCCACTTAGCTTTGCTTCCAGGCGGCCGGTCTGCGTTCAATCACCAGCCCTGAACGCTCCGGCCGCCTGGTTTATAAAGGGCTAGCCCCGCCCTCTTTCTGTCGCGCTAATCTTGCAGAGCGGCGCAGTGGGCGTGGCGCCGCTTCCGCCAGCTGTAGAGGAGCCCCGCCCTCCTGTAACGCGGGCGGGCCTCCTGCACTGTCAGTGCGGCCGGGAAGGGTTTGCTCTGTGCTAGGGGGTGTGGCTTTCTCCCTGTCTCTTATACACATCTAGATGTGTATAAGAGACAGGCTTTAGAGGAGCCCCGCCCTCCTGTAACGCGGGCGGGCCTCCTGCACTGTCAGTGCGGCCGGGAAGGGTTTGCTCTGTGCTAGGGGGTGTGGCTTTCTCCCTGTCTCTTATACACATCTAGATGTGTATAAGAGACAGACCAGATAGTGGAGGCGTCCATAGCGACGGCGAGAGTCTAGGATGGCCCGGACCTCATACTCTGGCCCCTGGGGGGACAGCACAGGAGGCTCAGGAGGCGTGGGGGATGTGAGAGGGGGCGTAGCCTTTTTTAGAAGGGAGATATGGAAGGTAGGGTGGATACGGACATGGGGAGGTAACTGAACTGTATAGGCTACCTCATTAACTTGGCGTACAATGGGGAAAGGTCCCCAATAACGATAATCTAATTTAGAGGAGGGATGAACAGATGGGTGGTGCCGACGGCTCACCCAGACGTAGTCACCTACTTTGAGGGGGGGCCCGGCTTGCCGGTGCTTATCTGCATTTTTCTTGTACTGTTGTCGGGCGTGCTCTAAGGTTCGGCGTGCCAAGGTTTGTGTGGCATGAATGTGCTTCGCCATGGCTCCTGCAGCCGGGACCTGCGTTAGAGAGAGATCGGGGATCCCAATTTGGGGGTGGAAGCCGTATGAAACATAGAAGGGGGAGTCCCCTAGGGAGGCATTAGGTGCATTATTGTGTGCAAACTCGGCCAGTGGTAGCCAAGCATGCCAATCATCTTGTAAATGATTAACGTAGCAATGTAGGTATTGTTCAAGTCCTTGGTTCGCTCTTTCGACTTGGCCATTTGTTTGCGGATGGTATGCCGTAGAAGGGTTGAGGGTTACATGGAGGGCGGTAAAAAGGGCCCTCCAAAAACGGGATACAAATTGGGTGCCCCGATCAGAAATTATTTCTTGGGGCCACCCATGGAGCTTCACGACGTGGCGTATAAAGAGGAGCGCTGTGCGTCGTGCGGATGGCAACCCTTTACATGCTACGAAATGGGCCATTTTCGTAAAATGGTCCACTATGACAAGAATGGTATTATGGCCTCGGGATGGAGGAAGCTCAACAATGAAGTCAATTCCGATGCGTTGCCACGGGCCCTGCAGGAGGGGCGATAGTTGGAGTAGGCCTAACGGGGCTTGTCGGGGGAGTTTGGTACGAGCACAAATAGAACATGCTTCTACGTAGTGGCGAACGTCCTGAGTCAAGGAGGGCCACCAAAACTATCGTCGTAATAATTGACAGGTTCGTTGGACGCCAGGGTGTCCAGCTAAGGGGGCGTCATGGTGGGCCCAAAGGAGCGCCGAGCGACATGACGCTGGTACCAAAATGCGTCCTTCTTTTTTGAAGAGTCCGTTGTCAGAAGCATTTGTGGACCCTTGAAGACACTCTGGATCCGTGGCACTTGCTTCTTGGAGTTGTTGGAGCTGCACATACGATGCAGCAAAGACTTTGGCATCTAAGATCGGGCCTTGCGATTGCTTCTGCGCCGTTTTCTCTTCATAATACCGGGATAAGGCATCTGCGAGGACGTTCAGTCGTCCCGGGCGATATTGTACCGTAAATGAGAAACGGGCAAAGAATAAGGCCCATCGTGCATGGCGGGCGTTGGTAATGTGGGCCGTTTGTAAGAAGGTTAAGTTCTTGTCGTCCGTGATCACCGTAACGGGGTATTTCGCTCCTTCCAGGTAATGGCGCCACGTAGCAAAGGCGGCTTTGATGGCGAGGAGCTCACGGTCCAAAATAGTGTAGTTGCATTCGGCGGGAGTTAATTGACGAGAATAATAAGCACAAGGGAGAAGTTGTTGAGTTGAAGGACTTTTCTGCAAAAGGACGGTCCCGAAGGCTCCGCTGGAAGCATCAGATTCCACGTGGAACGGCCTCTCAAAGGAGGGATGTTGTAACAAGGGCGCGGACGTGAAGGCCTTTTTCAAAAACGTAAAACTAAGTTGTTGTTCGGGCCCCCAGTGAAACACTTGGTGCTTTTTTAATAGTCGAGTCAAGGGTCTAGTAACTTCGGCATAATTAGGAATGTACTGTCTATAATAGTTAGTGCTCCCCAGGAAACGCTGGAGGGCTTTTACCGCAGTTGGCGGTGGCCATTGAAGTAAGGCATCCACCTTGTGGGGATCCATCTTGATGCCTGTGGGGTTAATGACGAACCCCAAAAACTCCACCGTGGTGAGATGAAAGGCACATTTTTCTCCCTTACAATATAGTTGGTATTGACGGAGCCGCTGTAGTACTTGCCGCACATGTTCATAGTGTAAGGGAAGGGATGTAGAGTATATGAGGATATCATCGAGGTACGCGATGACGAAAACGTCGAGTAGGTCTCTGAATACATCGTTTATAAAATGTTGGAAGGTAGCCGGAGCATTGGCAAGCCCGAAGGGCATTACACAGTACTCGAAATGGCCGTAATGGGTTCGGAAAGCCGTCTTCCATTCGTCGCCTTCGCGCATCCGAACCAAGTTGTAGGCCCCCCGAAGGTCCAATTTAGTATAGATGGTGGCTCCTTGGAGCCTGTCTAATAACTCCGGAATTAGGGGGAGAGGGTAGCGATTCTTGATTGTAAGTTTATTAAGTCCTCGATAATCGATGCAGGGTCGGAGCCCCCCATCCTTCTTGGACACAAAAAAGATTGGGGCTCCGGCCGGCGAGGAAGAATGTCGAATGGCCCCGCTCTCAAGGTTTTCGTTGAGATACTGTCGTAAGGCCTTTAATTCGGGGGCCACGAGGGCATAAATTTGGCCAAAAGGGGGTTCCGCTCCTGGAACAAGGTCTATAGGGCAATCATATGCCCGATGCGGTGGTAATTGCATGGCTTGCAGCTTACTAAACACGTCTTGGAATTCAGAGTATTCTCGGGGTAACCAGGGGGGATGAGGTTCCTTCCACGTACTGGCACCCAGCTTGCCTTCGCCGGGAGGTGGCCCGGGGGGTGGAGAGTGTAGGCAATGCTGCTGGCAATAGGGAGACTGAAAGGAAAGACAGCGGGTGGTCCACCTGACTAGCGGGTCATGGTGACATAACCAAGGGAGGCCTAGTACCACAGGAAAAAAGGGGGTGCGAACTATGTCTAGGGTTAAATTTTCCTGGTGGTTGCCGATAACGCATTGAAGAGGGTACGTCTGGCAAACCACTGGACCAGAGACTAAAGGGGAGCCATCAATGGCTTGCACCTTTTCCGGGACTACCTTGGGTCGGGTCATGATGCCGCTAGCATGAACAAATTCATTGTCGATGAAATTTCCAGATGCCCCAGAGTCAATTAACGCCCATACCGTCCGCGATCTCTGGGGCTGGGTGTGAAGGGTTATAGGGAGGCATAGATGTTGCCCCCGTGTGCTGGAAGTGCAGGGGATGGATCTTATGGCCGGGGCAACCCCTGTCTGCCCTGGCCAGCCTCGTTTCCCGGTCTTTTGCTCTCTGCGGGGAGTGCCGGGCAGTCGTTAATGAAGTGGGAGGCTTCACCACAATAAAAACATGATTGGCTACGTCGTCGCCGGTCTCGCTCCCCTGCAGAAATGGGGCCTCGAGACGCCCCCAGCTGCATGGGCTCCGGGTCATCATTCTTGGAAGTAGGGGCAGGAGTTTGTGGTGGGAAGAAGGGACGAGTCCCAAAAGCCCGAGGCTCTTGGTGGCGTTCCCAACGCCGTTCTCGCAGCCGCTCTTCAATTCTTAAGGCTAGACTGGCAAGTTTTTCCCATGTCTCTGGTGTTTCCGTGAAGGCAAGCTGGTCCTTGACATCATCCGCTAAGCCCTTACGAAACATCACCTTCAGAACGGCATCTGGCCATTGGAGTTCCAGGGCTAGCTGCTGGAACTGTGTAATGTATTCCACTATGCCCCCTTTCCGCTGCTTCACCGTAAGCATGGCTGTCTCTGCATCCTTTACCCGGTGGGGGTCATCAAACAGGAAGGAGAGCTCGGTAATGAACTCCCCATAGTGGGTTAGAAGGGGACTATTCCCTTTAAGTAGGGTAGTAGCCCACTCTAAGGCTACCCCGCCTAAATTTCCTATAACAAATGCCACCTTTAACTCATCGGAGGCATACGTGACGGGTTGAAGGGTAAACGTCAACCTACATAGGGCCAAAAAGCCTTGGTAGGCCTTACGATCCCCTGTGAAGCGTTCTACCCTGGGGCCCCGAGGTTCCCGAGGAAGAAGGCCGGGTGAGGGGGCCCCGGGTACTAGATTCGGGAACCCCCCTATCGGAGGTGGGGGGGGCGCTCCCATGGGCGGTGCCATCCCCCCTACTGCTCCATCCACCAGGGGGACCCCCGCCGGGGCTGTCCCCTGACCTACAAGGGCTACAAGTTCTTGTTGTTTTTCTTGGATGTCACGCACATCCATGGCCAGGGACCGAACCGCTCGGGTTAACACTGCCATCTCATCGGCAAGATTCATAATCCCACCCTGGGGAATTTTGTCTATGCTGGTGATTCTGTCAGTGGGGGGGGGACCAAGGGACCACGCACACACCGCACGCCACACGCTACCTTGCGCCTGGGGATATGGCAGGCGCGCTCCCGGGGTGGAGGAATGCCCGTCAGGATAGTATATGGGCCAATGCCCTTGACACAAAGTCTGGGCTAGGCCCCTATCATCATGGGGCGCCGAGATTGCAGGCAGAGCAAGGCCCTCACCGTTCACCACGACCGCAATCACTCGTGCACTCGGGGAGCGGGACGGTATGGTGCGGAGGGCCGGTGAGGAAGGCGTGAGCAGGGTCCCACAGGGTTGTAGGAGGGGAACAAGGGAGTTCACACACCAGGGCCCTAAGGGAGGGGGCAGGGGCACCACAGGGACAAGGAGAGACACCCGTTCGCTCACTCTCGCAACTTCACACAAGACTCACACTTGGGGCAGGTAGGTACAACACTCAATTTCAATACAATCAGTTTCACAAGACAAATCCCACTTAGCTTTGCTTCCAGGCGGCCGGTCTGCGTTCAATCACCAGCCCTGAACGCTCCGGCCCGCCTGAGTTATAAAGGGCTTGCCCCGCCCTCTTTCTNTGTGGCTTTCTCCTGCTCTCCCATCGCCTCTAGTATTGCCTGCGGGGCCGCTTCCCCCATGGGGCTAGGGGTTTCCTCCTCCATCACGCTCTGCCGCCGCCCGCCCCCCTGCTGCATACCGCGGCGTCCTATCTTGGCGCCGTGGATCCTGACACTGGAGCTCTTCCTCCAGTCGGTCTGCAACTGACGGGCGGCCATGGCAGGGGCCATAGAATACGCCATGGAACACGACTATGAAATGCCGGCAAGTGTGGCCCCTGCCCCTAGGTCCCCTGCACCACTTATGCCTTTCCCCCAAGTTCCAGGGGGCAGGCCGAAAGACTAATTCATTTGTTAGTGCATAAGTTTCCTTTCTATTTAAAAATGTTTGGTTTTGGTTTTATAAATTTGTTGTTGTTGTGATTGTTGTTGTTGTTGTTTTATTAATTAAAGTTATATTTGTTGTTGTTATGAGCTGACCTGTCCAATCTTTTATCCCTCTGTGTTTAAGTTCTGGCTGGCAGGTGGCAGAATAGCATAAAGCTTGTTGATCCCTATCAGCAGCACCTGCCACCCTATGTAGTGTAGTTATTAACCCAAAGATGTACCATGCAGCAGCAGGGTCTCAACTTGCAGACAACCCCCCCAGGAGGTGCAGGGCTTGTGTTTGTGTGGGTGTGTGTGACAGAGAGAAAGAGAGGCAGGTTCCTTGGCAGTGGGCAGTGGGTGTCGGGTGCTGGTGGTCAGAGGGGTTCTTTCAGAAGCTTCAGCGGGCATCTGTGGGTGGGTGCGAAGGAGTATATTGGTGGGGGGGCAGGTTGGTGTGCGGGCAGTGGTGGCCAGTGGCCACTGACCATTGGCAAGTCAGGCACGAGCAGCGACAGCACCCAAATGATGGCTCTTGGAACTGGAGTGACTGCTTATGGATGCAGTGGAATAGACTGAGCCCCCCGTGACTGGAATGATGGTCCCAGATTCTCGATGATGGTTCCTGGGACTGGCATGACTGCTTCAGGTACAGTGGAATGACAGCCTATGAGAATTAAATGATGTCCCTAGAATTAGTGCTTGGTTCGGCACACTTCATTTAATAATTGATCAATCATGAGATAGGTGGTAGCAGGTACAGGGAGGCTCACGGTAGGCACATATACTATGTTGTGTGTTTATTTCCATATCATTCTGGTAGGTTTGATGCTGGATATGGCCAAGGCATTGAGCATGAGCACAGATGAGACCTCTCACTGGTTCTGGAAGGTGGCAGCTTGAGCTGGATGCACCTCTCCCCTTCTGTCTAGCAGAGGGCAGCCTGTCTCTTTCTTTCTATGTCCATGTACTGCAGGTGACAGCATGGGTGAGAGCATGTCTGTCTCTCCTTTTAGCAGTGGGGAGACTTTCTCTCTCTCTCTCTCTCTCTCTCTCTCTCTCTCTCTCTCTCCTTCTCCTTATGGCATCAGGACAGGCATGCCATGGGGGTGGGCAGTTGCTTGGTCAATGGCCACGAGCCGCAGGTTGCTACTACCTTATGGAAAAGGTGTTTCGTGCTGGCTCCCATCATTCACACTGCGTCTTCTGGCATCCTATCCCCACATGGACTTGTCTCATATCCCTAGAAAGTGTTAGGGTGGAACTGTCACTCTCAAATGGGAGAGTGTTGCTTCTTAGCCTAGCATGGAGCTCGATGCTATCAGAGCAGGTTGTTGCCTTAAACATTACAGGGTGACTTAGTTTTATGGAAGAAGGGGACCCTGACCCTGACCAATATATCCCAGAAATTTTTTTATATAACACAGGCCTGCACAACATGTGGCCCACATATACATAGGCCTGCCTATCCATTGTATCCGGAAGCAGTGGAATGACAGCCCAATAGAGTGTCAGCTTCTTGATGCAGTTGAAAGATGTCTCTCTGTGCAAGGAATGATGGCCCCAGACCCATGATGGTGGATCCTGGGGCTAGAAGACTGGCAGCATGTAGATATTGGCCACAGCCCTCCCTGCCAGTAATGTAGGCCCCAGGATCCTGACGGTGGGTCAAAGGGCTGGAGTGGCTGCTTCTTGATGTAGTTGAAAATTTGTTCTTTGTGTGAGGAATGATGGCCCGGACCCATCACAGTGGGTCCTGGGGCTAGAAGACTGGCGGCATGTAGATATTGGCCACAGCCCTCCCTGCCAGTAATGTAGGCCCCAGGACCCTGACGACAGATCTAAGGGCTGGAGTGGCTGCTTCTTGATGTAGTTGAAAATTACATCAAGATGTGAACAAGTGAACATCAGTTGAACATGTGTCAGTCAGTCCTAAGAGATAGGCAGGCACCATTCTGACAGACTGGCTGAGGTTTTCTTCCTCGCAGCACTTTTTTAATGATTTATTTATTTATTTTAATTTATTTTTTATTTCTTAATTTTATTTTAAGGAAAAGTGCAAATAACCAGACAAGAAATAATCTTCTTATAAGACAAAAGCAGGTTCACATTCCCTGGTCAAATAATTACACCAAACAAACAAGGTTAAACTATTAGCGAAAGCAAAAGTTCTCAACTAACGTCTTTGAAATAAGGTACTAATAAAGTCTTCGGTATATTTCCTTCTATTAGGTTAGATTCCAAATATCTTCTGGTACTCTTTCTTGTCCATCTTCTTTTCCTCCAAGGCCAGAATAATTGGTGCCCAAGTCTCTTCAAATCCCTGCCTCTTATGAAGATATGAATGAAACTTTTCCATGGTACACATGTACCAGATTCTGTGGCACAGTTCTTCTATGGAGAGATCCTCAGTCGCCCTCCAGTGTTCAGCTACAATATTTATGGCTGCTATGATTGGAAAGTTCATCACAGTACCTCAAACGATCTCCAGGAGAAGATCTTCCACAGCAAGATGCATTGCTCCTAATGTGACAAAAGACTTGTGATTGCTTATCCAGGGGATTTTGGAGTGGAATTTTGTTCTGGAGTACTTCAGTTTCCCAGGCATCAGCCTGAGAGGTTTAACTGTGCTTGACAGTTGGAGCTAAACAAGGGCAGCCCAGCAGGACATGTGATTTCAGCAGCCTTTGAGTGGGCAGCATTGCTCAGTTGTGGGACAGGAGTCAAGAGAGCCCAGTTCTAATTCCTGGTTTTGAATAGTCTGCATTTCAGCTTTCCCAGTTCTAACCCAGAGGGCTACAGTTCTTGGACCTCACAGAAGTAAAAACCTGTATAGGAACAAGTTGGGGAACTGGGTTTGGGCACATGGCTAGCAGTGCTCTTGTGCATTCAGCCTCTTTACAGAGTGACCTTGGGCACTTAAATGCTTCCCCATCTCTCTGCAAGACTCTGTGGGACTTAATGAGGCAGGTCCTCAGTTGGTGTAAACCCAGTGAAACTTTACTGACTACTAGCTGAGGATCAGGGCAGGGTAAACTTCTTGATTTGCAAAATAAGTGCTCAGTCTGCCAGGCCCTTCTCAAATCAGTCTTCAGGCCACTGCTGTGGCTTGCTTCTCTGTTGCTCCCTGTCCCCATGCCACAGAGAAGTGGGGCCAAGGGTGATCAACACATCTGTAGCTGCTGAAGGTCTGAGCACTGAAAGTGCAGCAGTAGCTGCGCAGTTACTTCCCCAGGATCTGCTTTAGACTTTGAAAATTACCTGTTCCCATTTTAGGATGCCACTGAGAATTTTCCTGGGTTTATAAAACTATCTCATCCCTCCCTCCCCCCAATTTCCCTGTTGATTGCCTAGTGTTAGGTCCTGATGCATATTGGGAGGGTAAGGGCCTGAGATCCCCAGGTCGCCAATTTCTTTTGGTGGACCTGGATCTACTCCAGTGTTTGTAAAGGACTGAGACATGCATGGCATGATTTAGAAGGGCCTGATAATGAAATTGCCTACAGTAATGTATTCACGAAGGACTTTCTTTTGTTCTATCTCCTCTTCCCCACCCAGAATAGAATTGAGTATGATTTTTTATATTGCAGTCGCACCTAGAGGCTGTGAGCAAAGTCTATGTCTGTGTACTAGATGCTGTATCCAGAGAGAGATGCTTTTTCTCTCTAGCTGCTGTATGATGCACTTTAAGAGGTGGTTCAGATGTTAGATCACTGGTCTGGGACTCAAGAAGCCTGGGTTCGCTTCCCTGATCTGTCACAGATCAAATGGGTCAGTGGTTATCAAATTGGGGAGCCAGACTCCAAATATGGCTGCCAGACTCCAAGCTCTTTAGCGGGGAATTTCCAAAATGGTGGTGGCCAAAACCCAGCTGTGCAACATGAGTTCTGATTGGTATAGAACATGGGCGGCATTGGCAGCAGCAGCAGACATTGGATTGCTCGGGCACAGAGAGCAAAGACAGCGTTGGAAGCAGCAGCAGCAGACATTGGATTGCTCGGGCACAGAACCCATGGCACAGAGAGCAGAGGCAGAATTGGCAGTAGCAGCAGCAGACCTTTGATTGACCGCCAGACACTGAACCCGTGGAACAGCAGAGACAGCAGCAGCAGGATTTGCCTGTAAACAGCACCCATGGAGCCAGGATGGTTGGATTTGAAAAGGAATAACTCCCATACAGCAGCAGACATCAGCAGCAGGATTGCGTGGGCACATTTGGATTGGCCAGGGCAGAGCACCCATGGACCAGCAGACAACAGCAGTGGGATTACCAGACCAGTGGTGCACATCACCCAGGGTTGCCAAGGTAGGCAGACACGCAGCGTGGTATAAGCAGAAGGCAGGCAGACTTAGGGAAGCTTTGATCTCTAGACCACCTGGGAAGGTGGGCAGGCGGGTGGGCAGGCAGCGTGGCATGAGCAGAAGGCAGGTAGACTGAGGCAGGCTTTGATCTAGACCACCTGGGCAGGTGGGCAGGCAGGTAGGCAGCATGGCATGAGCAGAAGGCAGGCAGACTGAGGCAGGCTTTGATCTAGACCACCTGGGCAGGCGGACGGGTGGGCACTGGGCAGGAAGTGTGGCATGAGCAGAAGGCAGGCCGACTGAGGCAGGGTTTAAGCTTTGCAACTTGGTTGGGCAGGCAGGCAGGCAGGCAGCGTGGCATGAGCAGAAGGCAGGTAGACTGAGGCAGGGTTCAAGCTTTGCAACCTGTTTGGGCGGGCAGGCAGGCAGCATGGTATGAGAGGCAGTAGGGAAGGCAGGCTGGAACCTTGGCACGAAGTTGGCAGGGCACTCAGATAGGCTGGCAAAGAATGTGCAGCACGAGAGAGAGAGCCAGTCAGATAGGTGGGCTGAGATCGTCTAGCCACTAGTCAGAGGCCAGCTTGCAGACTTACAGATTCCCAATGCCACACTGCAGCATGCAGACAGATAGGTCGGCCGAGGCCATGTAGTATGAGAGAGAGGTGGGGGGTAGGGTGCCACTGAAGTAGTGGGAGGGAGGGACAGCACCTCAACTCAGCAGAAGCAGCCCTTATTGACAAGGAGCCCCTTCCCAAGACTGCCCCTGGCATGGGATGGCATGTGCCCCTGCACCATCACTCCTTGTCCAGGGGCAGCTTGGGGAATCCCAGAAGCGGAAGGTTGACCTTCAAGAAGATCAACTGCTCCATCAACTTGGCCCCCAGTCTCAGGCAGTACGGGGAGCAAATGTCTCGTGCAACAAAGAACACCCGCTCTCTGGGGACACTGGTTGGTGGGCATGACAATAATCCCCTGGCCACTTTAGACAGGGCCGGCCACACGTTGGTCTTGCCGGCCCAGTAGGCCAAGGGATCGCTGCTGGGATTGATGCACGGATCCTCATCCAGGTAGGTATCAACTACTGCTGAGGCACCATCATACTCCCTCTCATAGCTGTCTCTGCCCCCACTGGCCTTAGCCATGCTGTCAGTCCCTGCTGCTACTGCTCAGGCTGGGGGCAGGGATAGACCCTACTGGCTGAGAGGGGCAACTTCTCCCACTCCCACCAACCCCTGGGGTGTTCTCCTGCTGCTGTGGCCGCGCACTCTCAAGAACCCGCTCTGCCTTCCAGACCCTCCGCACAATATCATTCTTCCAGAGGCCATAGAGGGATGACTTACATGCCATGCTGCCCTTGACCCTGGGGTCCAGCATTGTTCCCACAACATACTCCCCTGCTGCAGAAGCTTGTCGAACCTGTCAAACCGTCAGGCCTGTCTTAAGCTTCTGCACCAGCCCAACCACCTCAGCCCCCAGCTTCTTGCCCCTACGGCCACAATCCTGCCCCTGCATCATGATCACCTCCAGACTCCTGTGGAGACTCTGGACCAGAGGGGTCACCTGGCTTATGGTGGCTGTGGAGGACCTTATGGTCTCTGTCACCTCATGGAACGGTCTGAGAACTATGACCGTCTGTGCCAGGATCTCCCATTCTGGACCATTGAATCCTGGAGGTGCCCCGCTGTCCATGTCCAGTTCCACCTGATGCAAGCAGCTTTCTGCTCCACAAGCCACTCAAGCATCAGGAAGGTGGAATTCCACCTCGTGGACATGTCCTGCACCAACAGTTGCCCTGGGGAGCCTTGCTCATCCTACTTGGCCTGGAGAATTTCGCTGCCCTTCACGCTCCTGTTGAAGAAGGCCGCCAGCTTCCTCCCCCACTCTGTTAGGGAGCTAAGGGTGCCTGCCCCAATCCCCTCCCCCCCAAGCCCAGAGTATCCGTGACCACCAGATGGAGGGTGTGTGTGACACAAGGGATGCTGTTACATTTCACATCGCGTACAGTCCTCACTATATTGGATGCGTTATCAGTCACCATACATCCTGGGATGAACGGTGCACCAGGAGTAACCCAGTCCCCCACCACGGCGTTCAGGGCTGCCTCAAGGTTCTTAGAGGTGTGGGGGCAGTTCATGACTTCTGCCTGAATCAGGGCCCACCTATACCCTGCTTCAGGACCCTTCCTGCCACTGTCCAATGCCAACTCTGGGTCCTCTCACCAGTGCACCATCACCGCCAGGTAAGCATGTCGGGCGTTCCTGAAGGACCACAGGTCAGTTGTAAAATGGACAGTGGCACCCCCAGTCCCTGCCAGTACCAGCTGCTCCTTCCTCTCTTTCAACACCCTGTACAGGCCTGACACCACCATCTGGGTGAGGGTGGTGCGGCATGGCATCTTAAATTGGGGGTCCAGGAACCCCATCAGTCACTTAAGCCATGTGTCCCCAACAATGGATAAGAGCTTGCCATCAACAGCAATCATCTCTCCCAACAGGCTTTCTCTTGAAAGCCACACTGCCCTCCATCTGCCGATGGCCTTGGAAGCTGCCCCCACCCCAGCTCCCATTGTGGGCTGACGCTGCTGCTTCTGCTCCTGCTGCTCCTCCCTAGCAGCAATACTGCTCCTGCTGCTAGAGGCAGTTGCTGCAGTGGAATGGTTGCCCAATGGAGGATGAGTGTCTGCATGGATTGGGAACCCACTTGCGTCCACTGACCCAGCCTGCCCGCTTAGCAGAGCGGCACTGTGGCACGTTTTAGATGCCTGGACATGGTGGATGTCCCTAGGTTGGTGAGCACCTGCCATCACTTCACCACTTTGCTGCACAAAGTGCACCGTACCTCCCAGGGATCATCCACCTGCACCACCTTAAAATGCTCCCAGACCCATGATTTCTTAGCCCGCCTGCCTTCTGGCCCGCACCGGGTAATGCACTCCTGTGAGGGGCAGGAAATGGTGGCACTGGTGACACAGCTCGTTGAGGGACAGCCATCACCTCAGCAGCACCAGATACAGAGACCTCCTCCACATAAATCTCTGCATCACTGTCCCCATCCACAAACAGAGTGACAGAGGCTGTTGGACTCCCCATGCTCCTCCCATTCTGAGCAACACTCTCCCCTTGACCCCTATAGCTGCTGTTGCTGCTGCTGCTGCCCGGGGATCAGGCCCTGCCTCTAGCCAGACACTCAACATTGGGGGAGTCGGGGGACAATGCTGGCCCCTGATGGGATACTTCGTCCCCTGAATTGCCTGCTGCCACAGATGTCACAGCCACCACAGCCTCTTCTACTGTCAGGAGGCAATGCCCAACCCCCTGGCCCTTAGTGCTGGAAGAGCAAGACCCAACATCACCAGGCCTTCGCATCTTGGGCTGTGGGGTGTGCTTGGGTTGCTGCTTCTGCCCACTGCTGGCACTCTGATGGCATGGCCCCTGCCACGTGCCTCATTGGCTGCCTTATGGGCAGCAGAGTGGCCTTGCCCTCTCATCTCTCCCTTCTCCATTTCTACAAACCACACACAATTATATTAAATATATTTTGTATTTATTTTTTTACAATTTTAATCAAATATTTTATCTATCTATCTATACTACACTAAATTTAACTGCTATTTAACTAACTAAAAACTATTATAAAACCTATGGAACTAAATAATGGAATATAAAAAACACTCTAAAGCTAGATCACTATATCTCTATAAACTAAGCTAACTTAACTGTAATAGCTAACTATAATCCTACCTAACAACTACTATAATCTCTCTCTCTCTCTCTCTTAATATATATATAAAGAGAGACAATATTACACAGGGATGGCGGGGGGGGGGGAACACAGACAGCTCAAAACAACACAGGGAGGGGTACAAAACTGAAATAAAACCTTAATCAATCTAATCTAATAAATCAAAAACCAGGGGAAGGAATGAGGGATGGAATATGGAATATGGAGGGAGAGGGAAAGGAATGGATTCAATGGAGGGTAGGGAGAATAGATAGAACACAGGGAGGCGTAAAAAATAAAAATAACTGCTAAATCTATCTAATATAATCTAACTAAATGATAATAGGGAGGTAAATCTGCTGGATGGGTGAAATGGGAGGAGGATTGTGAATGGATGAGGGAAGCAAACTGCTGGGAGTCAGGGAGCCTTCTGAAAACGCTGCTGACAGGATCAGTGGCTGGCTCAGAAGGTGCTGGAAAGGGGCAGGGCAAAGAGTTTTGTTACTTGCTGCTCCCGCCTTACCGCAATGCCCGATTGGCTCTGTGAAGCCTAGCCCCTGGCCACTCGCAGACTGTGAAGCCAGTGTTCAGTCGAAAAGGAAAGGTGATTGGATAGGATGGCTGCTACTCCAAGGTTCTCCACCCTCCGGTACCAGGAAGTCTGCTCCACAGCTGCGCCCCCCTCCCTGGGCCTTCAGTCACGTTTTTCCCGCCTGAACTCAACCGAACATGGCCGAATACAAACGAACTGTTCAGTCAGTTGTCGTTCGGTTAGAGTTCGGTTCGGGAGTTCGGTTCAGGAGTCCGAACTATTTGAGTTCGGTCCGAACTCCGAACTTTCGAAACACGTTCGCACATCCCTACCTGCAGCCCTGAACAGTCATCTAGGGCAACTCCATGTAGAGAACACAGCAGTAGTCTAGACTTGAGATTATACACGCATAGATGACAGTGATCTGGTCTGACTCTGAAAGAAAGGAGGACCTCAAACAAGCTCACCAGATGAAGTTGGTGAAAAATACTCCTGGTCACTATTGCAATCTGGTTGTCATGGCCTGGCCTTGAACCCCTGGCCTTGGGAGCTGGTTGGGAGGCTCCCTGCATCCTGCGCTGTTGGTAGGCTGCTGCAGGAAGTGTCTTTCCCCTTTCTTGGCCTTCTCCTCCTCATCTTGCCTACTTTGTTCCTTGTGTACATCTGTGGAAGGGTGTGGCCCACCTGCCACAGTCTGATTGGCTCCAAGGGATATTTAGGGCTGCTGGGAGCTGTGGCAGGTGCGGAGCTTTAGATCAGCTCTTGTTCAGCTCATGCCAGTGTCTCTTCCTCTTGTTCTGCTTGTGGTTGTTAGTCTTAAGTGTGTTGTGTTACCTCAGTGTTTCCTTGTGTGCTATATCCTTCCCCTTGCCTTGATATCTGTCTTGTTATAGTGAGTGTATGTGTTGGGGCTTCCTGTGCCCAGCTCCCTCCCCCTCTCTGTGTTGTTTGTGTGTGGTTTAGGCTGGTGGTTCCTATTTACTCCTTGCCCTGTTTGTATGTGTTGTTGCTCTTTTAGGTTGTGTCAGTCCTGTTGTGCTTGATGTTCTGTGTAGATGGTTCTTACCTCCTTTATGTTCTGCTGTTCTCTCCCCATTGGTCCTGATGCCCCTCAGGGCTTGTTCCCTGATCCTTCCCCCCCCTGTTCTATGTAGCTGGTTCCTCAGCCCCTCTGCTGCCTTTTAGGTTTGGGCTCCTCTAGCCCCCAGCTCCTTGCTTCTAGACACTCACTTTACCTTTAGTCCCTTGCTCCATTGCCCCCTAAGTCTTGGCTTCTTGGCCCCTTGCTCCATTGCCCCCTAAGTCTTGGCTTCTTGGCCCCTTGCTCCATTGCCCCCTAAGTCTTGGCTTCTTGGCCCCTTGCTCCATTGCCCCCTAAGTCTTGGAGTCTTGGCCCCTTGCTCCATTGCCCCCTAAGTCTTGGCTTCTTGGCCCCTAGTCTTGGCCCCTCGCTCCATTGCCCTCTGGTTCCTTGATTCCTCGTTTCTGGCTCCCCATCCCTCAACCTGATCCCTTGCTCTCCTGTCTTTGGTTCCTTGTCCTTTACTCCCTCTCCCTCGCTCCCCTGCCCCTGGTTCCTTACCCCTGATCCCTTGATCCCTGCCTCTGGTTCCTGGATTCCTCGCTCCTGGCTTCCCATCCCTCAACCTCGATGATGAGCCATAAGCCTTCTTAGACCAGCGTGGCTGGTCTTTATGCTGAGTGCTTAATCTCCTAAAGTATTGGAGAGTGGCTGAGAGGTTTCCTTGTTTAATATAAGGGATATCCCCGACTCCCTGCAACCCATCTCCCCTCCTGCCTACCTGCTTCCCCTCCCCTTTCCCTGGCTCTGCCCCAGAGCCTGACACTGGTGTTCCATGTGCAACTATGAAACATGGCTGTAAACCTAAGTAATCAGAGACTGGACCAGATGATTTCTCCTTTGATCATAGTTTACTACAGTGTACCTTACTTTGGTGTAGTCCCACTAACACCATTAGAAATAGCTCAGTGAAAGTATGACACAAATGCATCTTAAAAGGTGTCCTTTAAAAAATTAAAAGCTAATCCTAATGAGAAAAATAGGAAAGATCATAAACATTACCAAATTAGAAGCAAAATGTTAATAAGACAGGCCAAGAGGGAATACGAAGTGCAACTAAAGATGCAAAAATTAATAATAAACTTTTTCAAGTACATCAGAAGTAAGAAGCTTCCTAGAAAGTCAGCTGAGTCCTTATATGACCAGAGAATGAAAGGGGTGCTGAGGGAGGATAAGCCCATTGCAGATAAATTAATGAATTCTTTGCTTTGGTCTTCACTACAGAGGATGCTGGGGAGCTATACAAGTTGAAACTATTCTTTGAAGATGATGAATCGGAAACATTGTCACAAATCAACATGACTCTAGAAGAGGTTCTAGAGTAAACTGACAAACTAAATAGTAACAAATCACCATGAAAGGGCAGTATTCACCTCAGATTTCTGAAGGAATTAAAAAATGAAATCACAGATCTAGTATTGGCAATTTGTTACCTATTGCTAAAATCTGACACCTATTCTAATATAGTATTTTATTTACCAACTTTAATGGCCCTTTTTTTGTCATCCGGTTCTTTCCCGCTGCCGTGTCTTCCCTCGCTGCTCTCTCTGCAGCCACCACTGCCGCAGATGGGAATGTAGCCTGAGACACAGCAAATTGGCCAAGGGCTAGGTTCCACAGCAACATGTGAGTTCCATGGTTTCAGCTCCCTTTCTGACCCACACACATGGAGTTCGCCACCTCTTTGCTCACTAGCAGCTTCATCTCTCTGGCCTACATGGGCCCCCCCTCTATTTCTTCTGGACCCTCCAGCACAACTCCAAAGGTGCCTTGAACATGTAAGACATTTATTGTGGGACTGATAGTTTAGCATAGGTGTGTGAGTAGTCTGTAAGCTACCAAGCTTGGTTCTCTGGGATATTGATCCCTAATAATGTTGAGTTATACCTTATTTATGGTGTGGTTGTGAATATTAAGCATCATCCCAATCCTGGTGTAACAGACCAAAGCAGGTTCAAGCAGGCCTAAGCAGGTCATCATCATTTTTGTTAACACTAAACATATCTTTTAATTAGATATGGGTTAGACATGGTGCTGGATATTTGTTTGGACAACTAGCCATCATATCCAAGTTTAAAAAGTTAATATTTTTAAAGGGCTCCAGAAGTGATCCTGGAAACTACAGACTGGTGAGCCTGACGGTGCTTGGCAAACTGGTGGAAACAGTTAAGAACAGAATTGTTGGGCATATTGATAAATACTGATAAACATGGATTTAGCCAAAGGAAGTCATGCCTCACTTATCTGTTGGAATTTTTGAGGGTGTAAATAAGCATGTGGTTAAGGGTGAGTCAGTCAATATACTATATATAGATTTTCAGAAAGAGTTTGATCAGGTCCCTCATGAGAGCCTCTTGAGGAAATTAAGTAGTCATGGGATAGGAGGCAGTATAATATTGTGCATAGGTAACTGTTTAAAGGACAAGAAACAAAGGGTAGGACTGAATGGTCAGTTTTCAAAATTGAGAAAAGTAATAGTAGAGTGCCCCAAGGATCTGTATTGGGACTGCTGCTGTTTAACATATTCATTAATGATGTGTAAAAGGGAATAAAGAGTGAGGTCAGATGACACAGAGCTTTTCAAAGCAGTTTAAACCAGAACAAATTGCAGGATGATCTTGTGAGACTGGATGACTGGGCAACTAAATGGCAGATCAGATTTAATGTTGACAAGTGCAAAGTGATACACATAGGGGAAAATAATCCAAACTATATGTACATAATGCTGGGTTGTAAATTTGGCTTACCACTCAGGAAGAGGATCTTGGAGTCATTGTGGACAATACACTGAAATCTTCAGCTCAACGTGCGGCAGCAGTCAAAAAAGCAAACAATGTTAGGAGCTGTAGAGGAATAGAGAATAAATCAGAAAATATCATGATGCATCTATATAAATCTATGGTGCAACCACACCTTGAATATTATATACAGTTCTGGATGCCCTGTCTCAAAAATGATATAGTAGAACCTAGAACTAGAAAAGGTACAGAGAAGGGCAACAAAGATGATAAGGTGTATGGAACAGGCTTGATAGGTTAGGGTTCTTCAACTTGGAGAAGAGACAACTGAGAGAATATATAATAGAAATTTATAAAATCATCAGTGGAGTGGAACAAGTAAATAGGGTGTTGTAATTTATGCGGTCAAATAACACTAGGACTAGGGGACACTCCATGAAACTAATTGGCAGTAGATTTAAAACAAATAAAAGAAAGTTTTTTTTCACTTAATGCACAATTAACTTCTGGAATTTTTTGCCAGAGAATGTGGTCAAGGTCAGTAGTATAACTGAGTTTAAAAAAGGACTGGATCATTTCTTGGAGGATAGGTAGGCCCATTAATGACTATTGGACAAGTAGGTTAGGGGATGTAACCTTGGACTGTCAGGAGCTGGGAAAGAACAACAGGGAATGGATTTCCCCATTATGACCTGTTGGGTACGTCTCCGAAGCAAGTGAGACTGGTCACTGTCGGAGGACACAGGATGTTGGACTCTATGCACCATTGGTCTGACCCAGTATGGCACTTCTTATGCACTTATGATTTAACCAATATTTTGTGTTAATAGCTTGTGCACTGACCAGCAAAACAGAGCTGCACTCTGGAGAAAAAGAGAAGGCCATTAATACTAGAGACAAGAGCCACAAAATTAAGCAGTCAACGCAAAGCAATGGGTTATCTTGACATCATCTGAAGTCATCCATAAAGACTGGCCAGAAACACTGCCAGCTAGTTACGGAAATTGATGCAAAGCATGAAACTAGAACTAGGATCTGTGTAATATGCGAAATATGAGAATATTGTGAATTATGGATCTGTAGTTCCATCTGCATATGCTGGTGATTATACAAACATGTGAGCTGTTCTTGGGTGAGTTATGCTATTTATAGCGTCCCACAGGAATTGCAGCCCCATAATTTCTGGATAGCCATTTATTCTATACTTAAAGTCCATGGGTTGCTTTAAATTAATGATAATTAGTTTACTCATATTTGTAAGAAGGCACGTTAGCTGATTATAATTACACAGTATTTTACCAACATTATTAGTTGCTTTGCGCTGTGTATGAGAGGCTATGAGTGGTAAATTATACATTTATAGAATTCCTTAAGATGGCATTATCAAAGAAGGATCTTGTTGACTTGTTGATATAATGTCCCTTATCATCTGACCTCAGAATGTGTCTTTACTGCACAGATGAAACTCACAAAAAGATTAGCGATCCATGGGATTGTAGGAAATATAAAATTATTCTACCACTAAACTGCAAGCCCAGCTACAGCAGCTGATTTGTTAAAAGGACTGTAACCATTACACAACATGAGGTGCACTCTCTGGATCCCAAAAATGCTTTCAGAATGTGTAATACAAATAAATTGCTGGAATTTAGTATTTACAATGGGGATAATATGCCACCCAGCATAAATCAGAACAAGGATGGGGGGTGGGGGGGAAGTTGCATAAACAGGCTAAGTCACAGTAGTCCAGGCGTGAAACATATTTTTACAGTACTCTTTAAGTCTGGGCACTTCCTAGAATAAATCATCTAAAATGATTGATGGGAATGGACATTTGCTCAACACCTGAATGCTGAAAATGTATAATAAATCAATCCAGAATCTAAACAGACCTCCTTCATCTGCAATCTGCATATATGGCTTTTGTGTTCTACTTTACTGCTCTGGAAATGTAGATTTTTTTGTTGGTGTTTTTAAAAAGGTCCTATTTCTGTATGCTTGCTTGATCTGAAAATTGTCTTTTCCTCACACTGTTATTAGTTTTGCCTAATTTCTTTGGAGTCTTATCTAGGGAGATTTGCATTTTTATAGGGTTGTCCCTATTCCTAATGGATTTTGTGCTCATTAACAGCTGCCAATCCATCCATCCATCCATTCATCCAATTTCTACCCCACCCTTCCCATGAAGGCTCAGTACAGTGTCTTATCACAAGGTGAAGTTGGTGAAAAACACTCCTCGCCCATGCTGCAACCTGGCCATCCAGATGCAGCTGTGGATCCAAGAGCAACCCAAGATTGTGAACCTGAGTGACCAAGGTGGCCAGACACCATCAATAACAGGGGTCCCTATGTCCACCAGGTCACATGGCTGGCCAACCATCATCAACCGGTCTTGTCTGGATTCAGCTTCAATCAGCTCATTCGTATCCAGTCTTCAATGTCAGACAGGCACCAGGTCAGCACCAAGACCTAAGGGCTCAGGTGAGATGAAAAAGAGAGACAGAGTTGGGTGTCGGCATCATACTGCCAATGTGAGAAATGCAACTGGCCCTGTGGCACCTGCAAGTTGCTCTGGGATGTGTGTGGGCATAGAGCTATCAAAATTTGTGGTGGGTCAGTCTTGTGAGTTGGCTAAAGACCTTCACATGGAGCAATAACTTCCTACCCTGAAGTATGCTGTGTATACTGGTGGGACTGGGAAGTACCTGGTGGGACTGGGAAGAATGGGAAAACCCAAACCATGGGAATAAAACCAGATGAATAAAAATAATAAAATATAATAATAATAGAAATGTAAAAAACAGAATACAACATACAAACAAATTTAACAGGCCACCATAAGGTGAAAGAGAAAACTCATCCCAGACCAGCCAGAATGGTTAGAGCTCAAATACAGGACAGCTGGATAGGAACCTTATCCCTATCCCTTTTCTGCTTTACATTATTAACTGAGATCAAATAATGACCCACTTTCCCAGTAATTACAGAGGAACGATCACTCAGCGAATAGCTGACATAAAACCCTGGAGAGCGGCCCAGAAAAGGGGCAATCAGAGGGGCTATATATTTTCCACATAACCCAGAAAACAGAGGGCACCCCAGTAAAATATGTTCCAAAGAGTCAACCTGTTTCAGAGTGCACTGGCACAGCCGATCATCTAACGGGTTTCCTTTATATCTGCCTTCCGTTAAAGCGGAGGGGAATGCATTTAGTCTGGCCAGAAAAAATAACTGTCTTGCCCTTAGTGGAAGGCTACCCCCCAGATAGGACATAGGAGACAGCGAGGTATTTGCAATTGTGGGGTAAAGACCCAGAGCCCTGCGATTTCCAACTTTGGATCTTAGCTCCTGTCACGTAATATCAGACAGTCTTTCGATCAGTAATTTTCTTGCCCCTTTAAACCCCAATGGGGCCAAAGTTGTTGGACTGAAGCCCAAGTGTTTTATTTTGTTAGTCACCATGGCAACCCAGCTGTTCGGGAACCTATTTTCCATGACCAATTGCAACCACGGGGCAGTTATTTTAAAGAAAAGGTGGCGCCAGTATGTTGCCAGATCCTTTCATGGAGAGGTAGAAGGCCACATTCTAGACACAAAGCTAAATTGTTTATCCCAGCGGGGGTGGATAATAGCACCCTAATAAAGCCTGATTGTATTCTTTCCAAAACCAGAAATGGGCTCCATATGTCATTTGGGGGATAGATTTGTGCAAACACATTTTAATTTGGAGCCAGGGATGATCTACGTTGCTAACCCGAGGTCTAGTATTTCAGAAGAAACCAGCAGCAACTGGGTTAAATTCCGAGAACTGGGGGAATGTGAGACAGGGAGCTTTGCTCTACCTTCCAGTTCCTCTGCCCAGGAAGCAAAGTTAACTAGTACGGCTGAGTTATATCCATGCAAGCCTTTACAGATTCTATCTAGTTTGAGGAGGTCTGAGAGTGGACGGGAAATGAGGACCACATTAGTATCCTTTCCAGACTGGGAGTCTAGGGGTCCTTATACAGGTGGGAATACAGATGAGTTTGGGGTTGGGCAAGAAATTCATGGAATAGAGGGAGAATCCCCTCCAACAGATGACACCGGAGAGGTAGTGACAGTACTTAAGTTCAAGGTTGACTGACTCCTAGGGAAGTGGGCTGCTGACCCCTTGAGGGTTTTATCATGGAATGTGGCAGGTTGGAAAGTTAGATCTCAGGACCCTGGCGGCCTGTCTTTCCTTAGCTGTTTCGACTTAATTCTAGCCCAGGAAACTTGGTCCACTGATGAACCATATTTTCCAGGCTATGAGGTGTTTTGGCATAGGGAAACACTCCCCCAGGGGAGGGGTAGACCTAGTGGGGGTACTGCATGCCTCCTAAAGAACACATTAAAGGTGAAAGCAGTCCCTCTGCCTTGGACTTTCCCCTGTTGCTGCGGTTGTGTATTGAAATCCCCCTATTGGTCACTTGTGGCGGTATGTATTTACATTCCTCCTAGTAATTCTATATATTATTATGACAATGTCTGATTTGAATTGACTACCCTTTTGGAGCCACTTCGGAATTTGTTTGCCAGATGCTGGGTTCCTGCTTGCTGGGGATTTCAAAGCCCATATGGGGCGGTCTGACCTGGATTTATGTCAGTTTGGAGGCTTCTGGCCAATTGATTATGGTGCATCTCTGGAAGGAAGAAGGTCAAAGGATGAGGGTATAAATAAGAAGGGTACAGCTTTAGCTAAGTTATTACAGCAGTTGGACCTGTGTGTACTAAATGGTCGATATTGGAGCGACTGCCCGGGGGAGCTCACTTTCTTATCTGCCAGGGGTTGCAGCACAATTGATTATCTATTGATCTCCCTGAGTTTAATTCCTTTCATTAATTTTTTTCAGGTGGGTGCACAGTTAGATAGTGATCATCTGCCTTTACTTCTTAATTTGGGTGTGCCGCAGTCACAGCTAGCTGATTCCACCACAATGCAGCAATTCAATAAGGAACCTTGGTTGGGACAGGTAAGGAAGCATTGGGGAAAGAAGCTTGAACAGGGATTGTTATCTATCCTCCACTCACCTGAGGGTTTTCAGTTTTCAAATGGAATAAGGGAGGCCACCTCCCAAGAGGTATGATTGTCTAGAGACCAGGAATTAGTGGAGTGGCTTATGCCATTCCTCTCAGATAGTAGTACTGGTGCCCGACCATTAAAGCGGGAGGGAAGCCCCCCCAGCTGGTTTGATAAAGAGTGTTTAATGGCAAGGATGGAATTATGCCATATTAATTGGAAATTCAGAGTTTTTCAGAGGAACTGCCATCTGAAAGAGTTACTGTCTAAAAGAAGAGATTATAGGAATCTCTTAATTGTAAAGAGAGGTGCTTCTATTAGGCAGGCCTGGAAGGAGCTCGATATTGCTGCTAAAGATCCTAACCCATTAAGATTTTGGAAGCTGGTTAGGGGAATAGTCCAGGAAAAGGCACTTGCCGATGTTCTCTCTGTCTCTAGGCGGGCATGGGAGGACCATTTCACATCTTTATATGCGGCTCCCGGGATATCTCATATTACTCAGACGTTAGTTCATTGTTCACCAAAGTGGGAACCTGTGTCTCCAGAGCTAATAATTGACTTATTGGACAGTTTAAAGGTAAAGCCCCAGGGAAGGATTTCATCCCCACAGAGCTATTGAAATCTGGCTCCAACTGGTGGGCCCCTACTCTCATGGCTCAATTGTACTGGATGAAAGGTATCAGCAGGAGTTAGCTGAGGGAAGCAAGGTGTTGGGGAGGGCAGATCAGAAGAGGTAGGTCTTGAGGGATTTGAAGGTACGAAGGCAGGAGGCGAGGCGGATGTGGGCAGGGAGGGAGTTCCAGGCATGAGGTGCAGCTAAGGAGAAGGAACAAAGGTGGTTAGGGGAGCAGGGGAGGTGCAGGAGGGCGAGAGAGGGGACAGCGGAGGAGCGGAGTTCACAGACTGGAGTAGGGAGGAAATTAGTGCAGAGAGGTAGTGGGGAGCAAGCTTCTGAAGAGTTTTATAGGTGAAGACTAGGAGTGTGTTCAGGATTCATTCAGGAAGGGGGAGCCAGAGAAGAGAGGAAGGGCTACACGTGTTCAAAGTGTTCCAAGTGATGGGCGAGGTGGTTGATCCTGACAGCAGAGTTTTGGACAGAAATAAGGGGAGAAAGGTGAGAGCGGGGGAGGTCAGTGAGAAGGAGGTTACAGTAATCGAGGCGAGAGATGACCAGGACATGAACAAGGGTTTTGATAGAGGAGACAGAGAGAAAAGGGTGACTATTAGCAACGTTATGGTGGGAGAAGCGAAAGAGATGAAAAGGTGTCCTAGTTCATAAAAACACTAACAAAGCTTCACTAGGATGTGTTTGGAACCGTTCTTCTCTATTTGGTGCCATAAAGTTGCTATATTTCCAAACTATCGAGCATACCGAATGGCCTCATGGTTATTTTAGTACAGTAGTAAGAACTGACTGTCCTTGAGGAAGGAGGTGTTTCAAAGACCATTTGATTTCTAACCAATCGCCTCTGATTGATATAGTGATGGAATGATCAGTATTGGATTAATCCGATAATGCCAATAATTGGTGATATCAGGTTAATCCGATAATACCAATAATATCGGTATCGGTATATCATTTTTTTAACATTGCCGATTTTTCGGATCTTTAACAATGCAGCCATTCTAACAATGGCCGCAATGTTAAAGATCCGAAAAATCGACAATGTTAAAAACCAATATACCGATATGATAAAGCTGATATCCGATTAATCCGATACTGATAAAACCTGTAACTGATAATTCACCGATAGTTCCATCTCTAATATGTATGATTGAAGTACCCCTTGGGCTCTGACAAATCACCTTTGATCTTTCTGGTTGTTTATTCTGAAACTTATTTAAGGGTCAAAGTTCCCTAGTGGCTGGCATGCTGGCTGAGTCTGGTCCAAGCTGCCCTCTTGAACCCTGGTAAGAGCAGAACTTGGGGTTCTTTCAGACATGACGCTAACCACCCTTTAACCACCCTTGGTGGTTATTTATGCATGTTGAAGGGCTGTATTGGTGCCCTACGTAGCCCTGCAACATGCATAAATAACCACCAAGGGTGGTTAAAGGGTGGTTAGCGTCATGTCTGAAAGTACCCTTGCTTTCTTGCCCCTAACGTACTTAGGCATCTAAACCATAGTAACTCATACCTTGGTGTGCACCCTGCCTCTTGAAAGAAAAGACCACTCCACATCTTTCCCAATGACAATTCTTGGGAAAGTCCCTCACCATGGCCCGTTCCCTGCCACCCTGCCACCCCAAATATATCCTCACCCTGTAAATGCTGGAACTAGCACAATTAGTTAGATGGAATTGGCAAATTTTGTGATGTCCATTTTACCCCTGCCACGGGTGCAATACTCCTAGTTTCTGGATCACAGCCTAATACTTTATATATAAGAACGTTTTTAAAATTAAATAGATTTGCAGTTAAATTCATACAATAAAGAAATGATGTAACAAAGGGTGTTTTAACACAAGATGCCTTCACAATGGATATACTCACTGCCCACGCGGGGGAGCACTCTTGTGAATTCAGTGCATGAGGATGTGCACTCCCATAACCAACACACCATCCACCTCATGTCTGCATGGAGCACTCTAGAAAAAAATGGCGTGCCTAGTGTGGGCGGTGTGTGGATGAGACAGCCATGCATGGGGCTCTCATTTGAAGTGCTCCCCCATGTACGACACCCCACACCTGCCCCACACACTGACCATGTACTGCCTCCCTGCCCATCCTGTTTAAAAACAGCCAAATATTGGGTTTTGTATTTGCAGATATTATTTACATTTTTAAATATTGCTAGGAATATCTATAGCGGAAACCGATATCAGGTTGTAGACCAAGCCCAAGCATGTGCACCTGAGACCTCGCATCCGCTTGAATGTTTTTTATCCCTTGTCTCTCCCTATGTCCCCTCTCCTTGTCTCCCCCCCCCCACCCCAATGTCTATTCGATTGTAAGCTGTAGGCAGGGACCGCATCATTCTTATTGTTCTGTAAAGCGCCAGGTACACAGCTGGTGCTACACAAATGCTTATAATAATAATAATTATTAATTATTATTATTATTAAATACAATCTGTTACCTGAGGTCTGTGTACTCATATCCTCACCACCTGACCCAATAAGCCATCATTCTTGATGTAACAAAGCCAAGCACGTGCACCTGGGACGTCGCATCCTCGTGAATGTTCACTCCTTGTCTCTCCCTCTGATCCCCTTCCTTCATGTCTCCCCCCACCCATCCCTGTCTCTCAGATTGTATGCCCTAGGGCAGTGACCGTGTCTATTCAATTAGTTTGTAAAGTGCCAGGTACATTGCTGGCACTATATAAATGCTTGTTAATAATAATAATAATTTTTGTTTGTTTGTGTTTGTTCAGTTATTCATTTTATTTGTAGTTATTTAGCTGTCAGATATATTAAGATATGCAGACTGAATATCCAGATATTTGTCCACTTCATTTTCAGTTATTGCACATGCAGTATGTTTTTTCAGTTTTCCAAGTCTTTGAATAACCAAAAATAACCTAAAGGTGTAAAATGGATATCTTGAAAACATGGATGGAAGTTGCAGCTATTATTTATTTGGGCAGATATAGTTTGAATCAGGTGAAATCAACAGACATGATATTCATGGTGGATATTTGTTTCAGCAAATCAAGTTCATTTTACATTAGAGCTGCAACCTGGTACCTGGCAAGTCAGGCAATCCATTGAATCTGGGGTACCTGACTCGTCCCGGTTGCATTCAGGCAGCAATTAGTACCCAAATGCGACCCGAGGGGATCCCTGGCTCCTCAATGTGACTCACCTCATGACTGGGCTTCTGCTGCTCTGGTCTGGTCACTACTTGCTGCTTTCTGCTTCTCCCCACCCCCTCACTGCTCAGCTGAGCTGGGGACTTCAGTGCTTGGCTTTTTTCTGAGTGAGGTGGGAGTGAGGAGGCCTCTCCCCACCTGTGTCAACCCCCTTAATTGGTCCCCCATTCCCAGGTGGACCCATATCAGACTGTGAATGATCCTGTGTGCACCCACATTTTGAGTCCCTCTGGGAACAGGGGACTCATTAGAGGAGTGCACACAGATGGGAAGAAGGCTACTCACTTCCCCTGTACTCAGAAAAAGCTGGGCAGGGAAGTCCCCAGCTCAGCTGAGCAGAGCACGGGGTGTGGAGGAGCAGGGAGCACTGACCAGGACCAGAGGAGCAGCAGTCCAACAGTGAGGCGAGCCAGCTCAGGGAAACACGGGTGCTGGGATTGGCATCCTCAGAAATTCCGGGATACCCTAGTAATACCCATATTTTGGGTCACTAAACACCTGATGGGGTGATGCGTATCCTGTCATGTGCCCACTAGGGCTGCCCGAAAATGTAGGTAGTACCTGTAGGTAGCAAGTGTGCTCCCTGTTTCAGCTCTCGATTCAATGCATTCCTTACTTATTTTTTTGTTGTTGTTGTTTAAATTAAATTAACTCAAGGTGTCTTAGATTCCAAGGCAAAAGTACTACAGGCCTTTTTAAAGGTTTTTTTTTAAACAGACCTAGAGTTAATCTGTGTTTGTCTTGTCCTCTAACAATGCATTTACATGACTGTTAATTCCTCTATATTTCCCTGGGCCCTCCTCCCTCTGTTTCACTGTGATATTTCCCATAATGCAAAGTTCATGGAGGAATACCCTTTTTATATCCCTGCTTGAGTGCAACAAATAGGCAGGATCACGGAGTGGAGGAGAACGTCCTTGCTCCAGGACTCTCTGGGCATACCTCTGCGGTCACTTGGAGACAGAATGCGACAAACAGCAAATAGTACCATTGTTACTGGTAATCAGATCCTTATGGCAGAAAACAAGAGATCATTGGGGAACCAGGAAATGGCAAAGATTTCTCATGACACTCAGCATGTGGGTTTGTGCTACTTACCACACATTCTAAAAGAACATTTGCAGGTAATTATTTCTGAATTTCTAGAAACCCCACGTCATGCTGATTTTGTATGGCTGCTTTCCTTTGATCTACCAGGCTCCAGCTATAATAGTCACATACCAAGTATTCTGAACATTTTTTTTCCACCTGATTTCATTCCCATTCCAGAAAATCCTGGTTGATTGCACCTGTTCCACAATGTTTGTCTTTATAAGAGACTGATTGATTATGCTTATTTTGCATATACTCTCCTGAATTGCATTGATGAAAGAATTTTCTATGTCAATCAGGGAGAGGCAATACTATTGATTAGAATGTCTGAAATTAAAAAAAAGAGAAAGCAATGTAGAGACTGGTCTGGCGTTCATAGGCACTCTGGTCGGGGTAAACGGACTTTGCAAGTCACAGGAACTGGCTGTGAAGACTTTGTAGCCCAGGTTCCCCAGTGCTCATGCCAGGACATGTCAATTTCAAAGGACAGCCTGGTGCACCTCTCCCTTCTCCGTGGTCTGTGGCAGGGGGAGTGCAAGGCGGCGGCTGCAATAGCCATACGGGGAGCCGCCCGCTAGAATCCCTCCCCATGCACTCCACCCAAATGGCTGCTCTGCAGATTTGCTACTCAGTGGCCATGGACCCCTACCACACCCCACCCAGCCTTGCTCATTTAAATACACCCTTGGTGCTGACTAGGGCTGAAATTTATCACCCTGGTCACGGCAACAACAGAAGGTGCCCCCTGTTTCGCTTCGAGATGAGACAAAATGAGAAACACCACCTTCTCACTGAGAACCGGTGAGACTTTGGGGGACGGGGGGCAGATGGGCCCCAGGAGGTGAGCAGGGGGTGGGGCAAGGAAAGCCCCCTGAGCATCTCAGGACCCGTATGGCCTCCCCACCAGATGGGGGAGGGAGGAGGAAAGCAGGAAAGGATTAAAGATTCACTTATCTCCCTCCGGAGTCCATGGGGGGGGGCGTCCCTTCTGACCCCCTGCCGCTCCACACGGATGCAGGGGTGGGGGGTCAGGTCCCGATGTTCCTTGCTGCACTGCTTGGCTTCCTGGTGCTGCAGTTTAAAAAGAAGGGGGAGGAAGAGTTGGAGCATGGACAGAGCAATTCTCCAGCCCATGGCACCCTTTTCAAAGATAGTGCCAGCAGGGTCAAGCAGTTGTTCTGCAAATGCTCATCCCTGCAGGCACCATCTTTGAAAAGGGTGCCTGCAGGGTTGAGCAGGTGCATAACAACTGCTGGACCCTGCCAGTGCCATCTTTGAAAAGGGCACCAAGGGATGGAGTATTGTTCTGCGCATGCTCCATCTCTCCCCCCCCCCCTTTGCAGTACCGGGAAGCCCAGAAGTGCGGCAAGGAGAATTGGGACCTGATCCCTCCCCCCCCCCGCAGTGGTGCGGAGTGGTGGGAGGTTGGGAGGGGACACACACACCCCCATTGACTCTGGAGGGAGGTAAGTAAATCTTTAATCCTTTCTTGCCTCCCCCCTCCCCCACAGGTGCTCAGGGCACTTGCCTTGCCCCCTGATCACCTCTACCCCCCATTCCCTCTGCGATAATCCACGAGATTCGTGATAGGGGGGCGAGAGCACCCAAGCTCTTGCCCCCTTGTCTCGAATCATGTGAATTATCGTGAGATTTTTAAAGGGGACTCATTTCAGCCCTAGTGCTGACAGAACTCAAGAATTCAATGCGGCCTCTGCTCAAAAAAACATCACTTGACATTGATTCCCTCGCCAGTTATCGGATGGTCTCAAACCTTCACTTTTTAAGAAAGCTTATTGAGTGGATGGTGGATCAGCAGCTGCAGAGGCATCTAGACTGCACTGGCTATATGAATCCCTTTCAGTCCGGTTTTCATCCAGGCTATGGCATGGAGACTGTGGTTGTGGCCTTGGTCGACGACCTTCTCCGTGAATTAGATCAGGGTTGTTCAACCCTGCTAATTCTGTTAGATCTGCTTTTGATACCGTTGACCATGTTGATGTTGATGACTCACTTGTGGGATTGAACTGGAGTGGGTGGGATCATCCTTGACTTTTTCTCCTCCTATCTGGCTGGGAAAACTCAGCGTGTGGTGTTTGGGGTTTGTTCCTCATCTCCACAGGGTGTCGACTGTGTTGTCCCACAAGGCTCTATTCTGTCCTCACTCTTCTTCAATGTGCATATGCAGCCACTTGGCGAGGTCGTGAGATGATATGGGGTGCTGTGTCATCAATATGCTAAGGACACCCAACTCTACCTCTCGTTTTCATCTGACCCAGACCCAGCAGTCTCGGTGCTTATCTGATGTCTGGCAGCTGTTGGGAATTGAATGAGAGTGAACTGTCTGAGGCTGAATTCTGACAAGATGGAGGTGATGGTGCTGGGAAGGACAGTAGATGTGGTGGTTCCCATCATTTATGGGGTCTGCCCTCCACTGGTATCCCAGGTCTGTAGTCTGGGCTCATTGATCCACAGCTCTGCCTGAATTTCCAGGTGGGGGCTGTGGTGAGGAATGCATTTTGCTAATTACATCTGGTGCAACGGCTTCGGCTGTATGTTTCAGATAGTGACCTGGCCACCATCATCCATGCTTTCATTACCTCAAAATTGGACTATTGCAATGCACTCTACTTGGGGCTACCTATAGTGACTGTCCAGAAACTGCAACTAGTGCAGAATGCTGTGGCCCATCTCCTTACGTGGACGGGTCACCGTGAGCACATTACACCAGTGCTCCGGGCTGTGCACTGACTTTCGCTAGTCTTCTGGGCCCAATTCAGGGTATTGGTTTTGACCTACAGTACTATACAGCCTTGGCCCAACTTACCTGTGGGACTGCCTCACTCTCCGTGCTCTGGAGTGGCCTCTGTGGTCTGCTGGGGGCACCCTTCTTGAGGCCCCGCTTGTGGCCCAGGGAGCCACAATGGAGAGGGCATTTTTGGTGTCCGCACCTAGGCTGTGGAACTCCCTCCCTTTGGAGGCCTGGGTGGCCCCGGATCTCCTTCCATCCTATGTGTAACACCTGGCTGTTCCGCCTGGCTTTTGGAGAGGGAGATGGGGGTGTTGGGTGGTATGGGGGAGGAGAGAGGTTTTGTTTGTCTTTCCTTTTATTGTATTTTTGGTTTTATTTTTTTAATGTGTTTTGATATTGTAAGCCACCCCAGGCTGCTTGGAGCAGGAGGGGCGGGATAGTAAATTGATTTTAAATTGATTTTAAATAAATAAATAAATAAATTCAGATTGACATACTAATTTAACAAAGGGACTGATGGCCTGTTAGAACACTAGAGTAGGTGTCTGTTTTTCCTTTGACAAAAGAAATCTGCCATAAGGGTACACTCTGATGTACATGTTTCTTGACTTCCACTTGTTTAACTGACTAGCTGAATGCTCTCTCTAAGGCCACTTTTATGATGGATGCCACCCACCCATGAACACCCAGAATCACCCATAAGATGAGTGGGAGAGCGTCCATGTAAAAGTCCAGGAGTGGGTGCCCCCGCATGCCCGACTCACCTGCCAACACAGACCAACACCCATGGAGCAGCCGCGAGGGAGCCAGCACCCTCTGTGGGTGGAGATGGGTGGAGGTGGGTGGAGATGGGTGTTCAACACCCGAGCATCTGTATAAAAGCCAAAACACCCACGTGAAATGGACCGATGGAGCCCCACTGCACCGGCACCATGGGGCACACATGTGCCACCATGCAGGCACTCCCATAGGGCATGGGGACACTGGACGTCCAGCTGAGAGCCCCTAAAGGAGGGAGGAACCACCGCACATTCATGTGGGCTACCACGATTGTGAACAGGAAGGCCCACAAGAAGGTGACAGAAGACAACACCACCCCAAGTGCGGGAAGGGGCCAGGTGAGCATGGGGACTCTGGTGTGCCCATGGGGGGGGGAGAAGCCCTGGCAAGGCGATGCAGGGGGGGAAGCATCCCAGGCAGAAGGTACAAGGGGGGGTGATGGACTGTCAGTGGGGGGGGCAGCAGGGAGGAATGGGGGAACCGTGCCAGGAGGTAACATGGCACACATGTCCCACTACAAGGCAGAGGGGCCACACCAACGACCCCCATGGAGGACAACCCCCAGCACTGCACCTCCCAATGGCACAGCCCAAGGAGCAGCAGCGAGAGCAAGGTGAGCATGAGGGAACCCACCAACCCTCCGGGAGAGGAGGGCCATGCCCCTGGTGTTAACACTGGGCTTGGTAACACAGGGCAGGGGGCAGCAGCATAACTCGGTCCCCCATCCCTGCAGGAAAGCTTCCAGACAATGGAGCACCGCACCACCAGGACGATGGCCGAGGAGGAACTCCCAGACAGTCAGGTGAGCAAAAGGGAACCCCGGGGGGTAGGCCCCATGGGTGGGTGGAGGGGGCCAGCAGGAGCCGTAGTAATCCCTAATGCACTACCCCCAACAGGACATGACCACCACCATGGCTACCACATCCACAGGGTGGACCCCATGCAGCCAAGCTGGTCGGCCCCCCACATGTGGGTCCCAAAAGGGGGAGGTCCAGGTCCTGGTCCAGGCAGGAGGTCAGGGACTTTATACGCGTATCGGGATACAAAAGCATCCAGCATGACCTGGTGTGAAGCTAAAAGACCACACAGGTCTATGAAGCCATCACCCAGGAGATGCAGTGGCAGGAGTACAATAGGGATGTCACCCAGGACTTGAGGTCGTATATAAGCACATTAAGGAAAATAATCTCAAGTCCAGCCAGGCCATGTGCACAACTGAGTTCCAGGAGGAGCTGGACAGGTTCCTCTGCGTGGACGGCCTCCCGCACACATGGAAGCACCTTTGCCAGGGGCAGGCACAGGGCTACCATGCAGCCCCCCTGACAGACCCAACAGACCAAGTGAGGGGGAGGTGCCCCTGGCAAGGCCAGCCAGGAAGTGGGAGGGGACAGTCCCATCCCACAGGGGGAGGCGGCGCCCCAGGGATCTGAGCACCAGACCACCACACTCCATGCATGCCAACAAGACCCACAGGGCCAGGAGGTGCGTGCAGAGAAAGCGGAGACCCAGGATGGCCAGCAGGATGCAGAGGAACAGGATTCAGGTATGAGCACCCCAGGAGGGCCAGGTGTGTGTGTGTGTAACAGCCTGGACAGAGCCGTAGCGGCCAGCGCCGGGGGCTGGTAAACACTAATGGTACCCCATCCCATTGCAACTCAAGGCAGCCTGGAGGTTCATGAGGTGGAGGTTGTGGAGGAGGAGGAAGGGGGCCCGGTAGCACCCGCAACACCAGGTGGGCCACCATCCATGGCAGGGCACACTGGCCAGGGGGCCGTGGGGGCAGGGGGGCAGAGGGGGGTGAAGGGACAAGGGGGGGCCACCCGGGGGTGAGCAGTATCAAAAGCGGCCGAGAGATCTAGCAGGATCAAAAAGGTCGAACATCTTGCATCCATCTCCTGGCAGAGATCATCCAGCAGGGCCCAACAGCAGGGCCCAACAGGGGCGGGGGGGTGGGTGCAGGCTGGAGGAGTGGATGGGCCCACAGCGGCTCCCACGCATCCCACGCAGTCAAGGGTCCCTCCCACAGCGATCATCTGCCAAGGGTTCATTCCACAACAGGGCAGGACTGGGGGACCCCAAAGGGGAGGGATGAGAGGAGCTGCCACATAATGAGGGCCACCCCAGCAGGCACCCCGGGTCAGGTGGTAGCGGCCAGCGGGGCACACAGGTCAGATGCACTAACAATGTTTTCAAACTCTTGTTCACAGACCAGGTGCCCGCTTGCGTGAGGGGAGCAGCTGCCGGCAGTTTGGAACAGAACCTGGATATGTGGGCCAGGAACCAGCACTGGAGGGAGGACCTCGGAAGGGAGCTGCTGGAGAAATTGCAACGGTTAGCCGAAGTGCACTCCCGGGAGCTTGCACTCACCAGGGAGCTCATCGGAGGGGAGGGGGAAAGGGACCGGGACATCCTGGCTGCCATGATGGCCCGGTCCCGCACCGAGCACCTCTGGGACAGGCACCAGGCTGCTGCCCTCCAGCGCGAGCAGCGGCGTGCCTGTGACGGGCTGGAGGGTCAGGCCGCAAGGCTCAAGGACCTCATGGGCGAGACCATGGAGGCCCTGCGGCATGACCCCGCCATGCCACGGAAGGAGGGTTGGCAGCTGACGAACACCATGGCAGCTTCCCACTGGTGCCGAAGACCCCCCCCCCCCGCACCTCAGCCACCCGTGGTTCCCCCAGCCAGCAGCAACCTTACCCAGGCCTGGTCCAAGGGGTCCCCCTCCCCCACATAGGGCAACTGGAGTCGCTTGTGGGGCTGCCCTTCCAGCCCACACCCCGTGGTCCCGCCCCTGCTGCCAACCCAACCCCTGAACTGGGAGGTGACCCCCCTACCACAGGACCGTGCACCCCAGGATGACCAATCGCCTATGGTGGCTGCTCCACCCCCTCCAGTAAGGCTGCAGCACCCCAGGACCCTAGGGAAAGGGGTGCCACACCGGGGGGACCCACTGGGAATCCGGGCACCTGCACGAGGCAGGACCCCAGTAGGAAACACATCGTAGAACCCACTCTGAGCACATGCACTGCAGGAGCTGGGGAGCAATGGCCATGCCAGAGGCATGAGTAACTGCTCTGTGATGCTGTACTGGATGAGGCATGTGCCATATTAACGAGGGTGGCCCGGCCAGGGGCTCACACCAATGGGGATTGCCCTATGGCATACATGATGCTTGGGTGGGGGGTAGGTGTCTCCCTGGATGACCATGGGGCACCCAGTGGCCTGGACCCTGACATGGGACAGAGATGAGTGCACACAAGGATCCCTTACCCCATTCTTGTTTCTCCACACAGGGACTGTCAGCGGATGCCAGTGTGGAGCGGCCAGTGGATGACAGGGAGGCCGGGCCTTCTGGTCGGCGAGTGCTGCATTCATCAGCAGCCAGGGCACGCTGGCCCGTGAGCCCCGGTGGTGTGGTCAAGAGGGGGAGAGGGCACCCCAGATGTTAACCCCCACCCTTCTTCCATTGTACAGAATGTATTGTACCAGTACCATGAAGTCACTTCATCTTTCCAGGGACATGTGGCTGGGGGGGGTTGTTTGCGGTGTGCAGGGGGGCACCGGCATGTTGGGGGTTCTGTACAGTCTCTGCCCAGCTGATGAGCCAGGGCCCATTCCAGTGAAGCCTCATGCAGTGGAGGAGACTGGCACAGGTGTACACCGAACCTGCACAGACGAACCGGCGAGTGTTGTCTGGTAGGGCATTCCGGGGGCCGCACACCCCGTGGTTGACAGCAGGGGGAGAGTGATTGTACCCAGGCAATCCACGGGACCCATTCCTTGGAACCCCTAGGCCACGCATGGAATAGAGGCATTGTTTCAGGAACAGGGTAGTACATGGCTTTATTGAAGCGGTTCACAGGGCTATGGACACGGTTGTGGGTTGGACGCTCCTGGCGTTCAGCTGCCTGGGCCACGATGCGGTGGCATATTGCGTCCCTGTTCTCTTTTGAGATGCCCCGGAATGCCCCTCCCTGGGCATGTTAGTATAGGCACACGGGGCCGGCTCTGTGCACCGGTGGTGGGTTGTCAAGGGCAGCACCCCCTGTTTTTCAGATGTTGTGCAGGATGCACGCTGCCAGGATGAGGATGGGGGTGTGGTCCATGTCGAATTGGCTCCTGTTCATCAGGAGGTGCCAGTGCATCTTGAGGAGACCGAAGGCCCGCTCCACCATGCTGCGGGCGGATGACCAGCGCTCATTGAACAAGCGGTGGTCAGGGTTGCGCGCCACTGGATAGGCTCATAGGAGCCAGGGGTTGAGCTAGTAGGAGGGGTCCCCTATCACAACAGGGGCCATGGGAATCCCTTATATCACAGGGTACAGGTTGGGGGTGATCTCCCCGTCAAACATGCATGCATAGAACGGGGAGGTACGCAGATTATGAGCATTGTGGCTCCGCCCTGACTGGCCTGTGTAGACATCTAAGAACAGGTCCCTATGATCCACCACGGCCTGCAGATTGATGGAAAAGGCCTGTTTCCTATTCATGTAGTCGGTCTTTGCATGAGGGGGTCATATGATGGGGATGTGGGTGCTGTCAATGGCCCCAATGCAATGAAGGAACTCCATTTCCTCGAACCCATGCATCACCTCCTCAGAGTCACAGAGCTGGATGACCCGCTCCAAGAGGAGCTCCACGAGCAGGTCACACATATCATGGAGGGCCTTGTTCATGGTGCCCATCCTGAACTGCTCCCCCACGCTCCTACAGGAATCGGGGGTGGCCAGATGCCACACCGCCATGGCAGCGCGCATCCCTGGTGTCAGCGGGAATTGCATGTTCGTCTCCCACCTCTTGAGGTGGGGGTTGAGGAGCTCCCCCAAGTGGGTCAGGAGGGAGTGGGGCATCCGGAAGTGGTCCAACCATTCCCCGTCCATCCAGGTGGCCAATATGTTCTCCCACCAGTCATTGGAGCAGGAACGCAGCCAGTGCCATCGCAGGGTCGGTAGGGTCATGTGGTTGGCGTAGACATTGAGTGTCCTTAAGGCCAGGATGAGTTGTCCTTGCTGGAACACCAGGGAGACCAACAGGGCACGGCATCGGACGGCTGTCTGCCTCGCCCATCGCACAATTGCCACCCTATGGAGGTTTTTTGCCCTCCGCCTCCATACCCCCTCAGGACAGAACTTCAACTGTGCAGCCGTAGCAAGGCTATCTGCTGTAGCAGTATGTGCAGCAGCAGGAGGGCCATGCAGGGGAGATGCAGCAGCACATCCCGGGACTGTGGGTCCCCATCCCCCACCAGCATGGTTCTTCAGCTCCCCACACTGAGCCTACCTCTGCTGGGATGTGCCGTGGCCACAGCGCTCTCTGCTCTATGGACTGTGCCCACACCCCGCTCTCCCCTGGTGATGTGGGAGTTCCTCTGTGTCCAACCAGCCCAGCGTCACCGTAGTCTGCGTGATGCTCGCTCCTGTGCTACAGACTCTCTGCCCCACACTCTACCGCCTGCAGCGGGTCCCTTATGTATTGTGTAGGGCGGTGTGGGCAGGGCACCCATAGGTGATGCACCAGGGTGTGCTGGGGCAGGAACTGGGTGCCGGGTCTGGCTGCGCATCTGCACAAGTCGAAGGGCCGCCTGGCCTCCATGGAGGGATGGGACCGTGTGCACCGTGGGGTACCCCTACACCCCCAACTGCGCTACAGTTCCCTCATTCAGGGCCGGCCTTTGCCTGCTGCAGCTGTGCACATTGTGGATACAATGCCTGGCTCAGCTTCTTGGCCTGGCGCAGTGCCCAGCCATGGGCTCATTCATCTCTCTGCACCTGTGCTGCATCCCTTCTGCCCTGTGTGTGGGCTGCGGCATCCAGTCCCAGGAGGGCCGGCCTATCTCCAGCATGCAAAGACGCCTGTGGGTGAGGGAAGTCACAGATTCCATGCTCGGCCCGGTCGCTGCATCCCTCCATCTCCCACTTGCTGCTTTACCAGAGCGGGCCCCACTCCTGCCATGACTGGTCACTCTGCGTGTCCCTCAGCTGGGGGTGTAGGGGAGGGGTGGTCGACCTGTGCAGACATGCTGTTGGGGGCCCTCTGGCTGAGCCCCGATGTTCAGCTGTTGGTGGGTGATCCCCTGTCAGAGGGGGATGGCTTCCAGCTCCTGTCATGGTACATGTGGATGATGGGTCACCAGGTCGGGGCCCCAGCATGCCGGGTCCAATCCACCAAGCTTGACTTCACCCCCTGTGCCTGCCTCCGTGGGGTTGCCCGCCCACTGTTGTCATGCCATGAACTGATGTGGAGGTAATGGCGGCACGTCTGCTGATGGAGCAACCTGGTGTCGGCCTCTCCCTGCTGTCAGGCCCCCCCCCCGTTGCTGCCCTTTACACTGGCAGTCTCCTGCAGGCACGTGGCCTCCCGAACGCGCCCACGGACGTGGGGGCCCTCCTGTGGGACCTGGGCTTGCTGTCCCCTGAAGTGGGAGGACCGGTCCGGACCAGGGACTCCTCTGGTGAGGAGCTCGCCGCCCTTCGATCGGTGCAGGACCTTCCATCTGTGCAGTCTGCAGCCGCCAGAGGGGACCTCTTCCTGCCCCACTTCCTGGTGAATGCTCATATGCGCTCCCGTGGCTTCCGATGGGGCCCGTTCACGTGGGAGGGTCTCATGCCGGGATTGCCTCCCCAGGAGCGCTCACCGGACATTCAATGATAGGACCCCGGTGGCCACTGGATGATGTATTGCCCAACCACCACCACCCCTTGCCTCGCTGCTCCAAGCTGCTGCGGCTGCCCTGGTGCCCTCGCCCACTCTGTGCAGGTGCTCTCGTACCCTCCTGTTGTGCACCTCTTGCCTGACCATCTGTCCACCTGCACCCCCCTGCTCGGGCTCTCAGGGCTTGGGAGCCCCCTTTCCCCCAGCACCAATAAACTGCTGTACTGTGTCCTGCCTTGCTTTTGTTGCTGCTGTGGCAGCTGGTTGCCCCTTCCCCTTGGCAGACCTCCTGCCCCCATCTGTGTGTTTGTGTGCAGGGGGTGTGCTTGTTGTATACTGTAGGGCTCCGGGCCTGTTGGGTGGGCACCGGGTGTGTGGGCTGTGTTCTCCTGGTGGCTTCCCTGCTGGGTTCATGTGCCTGTGCTCGCTCAGGGGATGGTATGGGCGGTGGGTGGTCGGCCGGGCACCCCTTGGCCTTGCCTGTGTGTTGGTGTGTCCCTGCCCCTCCCCTCCACTCCGCTCTGGTGGCTTCCCTGCTGGGTGCAGGTGTCTGTGCTCGCTCCGGGGGAGGTATGGGCGGTGGGCGGTCGGCCGGGCACCCCTTGGCCTTGCCTGTGTGTTGGTGTGTCCCTGCCCCTCCCCTCCACTCCGCTCTGCTGTCGCCCCCTGTTGGTGCAGCCCTTCATTGGTGGTGGTGATGGATGGGCGGTGGGACCATGAGCACTGGGCAGTTGAGCATGAGTAGGGGTTGTGCTGACCCCCGGCTTTGGCCCATCTGATCCCCCTTGGTGCAGGGGTCTGGGTGGTCTTGCGAGTGGTGGTTCTTTGTGTGTGGAGTGTGCCCCTGGTGGTGTCTCTGCCCCTGGCCTTCCAAGGGCCTGTTGGTGCGGGCATTCCCCATTGCCCTGTCCCTACTCTCCTGCAGCTACTGTTGTTGTGCTGCTGGCGATTCTGCACCTGGGGGCTATGGTGCAGCAGCTGGAGTGGGCGGCATGGGACATGCAGGCGGCGGGCTGGCTTTTCGATGGCATCCGTGAGTGTGCTGCCTCTTTGCTGGCCCCAGACTTTGGTCCCTCCAATCCCCCTTGGTGCAGGGGTCTGTATGGTCTTGCGGGTGCTGGCTCTTTGTGTGTAGGGTGTGCCCCTGGTGATGTCTCTGCCCCCAGCCTTCCAAGAGCCCGTTGGTGCGGGCATTCCCCATTGCCCTGTCCCTTCTCTCCTGCAGCTACTGTTGTCATGCTGCTGGCGATCCTGCAACTGGGGGCTATGGTGCAGCAGCTGGAGCGGGCAGCATGGGACATGCAGGCGGCGGGCTGGCTTTTCAATGGCATCCGTGAGTGTGCTGCCTGTTTTCTGGACCCTGTCCCTGTATCGCTCCGGGGTATGTGTGTGTCTGTTCGTTGGTGCCTGCGGCCTGATCTGATGGCTGTCCCCACTCCCTCTGTCCCCTTCAGTGCAAGCCATGATCGCGGAGTGGACATGGGAGCAGGGGGAGTTGGTGGAGCTCCTCCTGCTTGTCCTGGAGTGGCTGCACCATCTGGACTGCACACAGGCCAAGAGCTGGCACCGGGCGCGGGGTCACTGGCCGCATTGACCGGGGTTCTGTCCTGGGCCTGCCTCTGCTGGTGCTGTTACCCACCTTCTGTTGCCCCCTCCCTGCCCTGTTGTTGTTTCCCCCTGTTGCTGGTTCCTCTTCTTTTAATAAAGACTTCTGTGTTCCTTTCCTGGTGTGTCCGTGCTGTGCTTTGCTGTGACCTCTCCCCTTGAGCGGGTGCCACTGGGGTGTGTGTGGGGGTGTTGCCTGTGTTGGGTGGGTGCCTTCCCCTCTTTCTTTGCCATCCGTGGGCCCATCCCTGTGTGTTTCTGCTGCCTGCAGTGTGTGTGCGGCTCTGCTGTGGGTGTGTGTTGGGGGGACCTGGCAAAGGGCGATCTGGGGTCTGTGTTGGGGCTGTGTGGAGCTGGTTCCTTTGTATCAGCTGTCATCCCATCTCCCTCCTGACCCACCCATGTGAGTCCTGGTGGCTTGGGGGCGGGGCCACGTTGCACGGCTTCGATTGCCCTCGGTCGGCCATGTTGTGCCATTGCTGTGCTGGGCAGGGTTTTCCCGCCATTCCCAGTCATCTGTGTACTTTCACGGGTGTTTTTTGGGTGTTTGCCAGGATGGGTGTTTGGCTGCTGGGTGTTTGCGGGCCCCTCCCCTTTCCTTCACACATCCCTCTGGGGCACTGTCCATGTAAATGTCTCCCTGCTCAGTGCCACTGGGTGTTCGCTGGGTGTGCTCACCCACCCATCCACACTCATATCCACCCATTGGCACTGCTGTGGCGTCCATGTAAAAAGGCCTAAGAGACGTGCCCCTTGGAGTTGGGCAGTTCAAGGCTAAGCTATCACAGAGCGATCTTGTCAACCATCTTGGACCCTTCTCTTTCCTCTACATCCGGGGGCCCTGCAGTTGCCCCCATTTCACTAGGGATCTTTGCAAGGCCTTCACTCTATTCTATCAGTCCCGACCCCCAGCGCATCCACTTCTAGGGTCCCACAGAAGGTGCCCCTGGGAGGTGGGACCACAGGAAAGGGGTTGGATCAACAAGGACCCAGCATTTTATCTATGATCTGGGCCACACAAAATTCTAAGGCTGGCCCTGCCTGTAAGAATTTCAGCTTACAAGGTTTAGTCATGACCATATGTGGAGGTGCAGCGAAATCAGAAAAAGTCTCTTCCCATACATCAATAGGAAGCCTTGGAAACAGCTTATGGTTTATCAGTGTAGTGGAATTTCTGGTGATTGATGCTGTTCTAAAAAGTTTATTACACAGAGGTTATTTATTTTTATGTATTTATTTATTTATATTTATATGCTGCCCTCCATGCCTACGGCATCTCGGGGCGGCTTCCAACATAATATAACAAAAAAAATTAAACATAAAAAAAATCTACAATGTAATAATTAAAACAAATTTAAAACAACCCCCTCAAAAATTAACCCCACCACCCCACCTTCCCCTCTGAAGGCCTGGGTGAACAGCCAAGTCTTACAGATGCGTCAAAAGGCCAACAGTTCCAGGGTCAGGTGAGCTTCCGCCGGGAGGGAGTTCCACAACCACGGCCCGGCCACCGATAACGCCTTCTCCATTGTGGTCCCCCATCTTACACGGGGGACCTCCAGAAAAGCACCCCGGATGGACCGAAAGAATCGCTCTGAGGCACGGAGGACGAGGCGGTCCCCGAGATATGAGGGGTCCAGGCCATGCAGGACTTTGTAAATCAATACTAACACCTTGAATCTGGCTCGGTACGCTATAGACAGCCAGTGTAAAGCGCGGAGCACCGGTGTTATGTGCTCACACCACCCCGTCCCCATCAGGAGACCGGCCGCTGCATTCTGCACTAGCTGCAGTCTCCGAACCAGAAACAAGGGAAACCCCACGTAAAGCGCATTGCAGTAGTCTAGCCTCTAAGTGATGAAGGCATGGATGAGAGTGGCCAGATCGGGCCTGGAGAGGTACAGTCGAAGCCCCCGTACCAGATACAGCTGGCGAAAGGTGGCTTTAGCCACCACCTCCACTTGCCAATCCAGACGGAGGCCCAAATCCAAAACCACCCCCAGACTCTGAACCTGAAGAGCAACAGGCGGGCGAACTCCCCCTATCAGGGGGGCCAGCACCTCCCCCACCCTTCCCACCACCATCACCTCCATCTTATCGGGATTGAGCTTCAGTCTGCTCTGCCACATCCAATCCGCCACGGCCTCCAAGCATTGGGAAAGTAACAAGACAGCAGGATCTGTATCAGTTGAAAATGAGAGGTACAGCTGAGTATCATCAGCATATTGATGACATCGCACCCTGAACCCTCTCACGATCTCCCCCAGGGACTGCATATACACATTGAACAACAGTGGGGACAGAATGAAACCCTGTGGAATGCCGCAAGTCAAAGCCCGGGGGCTTGATGTTTCAGTCCCCAGCACCACCCACTGGCTTCTACCCGAGAGGAATGAGCAGAACCATCCAAAGACAGTCCCGTCCAGACCCCCCAAGTTTCGCAGCCATCTCAACAGCAGCCCATGGTCCACAGTATCAAAAGCGGCCGAGAGATCTAGCAGGATCAAAAAGGTCGAACATCTTGCATCCATCTCCCGGCAGAGATCATCCACCCAGGCCACCAACTCCGTCTCAGTACCATAGCTGGGGCAGAACCCGGATTGAAAAGGGTCAAGGAAACCGATGCTCTCCAAATGCGCCTGGAGCTGCAGTGCCACTGCCTGTTCAATAACCTTCCCTAAAAAGGGAAGATTAGAGACAGGTCGGTAGCTGGTGAGTGCATCCACATCCAAAGATGGCTTCTTCAGCAGGAGGCACACCACAGCCTCCTTGAGACTGGGTGACAATCTCCCCTCCCCTCACTACCCTCACCAGCACTGTCCCCAAGGTCTCCCTGGAGGCTTTCACCAACCAGGACGGGCACGGATCTAGTTCACAACTAGTGGCTCTGACAGACCCCAGGACATTCACCGCATCAACTGGCATCACTTCCTGAAACTCATCCCAGAAAGATCAACCAGACGGTGCCTCGATAACCTCATGCCCGTTGCTTACTGCTTCCAATCCGGTGTCAAAGTTACTCTGGATCTGAGCGATCTTGTCTGCAAAGTAGGTGGCAAACTCCTCACAGCGGGCCTGGGCCAGGAGGAGGAAGGCCGGACTGACCAGCCCCCGCACCACCCGGAACAGCTCCGCTGCACGCGACTTTGCAGATGCTATTAGGGCAGCAAAGAACTCCTTCTTTGCTGTCCTCACAGCCTCAACATAGGACTGCAAGTGGATCCTATGGAGAAGTCAGTCAGATTCAGAGCGAGTCCGACACCAGAGTCACTCGAGTCTCTTACCTACCTGTTTCATACACCGCAGACCCTCAGTAAACCAAGGGGCCCTGTGGTGACTAGACGGAGGGAGAAGACATCTTGGAGCCACCCTGTCGATTGCCTCCCCCAGCAAGATGTTCCAATGCTGGACAAGCTCATCTGCAGAGCAGCCGTCTGGGTCTAAGTTTAACTCCCTCAAAGCCTCCTGGAACCGCTGCGGTTCCATCAGCCTCCGAGGTTGGAAGTCAAAGGTTGATTTTATTATTTTATTTTATAAGGCTGAGTGGGTACAGTGTGTGAGCAAATATCTATAACAAGAGTCTCTCCAAAATCAACAAGGCAGAACTGTAGAAAGACTGTGCAACTCAAGGCAGAGTTCCTACTGGACAAACTTGGGATCAGTTGAGAAAGCTAAGTAATGCGTATGGGTTCCAGAAGAAAAGGAAACACCTGGTGCTGCTATTAAGCCCATAAAGAATGCAAATGAGACCAGTTGCAGCATAGCTGGAGGTACCCCTTCAGATGCAGTTGGAGACAACAATGCTATGGCTACACAGGGTTTGATCTCCTTTAAAAAATGCTGGCAGTACTATAACTTTGGGTACTCCTGTCTGCTCTATAAATGCCTAATCCTTCTTTGAATTTTGCTGAAGGCTTTTAGAGGTCCTCTGCATGGGATAAATTGACCAACTCACAAGCACCTGGCAGAGCTACAGGAACTCGGACAAAACATCCTGCAAAGGGAACAGTTAGGATTGTTTTCGGGAAATTCATTATGAATTTGGACAACACATTTGTTAATTGGAGGGGCTGTTCTGAGTTGGGCCCCTCTTGCTCAGTAAAAGATATCCAATCTTATCATTAGGTAGATTTCACAGCAACTAGTTGTCTTATTCACTGAATGGAAAATTCATAATTTGACAAAACAAACAAAACAAAACTGAATTGACATGGTGAGAAGTCTAACACTGATAGGGATCCTTCTGTTGCATGGAGAGGAAAACGTTTGCCTTTATTGTTAAGGGACTTTGAACCTACATATATCTACAATTATCATGAAACCAGCTTCTTTTGAAAGGCAAGTGGGAATGGAATGGAACAGTGACCTTTAAAGATTCATCCACTGCAGGAGGGAGAAACATGAAAGACCGTGTGACCATTTATTTTGCTGTAACATCACTGGGGCAAACAAGCCAAGACAAAAGCAGGAGTGATTAGGCAGTCAGCAACCCCCAGATATTTTTGTAGCCTAGGAAATTTCCAAAGGAGTACAAAAGCAGATATAATGCTTGGATGAGTGTCATGGAGCTTTCCAGCTGTCTTTGCAAGTGGAACCTGAGACTAGGTAGCTAGTAAGGCAAAAAGTACATGGAAAAGGGACACCAATAATGGGGAAAGAGACTTGAACTGGAGAGTTTTGCTGGTCACAGTGCAGATTACAATTTAGGTAGAATTAATGCTTTATTATTTTACCAGTCAATAAAGCTAATTTTGATCTTTCAACAGTCTTTTAGCTAATTATTCTAGTAAATCTATTATTCAGACTTTTCTCGGAAACCACTGGAAAGGCCAGAAAGAGAGAGGCTGCTGAGAAGCAGAGGAAGTTTATCAGGCAAATTTGATTCAATCTAATTTTCTCAGTGTTCATGATTGTATTCTACTGTTTGGAAATTACCTTATAACAAGTTTGTCTGGTTCCCTTCTGCAACTTTGGTTACCAAATGATTACTATTGAAACAATGGAAAAGACAGCCTCCACCAAGCATTGATATTTGGCATACTGATATGGTGGATCTTGCAGCTAATGAATAATTGACCTTTGGTAGGGTGAGGAGACCCAGGGAAATTTGGTGAAATCTGGTCTGATTTGTTGTGTTTTTTACTACATTTTGCTCTTGGAGTGTCACTACTTCTGGCTTCCATCCTAAGAGGGATTTGAAAGGCAGCGTGCGCTTGCTGTCAGCACCACAGGCACACACCACAGGCCGCACACTTAAGGACCATGCTGAAGGGATCTTGGGCAGGGCCCTTGATTGGTGCTTGGAGTGGGGGATCTGTTGGGCTGCTTTTTTAAATGTAGTTTTAATTTAGGGGCCTCACCCATTGCTATTATTACTGGACTGTGATTTGCTGGAGGTAGTTTGTTGGGGAGGGCATATTATATTTTGTTTTTGGGTGGTGGGTTTTAGTAGCAGGAGGTTATTAGTTGTTTCCTGCCCCCAGTGAGAGTGGGGGTGGGAGTGGGACTGTAATAAGGAGGGGGGTCATTTCCCCTGGTGAAAGGGGAGTTATGATTCCCAAGTTTTATTTTTTCAAACACTGACCAGTGAGAGCAAGGGGTATGGGGTGTTTGGGAGGGTGGGGATCTCCCTCACCATCCAGGCAGGGAAGCCGGGGGGGGATGTTCTGGAGGGGGGGCAGCTAGAGGGGAGAATGCAGTTGGTGTTGTGATGCGGCAGAGAAAGTATGGTCCCTTTAGGGGGCATGTTCAGTCTGTGAAATGGAACAGGCACTTAGTGCCTGTTCCTCTCACTGCCCCTCAAGCAGGCAGTGAGGTGCTTCATACCCAGACCTGAATCTGATGCTGTTGAACATGAGGTTAGTTGTTAATAAGGCAAAAACTGTCCAGGAATTGATCCTGGACCATGCAGTGTACCTCGTGTGCATTACTGAGACCTCATGTGCATTATGGAGACCTGGCTGGACACTGAGTTGAGACCTATTCTGATTGACCTTCCTTCAGATGGGTACTCTGTGCAGTATCAGCCACGGTCAGAGGGTTGGGGGAGGAGTGTAGCAATTGTTTTTAGGGACTCGTGGTCTGTTAGGAGGTATCCGGTGCAACTTATGTTGGGTATTGAGGGTCTCCATCTTCTTATTGATTTGGCAGGAGACGGACTAGGAGTGCTGTTAGTATACCATGCACCTACCTGTATGGCAGCATCCATGCACGTTCTAGCAGAGCTGGTGTCTGAGCTGGTATTGCAGTCCCAAAAGTTGTTGTTCTTGGGGCACTTAATATTCACATTGGCTCCAGTCTGGGAGCAGTGGAGCATGAGTTCATGGCCACCATAGCAACCATGGGCCTGTCTCAAGTGGTCATTGGCCCAATGCATGATGGAAGGCATATCCTGGATCTGATTTTTTGTACCGGCCTTGAGGCAGGGGAAGTTTGAGTGGTGCCCTTGTCATGGACAAATAATTACCAACTACAGACCTGTCTCATAGCACATGTCTTCCCTGGAGAGATGTGGAACCAGTTCGATTGGTTCACCCCCAGAGACTAAAGGAACCAGAGAGTTTCCAGAATTCTGTAGGGGAGTTAACATCTGATCTCGATGATCGCTTGATCAATGGCCTCGTTGCTTTTTGGAACACCTTGTTAACTGAGGCCATCTACTGGATGGCTCCTAGGTGTCCACTTCCTAAATTTCAGCACTGCAGGCATCCTTGGTTTACTGAGGAACTGCAGCAGTTGAAGTGGGAAGGGTAGCGGTGGTGCCGCACTCATTATTAAGCCCTAGGGGCAGGGACCGTGTCTATTTTATTACTTTGTAAAGTGCCAGGTACACTGCTCGCGCTATATAAATGTTTGTTAATAATAATTATTAATTATTATTATTATTATTAGAAAGCATTTATATAGCGCAAGTAATATACCTGGCACTTTACAAATTAATTGAATGGATGTCACGTTGTGCCTCAGTTTCCTCAAAGGGAAAATGCGCTTAGTGGTCCAGGCCTGACATAATCTGGTCTGAATAAAGGGAGACTCTATTCCAATATGTGGAAACTCAGTTTACACTGTGCTAAAAGCCAACCAGCTCAACAAAGTATTGCAGAGACAATATTATTTATAAATGAGGCCATGAGACAAAGAATGTTATAAATATAAAGCATAGTTTACTTAAATTCAAATAAAAACATGGTACAAAAGAGAAACAGTGTCAGCTACAAATAGACATTTAAAAAGACATTTCTGTTCAAGGAAAAGTTCTATTATAAGTTCAAAGATCTTAACATCTATAAGAAAATAACATGCTTTAAGTATTGTTGGCTCAATGCATCAAAGAATATACTTTCATATTCACCCAATCCTGTGTCCCATATTGCCATATGAAAGTGAGGAAAACTCCAGGGAATGGAGGAGCTTTCGGAAAAATCCATTTTTCCTCTTCCTTTTTATAGAATTAAAATTCTTAGAAGTCAGTTTAGATGACATCAGGTCAAGACAGCTGACAGTGAGATTTCTCAAAGTAAGTTGTAAACAGAATCTGCTGATACATAGTAAACAGGCAGCTATCATCTGAGATAAGAATTAACAATGACTACATGTCAGGATTCTCCAGACAAACAAGACCTTTTTATGCCCTGCAAAGGAAGTCACATCCCTTCAGATGGGTCAACAGAAAATGTTGAATCCTTAAGAGACAGACTGATCATATCTCTTCTCCCAGTATAAGATCAAGCGTTCAGTAAAAAGGTCATTATAACAAACTGGTCCTAATTGTTGGAACACAGATTGCCAATAAAATATATGCATTTTATACGGGATACATCACATGGACATGGTCCCTGCCCTAGGACTTACAATCTGAGAGACGTGGGTGGTGGAGGAGGATTGAAGCTGATAGATTGTATGTTTATGCATTGTTAGCTGGCCCAAGAAGGGAAGGGCGGGGTTTAAGTTTAAATAAATAAATAAATAAATAAAATTAAATACTTCTGCTATCTAACTACTCGAATGTATTCCCTTTTAATTATAGGTCCCTTTGCCATTCACTGAATGTAAATGTATATGTGTTTGGGTTTCTCTTTTGCATCTGAAGTTTCTTTTATAACAACCCTTTTCCCTCTCTTTTATGTTTTCTTGTATGTTTACTGAGTCATTAACGATAACTGTATGAGGATTACTATTACTGTGATTGTTCCATAACATTAATGATACAGAGACCGGTTGTTGTTCTTGTTGTTGTGTTTAGGTATGTTTTTAATGTCTTTTTTTCTTATGATTTTTTTTTTTTAAAAAAAAATATATATTTTGCAAAGCAACCCACATGATAGAGGTCTTCCCTAGTTTTAGTAAAAAATAGAATTGCAAGGTTATCCAAAGACATAAATTCATTGTGTACGATCCAATATCAAAGAAGATATGACTATCACTCTTGGCCTATTCCCGTGTGAAAGTGAGATTCACCACTTTCAATATTCTTGTCAATTTAGGTCATTGTGAACCTGTTGGTAAAGTGACAGACCCTGATGTTTTAGATGAGATTAGAATGCAGTCTAGAAACAGTGATAAAAATATATCAGTATCACATATGACAGCCAAATAGCTAGTGTAAGAATTCTTGACATCCTTGGGCATTCTAGAAATAACAAAAGAGTTGATAACGGAAGTCGGCTGGCAAACAGAAGACTACTTGGATTATTAGGTAATCACTGCACAAAGTGAAAAGGTCTTGAGGGGCAAGGAAGAAATAATATACAAATATTAATCTAGAAAAATGGTACAAGGGTTTGTAAAAATCATTTTAAAGGTGTTTCCATTGGGGCAAATGTACAGGAAATGCATTATATTTTCTATCTCAAATGAAAATACAATGTAGAGAAGCGGTATAAATCATATCAGGTGTCAGATGCCACAAAATAAAACTTCTAAGATCTTGTTCACATAAGATGTTTACCTCCTGGGTAATTTCTAGTTTCCTCTGGGATTTTCACAACACATAAACCATAGCCAGATTAATCTGAGGTAATTAGCAAGGTAAGAATACCTGCTAAGACTAGAGGCTATTACCTCTAGAGGTAATTTCAGCTTCAGGGCTAACTGCATGTGAATTCTCTAGGTAATCTGTATCTCATAGGCCTTTGTGGTGTCATATAGTTTTGGTCATCATAGATATTATCCACAACACCAAGCTGGACAATGAAGTGTCATGGTTGCAGTTGGGGGAGGAAGATATGAATTTGCAACACCAAGAACTGCAGTATATTGTGCACACGATGCTGGCCAAACTGAAAAGTAAACTCTGTAGGGCAGAGACTGGGCATTTTTAGACACACATTATGGTTCCGGATGTTTCAATCTTCTGGGTTTACAAGTCCACAAGTAAGATCCGGATGCATTTTTCACACACACACAGTCCTGAGGTAGTTCCTGGATTCATTCTTCACACAAACACTGCCCTGAGGCAGCCTAAAGTAGCCATAGCTGTAAACGTGACAGGCTGCCATAGAAACCAAGTGACCACAGCTGCCTGGAGCAAAGCAGTTTACCAGGAGAACCTTTTACATACAAAAGTTCTGGGAGAAGTTTCATGCAGAAGTTCAAAGATCCAGATGTTTAAGATCTGGGTGAGTGATTTAGACACACAGACAGTTCTGAATGTTACAGCAAACATCCAGGAGAAATGTGTGTCTAACAACACCCAATGTGTTATGCTGTGCATGCTTCTTGAGACACAGAGATCTTATATTTAACAATAAAGCTAAGTTTTAGCTATAGGGCTATCACAAATAGTACTTCTGGGTACTCCCCTATGTAAGGTAATCCCCATCCCCACCCCATATTAACAAGAAAGAAAACAGAAAGTATTCTCCCAGTGCCCCGGATGGTCATGCCTTGGCAAATATCTTTAACCCACAGCCAAAGCACTATCCAGAAAAGCAGGCTAGAAAGTGTGGGACAATTGCTCCAGAAGATAACCCCACAAAAGTGTAATGGCAAGAAAGAAAGAAAGAAAGAAAGAAAAACACCCAGTAGTAGTGTACCTACATAATGGCCCACCATGGGCAGTGAGTGCACCCAATTTCATTATTATATCAACCAAGCAGTGCACAAAAATGCAGGCTAGAAAGAATGGGATATTCACTCAAGAAGAATACAACAACCCCACAAAACAGTGTGCAGCTGCATGGAGAAATAAAAATCCCACCAAAAACCAGCCAGTCCACCCAGCAGACAAAATTATAACAAAACCCACAAGAAATAAACCAGACATTTGCCTCATCCCCACCCCCTGAGGCACCCGCTAGTCTTGGCATGGCATTGGTACTGTGGCACTGGTAATTTGAACAGACCAGGCAAGTGGAAGTGGAGCCAGGCAGAGAGATTCCTATGGCCTAATGTTGCCAAATGTCAACCAAGCAGCAGGAAGAACTAGAAGCAATGTGGCACCAATTTTTTTTAAAATTATTATTATTTTTTAAAGCATTGCACAGTAAAGGTAAAGGTAGCTCCCATCTCCCAGAATTGGCCCTATGGACAGACCAGGCCAGGCCAGGCCAGGCCAGGCCAAACCATACCAGGCCAGGCCAGCCCCCCCCCCCAAGTCAATTACTTACAGATCCAGCACTGTAGCACACAACCAAATTCACCAGAGAGAATGGGAAATGACTTCAGCCACTTTTATTTTGCCCTTCCCGCCAATCAAAATCTTGCCATCTGGTCAAACCAATCAAAACTTGCCATCTGGCTTACCATCACTCAAATGTCCCCTCCCATACCCCCTTCCTACAAAATATGGCATTAAGTTTCATTTCCAGAAAAAAACCCTCAACTGTCCACCAGCCCCTGACACTTGCAGCAGTTTCTGAAGTTTTCCAAAGTTTTCCGAAAAACGTTCTTGGCCCTCGGAACTTTGGACTTCAGTCTTTGAGGACTGAATAACTGAATATTTGGTGAATTCCAAAGTTTTCAACGACCAAGTTACAGCTGTAATTTAAAGAAACTTTCCAAAGTAATCTTCATGTCATTGGCATGCATCTCAGAGTACATATGAGCACCAGATGACTGGAAAGAGCAGTCAGAGGGTCCATTTTCAAGAAAAGGAATGAAGAGAATTTGGGGAATTATAGGCCAGTTAGGTTGACTTTTAATATCTGATATGTTGCTAAGTAGTAATGTACTACTAGAATATTCAACCTCCTGGTTTAAGACAGTAGTTACAAATTCAACTATGCACCAACACACATGGAAATTATTAGTTAAGACTCCTGCCTTAACTTGCACTCCCTGTAAGCATTAAAGATGTTGTACAGTGTCACATATTCCACTTGATTCCAACTTAGCCTCAATGTACCCATACTTTCCCTTGGTCTTTCAGCCCCAGTCCTCTTCCTGTGCAGATTGGGGACAACACTGAAGTTGTCAATTGCAGGGGATGTCCCTGAACATCCTGCTTTCTGTCTTTACTTTCATTATTTATTTATTTATTTGTTTATTTAAAATTTGTATCCCATCCCTCTTGCCCACAGGGCAGCCCGGGGCAGTGAACAACAACTATAAAAACAATACAATAATAAAATACTTAAAACAATTAAAAATCCCATATTATGCAGGGAAAAGCAAAACAAAACCTCCATCCCTACCCAGCCACACCTACCCAACCCCTTCCCCTCACCAAAGTCCTGTCGGAACAGCCAGATCTTACATAATCATCGAAATGACAGAAGAATGGGGGCCAACCAAGCCTCCTCTGGGAGTGAATTCCACAGCACAGGTGCAGCCACCGAAAAAGATCTAACTTCGGTGGCCACCCACCTCACCCGTGGAGCCTCCAAAAAGGCTCCCACGGATGATCCCAGGGGTCACACAGGCACATGGGGAGTAGGCGGTCTCACAGATTAGCAGGGCCCAGGTCGTGAAGGGCTTTAAAGGTTAAAACCAGCACCTTGAACTTAGCCTGGTGCTTTAGAGGCAGCCAATGCAGAGCCCGGAGCACAGGTGTCATGTAGGGTGTAGTCAACAGGAAAGGTCATTATTTGTGGGCTCTATATATGGGGGAACAGGTTTTATGGATGCAGGAGGTGTATAGACTAGAGACAGATCAAGTCTCCCCTCCCCAGTTGCCTATAGTCCTCCCGGGAGGGGGGATAAGTGGGGAGGGGTATGTCAGTGGCTAGGGCCCCATTCCTGCTTTTTTATGCCCCTGGTTGCCACCTCTCCAGGTTTTTGAGTCAAAGTCTTTAGGATCCAAGAGAAAGGGGTCCCACAGTCTCCTTAGTCACCCACACTCCTCCCTCCCCATATTCACTCCCAAACACCCTGTTCCTCCATTCACCCTATCTTCTAAAATGGGGGTTGGAAGTCAGTGGGGAAAGAAGGGTGTGTGGATGGCATAGGTCCATTAACAGCTATTACCCAAGTAACTTATGGGATGAACTTCTTACTGTCGGGAGCTGGGAATGAACAATGGGGAATGAATTGTCCATTGTGACTGTTGGTTCTTCTCCCAAGTGATCGAGATTGGCCACTGTTGGAGGACAGAATGCTGGGCTTGATGGACCATTGGTCTGACTCAATATGGCACTACTTATGTTCTTATGTTGGGGGAGGAGTGGGACTCAAAGATCAAAGAAAAGTGTAGGTGTATGGAAACTAAGTTGGAAGCAAGCACAGTATGGGAGACTGTACAATGTATTTACTGCTTACATGGCACATAAGTTAGGGCGGAAGACTTAAATTTCCATTTCCATGTGTTTTGTGCATAGTGAATGTGCAAGAGCCTTAACTATTGTCATAACCTGGGTGATTTTTTGAGCATGGAATTTCCTTGCCTTTTATAGGAAGGAGGGGAGAAAAGAGGTGTGGGGGATGGTGTGAATGGGAAATAGGGCATTTTGGGGTTAAAGAGGGGAAGAAGGGGCTTGGGCAACTGGGGTGAATGGGGGAAATTGGAGGTAGTTGGGTGAATGGGGGAGAGACGGGTATGTGGAGCAGCTTGGGATGAGTGGGGAAGGGTGTTTGAATGAATAGGGAGGGAAAGGGTGTTTGGGTTAATGAGGGAAACATGGGTGTGGTGGGTATGAGGTGAATCAGGAAGGAGTGTTTGAGGGTTAATAGGGAGACTAGTGTGGGGACTCAGGGATCAATGGGGGAGGAAGAGGGTATTGGGGGTTAATGGGAGAGACAGGGATGTGGGTGTGGTGTGGTTGCAGAAGCAGGTATTTTGTGGTTAATGGAGGAGACAAGAATGTGGGGGCTAGCAGTCAATAGGGGAGGGGGTATGTGTGGAGGAGCTAGAGGATCAGTGAGGGCTAATGGGAAAAGGAGGGGATGGAGTGATCTGGTCCCCTGTTGGATATGATTTTGGAGGGACCCTCCCACTCTCTGCTCCAGAAGTCACGCCCCAATCCTGTCCCTTTTCTAATGTTCGGTAGGTGACTGTGATAGTTGAGGGGGTTGTCCCGGATTCCTTCCAGTCAGATCAGAAAAATGTGGCTGCATTCACACCTGACGCAGTGCAGCGGTGGTGAGTCCTGTGAGGGAAGCTGAGGCAGTGGGGAGGAAGGTGTGAATGCGGCCAGTGTCTGGGTTCCGAGGAAGAGAAACAATGTCCTCCCTCCTCATCCCTCATCTTAAGCCTTCTTGTCCCATCTCTTCACTCGCAATCCCACTTCCAGCACAGCATCCACTTTAAGCAGTCTGATGCCCTTACCTTCTGTAGTGTATTCTGAACAGTATGTGCTGCCCCTTAAGACTCTAAAGCATCCATACTGGGCATTTTTACACACACTTTAAAGGGCTGGTCTTTTAATCTTCTGGGTTTAAAAGTCCACAAGTAAGTTCTGGAAGCATTCTTCACACACTCATTGCCCTGAGGCAGTTCCTGGATGCATTCTTCACTCAAACACTACCCTGTGGCAGCCTAAAGTAGCCGCAACTGTAGACATGAGGTGCTGCCATGGAAACCAAGTGACCACAGCTGCCTGGAGTAAAGCACTTTACCAGGAGAACCTTTTACCCACAAATATTCTGGAAGAAGTTCTATGCAGACATTCAAAGAGCCAGATGTTTAAGATCTAGGTGAGTGATTAAGACACACAGAAAGTTCAGGATGTAACAGCAAACATGCAGGAGAAATGTGTGTGTAAAAACACATACTGTTGCCAGTCATCATCTGAGGATTCCCTAGCAGGGGGGCTGACATCACAGCAGGTTGGCGTCATGACATTCTATCCAGACAGTTAAGCAGTAGGAATGTGTGAACGTGGTTTGGATGTTCAGAGTTCGGACTGAACTCGGTCTGTTCGGACATCTGAACCGAACGTCCGAGCCGAACTCAAAAACGGCTGAACGGTTCGGTCATGTTCGGGTGAGTTCGGATGAGTTCGGGAGCGGGGAAAAACATGACTTTGGGCAGGAAAAACGTGACTGGAAGTGGGAGGCAGCTGAGGAGTGGACTTCCTGGCACCAGGGGTGGAGACCAGGGGTTGTTTCAGGGCCAAATGATACCGATACCGACAAAAAATGTTCAAATTCAGTATCGGTATCGATAGCGCTATTTTTGACTGTTCAGCCAAGTTCCGCCGAACCAAACTCCGCCAAACCGAACAACTGAACCAAAACTCGGGTTTTGAACTGAATGACTGAATGTCTGATCATCGAAACACATTCTGTTCGCACATCCCTATTAAACAGGGTGACTGTGGCATTCCAGCCATAGCATAACATGGGGACTTCCACACCTTCCAAATCAAAACCCAAATAACATATTGACAAACCAAACAGAAAAGCAGACACAGGACCCAACAACTCAGCTTTCTAACTCTTTCACATACGCTATGACATAACCACCACAACAAAACCCTTGCTGAATCAAAAGTTGTAAAGTGGAGGGGAAAGCCTCTTTTCTTGTTGTGTTTAAATGGCTACAACTTTCTTGTTTCCCAACCAATTTGCTTAAAACCTAGAAACATTCTCCTCCTTGCCTAAAGAACCCTCCATGCCAAATTACAAACTAACAGGAGTCACCATCTCTGGTTTATAATCAATAGAATTTTCAAGGTTTTAATGCAGCTTGTTCCTCATCTCGACTACAGAAAGAGGCTCTACCACAGCTCTGTAATACTAATATATACTAGTAGAGAATATATATAATACTAGTAAATATTGGTATATACCAGTAGTATGTTACTAGTAAAACACTAGTATAGCATACTATTAGTATTACCAGTATATACTAGTATAAAATAATCAATTTTGAAAACCAATTAAAATGCACTGTGCAACAGGCAAAATGTATTTTGTTGACACATCTGGAATCAGACAAGGACAATATTATATGGGATTTTAATGGCCTCAATCTTTATTCCAATCAATGGGCTATGTGGGATAAACTGCCACAGGCAATTTGGGTCCAGTACAAGCATTAACACAGTTAACCATAACCATCAGTGGAATTGACCTTGATGTACCCTCAATTGCCAGCCCCAATTTCTCAGCCTTCCCTTCTACCCTACTCCGCATGACGTAGAAAAAGGATGTGGCCATTGTCCCTTAAGGACTAGAGTAAGGAGTTGGGTGCCTGAAAGGTACAGAGGCCACCTCTGTCCCCTTTCTGCTCTCGATCTTCACCCTCCCCAGAATGCGATCCCAGCGCTCGCTGTGCCCTACTTCTATACCAGGTATCATTCCCCCATCTCTTAAGGAGATAACTCCCAGTTTGCTAAGTAAATATCCACAACTCCACATATCTCAACATATCTCAACAACTCCAACTCCACAACATCTCCACAACTCCATAACAGTACTAGACCTCTGCCACCAAGGAGCCACTGACATAGCCTGAATAGATCCAACCCCCACATAACTCAATTGCCTAAAAAAAATAATTCCCAAAATTGGGCTTAAATGCCATAATGGGCATTTTTTCCATCATGTAGGCTAGTGCATGCTGCCAGTGGGATGTAATTCAGGTTTCCTGTACAAGAAACTGAAATGTGTAAACACCTATCTCTTTCCATCTCTAATCCATGCATACACTCCAATCGTTTATATTTTAATTACTTCCATTGAATGGAAAGGCATATCATTCTGTCCATTTAAGGTGTAATGCAGCCTTGATGCTACACCCTGGCTCGGCCAGTTCAAATGATAGAAGCGGGAGAAAGTTTCAGTGCTTAAAATCTATCTAACCCTTACAGTCTCCGGGAGTGCAAATCATTCCCTCCTGGGTACATTCCCTAGATCCACTAAGGTGTCCTCCCTTCCCCACCATTGCACCCTGTCGTCCACTGTCAGCTCCAGCGATGAAGCAAGATTAATTCCCCATTGGGTTTATTCCTCTGATTTCTTGTCTAGTGCTTGGGGCTGCAGCCAAATACCCAAACCAGACTTCTATGGTAGCCTCCTGCTCACCTGAAATTGACAATACAGCAACCAAGGTTACCAGGGTCAAATCCATCCTTGTGCACAGAGTCTCCAGGGGCCCAACACCCTCAAGCCTACTAGTCTGCTGCACTAGCAACTTGTAGCAGAGGAAATCTGGCAGCCCTGATTTGGGTGGTGGGAGGGATCATCCCCCAGGAGGCAAGATAGAGGGGGTTAAATGCCTCCCCAAGTCATGCTGTAAATCATACCCTGGAAGAAAAGCACTATAGGCATGCTGAAACAGCTCAAAAATGACCACCTTTTGGGCACCAGGTTGACCGCCAAGTACCAACAGTGGCCTTGATGGGGCATAACTTGGATAACTGGCCCAGGGTTGCATCAGAAGCAGGCCTTCATTCTGACGAGCCGTTAATTGACATAACCACAGGATCAATATATTATATAATACGGGCAAGACTCTGGTCGGATGTTTGTAAACCAGTCCAGTGAATGTAGTACTGTACACTCAAAAATACCACCCTTGACTGGGGTCGGCCCAGGATTTACTGGGCCAGTTTCTGAAGTCTTGTGCGGGGCGAGGGGGGGGCGCTTGTCTGATCTACTATCTACTCCTAAGCTTCCCTATCCCTGCATTTTTCCCCTTCTCTACTGGGCATGACATAACGTAGTTTTTTAAATGTTATGCAATGTCCCGTGCCATACAGAACTAATCAACACAACTTAGACCTTCACTCCTGTGAGGTAGGTTAGGCTGAGAATGTCGTGACTGGCCCAAGGCAACGCAAGGAGCTGCTGACTATGGAGACACTCAAATTGGGGTCTTCACCTACCTATTGAGCCTTCCATTTCTCAGAAGGGGGGGCAGGGGAATAAAATTATTCTTAAGCACTGCTTTAATATGATGGCTGCCTTGCAAGTGCTGGTTTAGTAAGTGAACATTGCCTGGGGCAAGATCACTTGTGTGCCTGAGGATCCTGCCTGAGTCCCAAAGCCTTTCTGCATGAACTCTGATGAAGGAGGCAGATTAGGAGATCCAAAGGAAGTACTTTTATGGTGAGACTGATTTCACGAGCCAGCCAGTCCTACCACAGTGTACAAGTAACTCATGGAGTTAACGTGCTGGCGAGGGAAGTGAACACATTCCTTCAGCAGGGGAGACTGTCACCCAGTCTCAAGGAGGCTGTGATGTGCCCCTTGCTGAAGAAGCCATCTTTGGATGTGGACGCACTCGCCAGGTACCGACCCGTCTCTAATCTTCCCTTTTTAGGGAAGGTTATTGAACGGGCAGTGGCACTGCAGCTCCAGGCGCATTTGGATAGCATTGATTTCCTTGACCCTTTTCAATCTGGGTTCTGCCCCGGCTATGGTGCTGAGATGGCGTTGGTAGCCTTGGTGGATGATCTCCACAGGGAGATGGACGCAGGATGTTCGACCTTTTTGATCCTGCTAGATCTCTTGGCTGCTTTTGATACCATGGACCATGGGCTGCTGTTGAGCCGGCTGCCAGACTTGGGGGAATCTGGACGGGACTGTCCTTGGATGGTTCTGCTCATTCCTCTCGGCTAGAAGCCAGCGGGTGGTGCTGGGGGCTGAAACATCTAGCCCCCAGGCCTTGACCTGCAGCATTTTAGGGGTTCTATTCTGTCTCCACTATTATTTAATGTGTATATGCAGCCCCTCGGGGAGATCGTGAGAAGGTTCAAGGTGTGTTGTCACCAATATGCCAAAGATACTCAACTGTACCTCTCATTTTCAACTGACCCAGGTCTTGCTGTCTCATTAATTTCCCTATGTTTCCTGTCTCATTAATTTCCCTGTTTCCTGTCTCATTAATTTCCCAATCTGTGGTGGATTGGATACGGCAGAGCAGACTGACTCAATCTCCATAAGATGAAGGTGATGGTGGTGGGAAGGGCAGGAAAGGTGCTGATGGGGGGAGGGGGGTTGCCCGCCTGTTGCTCTTCAGGTTCGGAGTCTGGGGGTGGTTTTGGATTCTGGCATCCGTCTGGATTGGCAGGTGGAGGCGGTGACTAAAGCCGCCTTTCGCCAGCTGTATCTGGTACGGAGGCTTTGACCTTACTTCTCTAGGCCTGATCTGGCCACTCTCGTCCATGCCTTCATCACCTCGAGGCTAGACTACTGCAACATGCTCTATGTGGCACTTCCCATGTTTCTGGCTCAGAGACTGCAGCTAGTGCAGAATGCGATGGCCCGTCTCCTGACAGGGCAGTGTGAGTACATAACACCGGTGCTCTGCGCTCTGCACTGGCAGTCTATAGTGTACTGAGCCAGGTTCAAGGTGTTAATATTGATTTATAAAGCCCTCCACGGTCTGGGCCCCTCATATCTCGGGGATCGCCTCATCCTCCGCGCCTCAGAGCGATCCATTTGATCCACCGGGGGTGCATTTCTGGAGGTCCCCCATGTAAGACCGGGGGCCACAATGGAGGAGGCATTCTCGGTGGCTGGGCCGTGGTTATGGAATTCCCTCCCGGAGGAGATTCGCCTGGGCCCAGGCCTGTTGGCCTTTCGACGTATTTGCAAGACTTGGCTGTTCGCCCAGGCCTTCGGACGGGAGGGTGGGAGGGTGGGGTGGGGGGCGGGTTTTTTGGTGGTGTTTTAAATTGTTGGGGTTTGGGTTATTGTTGATTTTATTGTTATTATTGGGTTTTATAATATTGTACACCAGTTGACAGCACAGCTACGAAGATATTAGCTAAGTTCTCAGAGAACAGGCCTACAAATGGCACAAGCCAAGTCACAGAGATAATATTCTAAAAAGAGGGGAGGGAGTTGGAAGAGCCACTCCTCACTACTCATTATACTGGCATAAGGGTGCCTCCATGCTACTCCTTATACTGGTATATCCTTCAAGACCCTCACCCCCCAAAAAAAGTCCAGTGTGTGTGGGGGGGGAGGGGGCATTTAAAAAAAAAAAATTATTAGCTGGGGCAGTTGACTTCAAGGCCATGTAGTCCCCCATGTACAAGTATGCTCAGAGCTTATTGCCAGGGTTGAAAAGACTAGGGTGTTTGTTTGTTTTTAGGCTCCCATAACAGCTGACATTTGGGGGGGGGGGTTAGTCTCCCATAGCAGCTGACAATCAAACCAATCAGGGGATAAACTTTCAATCTATGATGGAGTTAAAAACTCATTCACATTTCACCCCCATCTTATCATACCCTTCGCCTCCCACAGCGTCACCGGGTTGGATGGTTTCTTTGTACCAAAATCAGGGGTTCTGAACCATTTCTCAGTCACTAGCACTGGCGTGATGTAAGTGATTACTTGGGAGCACTGCATAATTTGCATGAATGATTTGCATAAATATGAATAGATTGTCTCCCCTCTGCAATTCAATTTCAAATTCAATCCAAAGGTGGAAAGTTTTAAAGTACTCCGATCACTTCTGACAGTTGGCCCGGGTGGCACTTTCACTCATTACCCAGGCCCACTGGTGTTCCCAAGCACCTGGTTTTGAATCCCTGTATTAAATGCTATCACACACAGGATAGAAGGGATATAAAATAAAGGTCCTACCCCCACCAGGAGCATGAGCTGCCATCATAGAGAAGGAAGAAGTGTTTGTAGCTTGGCTGACCTTGGGGGGAGAGGGATAAACTGCTAGCAGTGTGGCTATCTAATGCCCCATAGCCCCCACCTTGGCTTCTATACATATTTCCTCACTGTCACACACTCCAGGGTGATCTGTTCCTGCTTTGAACACCTGCTTCCTGGCTCCCACGCCAGGCCTGTCTACCACCAATTACCACCTCAGGCTCTGCTGCGGATGCCACTGCAGGCTGTTCATGGTCCCATGACCAGCATAATCCCATTCTTGATTATGCTGGTTGGCTACCAGGGTTGGGGGTCAGCACAGGGTCTGGGAGGGGGATGGAGACCTCCACTCCTTGTAGGAAGTCCTAGTGCCCAAGATTCTGAGCTGCACCTGCCCAGGGTAGGCCCAAGCCCAATGGTGAGGGTGAGGCATCCTTGTGTGTAACCAATTGTGCAGGAGGGCGAGGAGCCAAGCATCCAGCAAGGCACCTGGATCCAGCTGGCTTGTCAGAGCCGCACCAGCCATTCAAGGACCCAGTCCGGAGGCTGGCCAGATAAAGGTGTGAGGGAAACCGAGGTTCCCAGGTCGCAGGGGTTCTCCTGCTGCATCAAGATGGCAGGGGTCCTACTACCTCAAACCACTCCCAAGCACTACCTGCCCTTAAGGATCCAGGCGAAGGTAGTATGGACTGCAATTCTTGTCCTGCAAAGCCTGGACTAGCCGGTCTGTCAGGCTTGTGGCAGCCACGCATTGGGGGGAAGGGGGGAACCCAGAGGCCGGCAAGCAGAAAAGGTGTAAGAACTATGGGGTGGTGGTGCAGGGTTGGGAGACTTCCCCCCCTCCCCCAATAATTTCAAAGAGCAGGGTACTCACCTCATCGGGCCATTCCTTAGCCCCACCAGCCTAATGCCACATGAGTGAGAGCTGGAACGAACCCACCCAGCTGCTCCTTTTGCCAGCACACTACTTTGCTCCGCTCTGCACTGAACAACAAGGCAGCCCACCTTCATCTGAGGGCATCCTCCCATATGCCCATGGGAACTCTTAGCATGAGCGGTGATGAACCGTGATATTCACTCTGCCCCCGACCTGCAATTGGGCAGGAAATTTCTGCCGGCTTTTAAGCTAACTCTGCTAGTCTCACATCACGAGACAACCTTCTCACCTTTTCTGCCTGGTTGCCCTAGCAACCTAGGCAGGCACAGTTACACTCTGCAGGGGTGGCCAGCAACCCACAGTAAAACAGCATGCAGCTGCAGCATGGGAGGAAAAAAAAATTGGACCTTGCTCCTTCCTGTGAGTGGAGTGTGACAAGAGGTCTTTTCACTGTCAGTTGGGCAGGTGATGGGCTATTTTCAAGAATAAATCATGCCAAATGATTATTGGCATCTTAATTCCTTGCTTGACAAGTTGTTTGGTCAAATGGATAGGGTAAAGTAATCAATAACATTTATCTTCACTTTGGTAAAATATTTGACCTACTCATAAGAAGAAAGGAGAATATAAACTAGATAAGTTTATTATTTGATGAGTGCATGGTTTGTTTCTAAGAAGTTGTTATCATTGGGTGTTTTTACACACACATTTCTCCTGCATTTTTGTTGTTACATTCAGAACTTTCTGTGTGTCTAAATCACTCACCCAGATCTTAAACATCCGAATCTTTGAACTTCTGCATGAAACTTCTCCCAGAACTTTTGTGTGTAAAAGGTTTTCCTGGTAAACTGCTTTGCTCCAGGCAGCTGTGGCCACTTGGTTTCCATGGCAGCCTGTCACGTTTACAGCTGCGGCTACTTTAGGCTGCCTCAGGGCAGTGTTTGTGTGAAGAATGCATCCAGGAACTGCGTCAGGACAGTGTGTGTTTGAAAAATGCATCCAGAACTTACTTGTGGGCTTGTAAACCCAGAAGATTGAAACATTCGGAACTTTTAACATGTCTGTAAAAATGCCCAGTGATTTGGTGCTAAACTGGGATGATGTTATAAATGAGGTTCTGCAAAATTCATCCAGATCTTCTGCTGTGAAATACTTTCATCAATGGTTTAGAGAATAAAGAGTGGAGAGTATACCTAACAAATCTGCAGATGACACAAAGTGAAGGCACAAAAAGGTAAAGGGGTATGAATGGAATATGCCCACCCAGCTTTTCCTGACTCCCTACACTCCGGGTGCTCCATTCTAGAAACTCAGGTCCTGATTCCCCACCCATCAATCCAGTCATAGTGGGTCCCGCTGCCCCCCTACCCACCGCAGCCTGCTACTCTCTCTTGCTTATTCCCTGGTGCTTCTTCCCTGGTCCATCCTTGCAACCTGTCCTTCCCACTTGCCTCCTTATGCTCCTCCCCAGCAGCCCACCTCAATTTCACACCTCCTTTACTCTAGTAGCCACACTCTCATTGCCTCTCCCTTCCTGGCCCTCAGGCAACTTGTGGCCCCCTCTCTCCTTCCTCCCCCAATCCCTTCATAACCTGTACCCCACTGCACCCTTCCCACCACCACCACAACCCAGGTTTTACTGCCTTGCTCCTATGCACCCCACCCCTGAAACCCTGGCCTAATGAACTGTGCTCCCCTCCATCCATTCCTGACCCCTCTGCCCTGGCAACCCTCAGCAGCACCAGTTCTCCCCTCTCACTGCAATGACCTCTGCCCTGGAAAACCCTGCTCCCCTTTGCCCTAGTTCTCTCAGCCCCCCTATATTTCCCTGTCCAGAGCTGAGGTGGGGGGATATTTTATCTTCTACACAGGGCCCATTCCACCTTCTAATGAGCCTAGACAGGACAAGACATAACAGGAGAGAGAAGATTTAGTTTAAAAATCAGGAAGACTCTTCTAACTGTAAGAATATTTAGGCTGTGAAGTAGACTATCAAGGGATATTTTGGAGACCCCATCCTTTAATTTTTTTAAAAATTAAGTTAGATAATTTTTAGTGCTGAAGTGATATTTGTATCCATGAAGAAAATGTACATATTTGTTCATTCCCTTGAATGAATATCAAAATTTGTCTTCATCAGTGGGTGTTAGCACGTGACACCAGGTCCCACACTGGCCCCCTTTTTCCCAGATTTATCCACCCGTGCAAAGGGTGGCTGCCAGATATTCATTCGAACTTGGGCCGGGGCAGCTCTGCATGGTGTCATCTCCACAATGGCGGAGCGTGCCATGCGGAGTAACCTGGACTGAACTGAGGCAACTTTCGTCCCCAGGGCTACCTCCCATCTAATAGAGGGACATGGGGTGGGCCGTGTTCTCCACCATAAGAGTCACAGTTGCAGCCTAGAGCAGTCTCACAAAGTGACTGCAATTCTATGATGGATGGGGTAGTGAAGGGTGGACCACAGCTGGGGTAACAGCCGCCCCCTGCTGTGGTCCTCAGGGAGTTAATGTGAGGCAGCTTTGAGGGGCACAGAACAACTCCACTAGGATCCCAGCCCATGTGTTAACACTTACAGTTGCAAAATTCAAAACTTTGGCCATTTTCACATGAGACGGGCCCACACATGACTACGCAGATCTGCTTTGTGGACATGAATGGGCACTGCCCCTGTGACCATGGCAGGTGGGTTGGGGTGCGTGCTTCAGCACTACACCCAAATCCACCCACCTTCACCCATAATCCATGCTTAGAGAAAATGGTGGTTGCTCTGCACGTGGAGGTGGGTAGAGATAGGTGTGCGTCCATGTAATGGCAATGCCTGTACTGGCATGCACACTCATCTCCCCACACGACAGCCCATTTAAAAAGGGCCTTGGTTTGTTTCATTTCTGTATTTCATTATTTGGGGTTCAATATTTCAGTCCTTTGGATATTTTACATGCTCTCTCTCTCTCCCTCCCTCCCTCTCTCTCTCACCCACCCCACCATGTTCATACATCTATCAAATTCTGGACACATGATATAGCTTGACCTGTGGCCCTAGGAAAGTCCTCTGCAGTACCGGATTCCCCCAAAGGCTGAAAGACCAGAAGGTGCTCGATTGTCTGAATCTTGCCACAATCACAAATATTAGGAGTGTGCAAAGCGGTGTTAAAGTAGCGTTAGCATTATGTCTGTTTTCACCCAGAGTTTTTATTAATATGTTCTATCTTAGCTTCTGCAGAATGGTAATCTTGACCTATTTAACAGGCAGGATATCTTCTTCAAAACAGGCAGTCAATTATTTTTCTCTAACATATAAGAAAGGCTCTGTGCTATGTTTAAGAAGCCAAGTTGAATGAAAGAGCCTGCCAATAGGCTGTGAGGATGTACATACCTATCTCTTGCTCCTGTATAACAGGATCTAATTAAACATGGCTTTTACGCTAACATAAATTAACACACTGCAAATGTTGCAAAGGGTAAGATGTCCTTTCTGATGTCAGACACAAAGGTGTGTGTGATCAATGTATGCGCTCCTAGAAGAAACTTAGCTCACTCTTAGTAGGGATGGGTGAACGTGGTTCGGAAGTTCGGAGTTCGGCCCAAACTACGCCTTTTCGGACAACCGAATCCGAACCCGAATCCGAACCCAAACTGGCTGAACTGAACTAGATCCGAACGTCAAAATGACTGAACAGTTCGGTCAGTTCAGATCACATTCGGGTGAGTTCGTGTGGCAAAAAAAGGGTCACTGGAAGGGAGGGTGAGTCAGCTGAGGAGCAGACTTCCCGGCACCAGGGGTGGAGAGGCTTGGAGTAGCAGCCAGCCTGCCCAATCACCATCCCTTTTCTCCACTGGCTTGGCAGTCTGCAATTGGCTATGGACTAGGTGCACGGAGCCAATGGGGCTTGCGGTGAGGCGAGCGCAGCAAGAAACAAAACTGATTGCCTTCCCCCTTCCCAACACCTTCTAGCTAGTCACTATTCCTGAAAAGCGGGCGTTTCAGAAGGCTCCCTCTCTCCCAGTAGTTTTTGTTCCTTCCTCATCCTAATCCATTGCCATCCTCCTCCTATTTCACCCATCCAACCCATCTACCTCCATATTCTCATTTATTTAGCTTAGCTTAGATAGATTTAGTTGTTTTTTGTTTTTATCCCTCCCTGTGTTCAATCTTCCTTCCTCCCTCCCCTCTCCATTGAATCCTTTTCCCTCTCCCCCTTATTCCATCCCTGATTCCCTTCCCCTCTTTTAAGTTTTGGATTTATTTAGAGTAGGAATATTATTAGATTGATTTTCATTTCAGTTTTGTACCCCTTCGTGTGTTCATTGTATTCCTCCCTGTGTAATTTTAGATAGATAGATATAGTTAGCGTAGTTATAGAGAAAAATAGGAATACAGTGTGTTTGTAGGACAAGGCGTTTGTAGTTAATTATTAGAATATTCCATTTAGTTCAATAGGTTTTAGAATAGTTAATAGCAGTTAGATTTAGTGTATATATATATATATATATATATATATATATATATATATAAAAGAAACAGCCACTCCAGCTCCAGGACCCACCATCAAGGTTCTGGGGCCAAGTTACAAGCCCGGGAGGGCTATGGCACCGAGACGGTGTTGGTGGCCTTGGTAGATGACCTCCGCTGGGAGATGGACGCAGGATGTTCAACATTTCTCATCCTGCTAGATCTCTTGGCTGCTTTTGACACCGTGGACCATGGGCTGCTGCTGAGGTGACTGCGTGACCTGGGGGGTCTGGGCGGGACCATTCTTGAATGGTTCCGCTCATTCCTCTCAGGGAGGAGCCAATGGGTAGTGTTGGGGGAGGAAACATCGTGCCCCCGCGCTTTACCATGTGGTGTTCCGCAGGGTTCGATCTTGTCTCCGCTGTTGTTTAACATCTATATGCAGCCCTTGGGGGAGGTCGTGAGAAGGTTCGGGGTGCGATGTCACCAGTATGCTGATGATACTCAGCTGTACCTCTCTTTTTCTACTGACCCAGACCCTGCTATCTCGTTGCTTTCCCAATGTTTGGAGGCCGTGGCGGAGTGGATGCGGCTGAGCAGACTGAAGCTTAACCCCGACAAGACGGAGGTGATGTTGGTGGGGAGAGCGAAGGGGGTGGTGGCCCCCCTGGTTGGGGGGGTTCGCCCTCCTGTAGCTCTGCAGGTTCGGAGTCTGGGGGTGATATTGGACGCGGATCTGCGTCTGGAGCGGCAGGTGGAGGCAGTCGCTAAGGCTGCCTTCCGCCAGCTATATCTAGTACGTAGGCTGCGTCCGTTTGTCTCCGGCCCGGACCTGGCCACCCTCATCCATGCCTTCGTCACCTCGAGGCTCGACTACTGTAACGCGCTCTACGTGGGGCTTCCCTTGTTCTTGGTTCGGAGGCTGCAGCTGGTGCAGAATGCGGCGGCTCGTCTTCTTACGGGGACGGGTCGCCGGGAGCATATTACACCTGTGCTCCGAGCTCTGCACTGGCTGCCGATAGCGTGCCGAGCCAAGTTCAAGGTGTTGGTGATGATCTATAAAGCCCTAAATGGTCTCGGCCCCTCATACCTTAGGGACCGCCTCACCCTTCACGCCCTAGAGCGGCTCCTGCGGTCCGACGGGGGTGCCTTCCTGGAGGTCCCCCGTGTTAAGCGGGGGGCCACGATGGAGAAGGCATTCTCGGTAGTGGGGCCGCAGCTGTGGAACTCCCTTCCGGAGGAAGCTCGCCTGGCCCCATGCCTATTAATATTCCGGTGAAACTGTAAGACCTGACTGTTCGCCCAGGCCTTTGGGAGGGAGGGTGAGTAGGGTGGGTTTTAATTCCCCCACCTACTTTTGGATTTTTAGTGTTTTGTTTTGCCCTGTATATTAATTATGTATAATGTTTATGGTTGTTTTAAATTGTTTTTACATTGTTTTAAAGATTGTTTGAAGCCGCCCCGAGCTGCGTGCAGGAGTGGCAGGGTAGAAGTTTTATAAATAAAAATAAATAAATATCTAGAAGCTGCCACTCTAGCCCCAGGACCCACCGTAATGATGACCCCAGGGTCATCATTCCTTGCACCGAGAGACTTTGTTCAATCACACCAAGAAGCAACCACTCCAGCCCTAGGACCCTCCGTCAGGGTTCTGGGGTCAAGTTACTGGCAGGGAGGGCTGTGGCCAAAATCAAGAAGCTGCCACTCCAGCGCCAGGACCCACTGTCAGGGTTCTGGGGCCTGTCATTTCACTCACAGAGGGTCATCTTTCTACCCACTGTCTATCCATCTTTCTATCCACTGTATCTAGAAGCTGTCACTCTAGCCCCAGGACCCACTGCCAGGGTTCTGGGGCCAAGTTACAGGCAGGGAGGGCTCTGGCCAACAATTAGAAGCTGCTACTCTAGCCCCAGGACCCACCATCAGGGTTCTGGGGACATGATTCCAGTCACTGGGAGCTGCATTCCATTCTGCTGCATCCAGAAGCCCGATGCCCACACGCCAGCCTGCACCCCCCAAAAAAACCTACTCCTATGCACCCACCCGCGGATGCCTGTTGAAACTGCTGTAAATTATTAAAAGCCCCTCTGACCGCCAGCTCCCCCTGCCTGCTGCCCGCTGCTAAGGAGCCTGTCTCTCTTTCTCTCTGTCACATCCACCCACAGAAACACAAACCCTGAACCTCCCGGGGGCCCTGTATGCTAGTTGACACCCTGCTGCTGGCTGGCACAGCACATCTTTGGGTTAATAACTATGCTACATGGGGTGGCAGGTGCTTCTGGTAGGGATCGACAAGCTGTATGAGATTCTGCCACCTGCCAGCCAGAACTTCATCACATAGGGATAAAAGATTGGAGATCAAGCAAAGCTTGTAACAATAAATATAACAAATTTAATTTAAACTATTTATATAACAATAACACAACAACAACAACAACAACAAGAGCAATAACATTTTAAAAAACAAAAGTAAACATGTAAAGGAAACTTATAAAGTAAACTAAGAGTCTCTGGGCCTGTCCTCCAGGAAATGGTGGGAAATAAAATACCCATTGGGGCACATCACAGGGCTGAGGGCCAGCCACCCAGGACTCGTCCAGCTCGAAGCCATGGCCCACGGCAAACTGCATGGCCTCTGCCACATCTGTATGCCACCTGGAGACCGCCTGGTGGTACATTTTCATGTGGTTCAGGGCAGCGGAGACATATTGGCCATATGCCTCCACTTTCTGCCACTCGACCTGGACTGCCTGCTATTGTTCCACCAGGCTGTTCTAAAAGGCGGCAGAGGACTCTTGGATCTCCTTCACACAGTCCCGGGTGGACCGCTGCACTTTGCTCAGAAGGGCCTTGACCTCTGCATCCTCCCTGGGCCCGGGGGTCTCCACGTCAGGGCTGGAGGAGGGGGAAGAGCTTATATGCCGCTGTTTGTGGGTTGCCTTCCCCCCCTTCTTCTGGTGCTGAGGCTCCACGGCTATCACTTGAGACTCCTCATCAGTGTCACCCTGCCACCTCACTCTGATGCCATGGATCTTCTCAATGTGAGTGATGAGCCCCGACGTGGTCCCCTCCCTCTGCTGGTGGGAAACTTTCTTGCAGATCTAAAAAGAACAGAAAAAGATAGAAACATAAGAAGTGCCATACTGTGTCAGACCAATGGTCTGTCAAGCCCGCCGACATTCTTTCTCCACAAGTGGGTGGACTGGGTGGCCAATCTCTCTCTGCAGGGGACTTCTGTTCCTAACAGGTCATAGGGCAATTCATTCCCTATTGTTCCAGTTCCTGTGCCTTACCTTGCATGTGGCAACTCTGTCGCCCTTGTCAAAATACCTCCAGACATTCCGACCTTGATCGCTGGATGTCTGGGGGTGTCACTGGTGACCTTGGCCTAGGGGTCCTCCTTGGCCTGACAGTGGCAGCAGAGCTGGGGCCGGCATCTGATTCCTCTCTGAAATGGGAACACATTAAGAACACCAAAGTAATATCATGCATTTATGATGATGATGCCGCTAGTCCTCCCTCCTTGGGGTGCTAGGGATTGCAAGTAGAAAGCACGTGCAAATCCTGCCCTCCTCCCTGGGGTGCTAGGGGATGCTAGGGATTGCAACTAGAAAGGAGGCCCTGACTGGCACATGCAAATTCCGCCCTATTCCCTGGAGTGCTAGAGGATGCTGGGGATTGCAACTAGAAAGGAGGCCCTGGCTGGCATGTGCAAATCCCGTCCTCCGCCCTGGGGTGCTAGGGGATGCTAAGTAAAAAAAAAGTTTACAAACCTGGTAGTAGTACTTCCTGAGGCTTGCTCCTCATCCAAGGAACCACCAGCACAGGAGGTCACCACCAGAGGAGGTGTACTACGTGGCGGGGCAGCGACCTCCTCCTCCTCCTCCTCCTCCTCCTCCTCCTCCTCGATGACAAAGTTGGCCCCCAGCCAGGGAAACAACATGGCAGCCTTCTTCATTTTTTTTAAAAAAAAATTATTTGAAAATCCCACACACAAAACACACAGTCACCCACAACACACACAACACCCACCAACCAAAAAAACCACAACAGCACACCCAGACACAACCAAAACACACAAACCAAACACCAACACAGTCAAACACACACTTACTCGCCACACAGCTCCGCACGCACACAAATTTCTGGTTTCCGGCTCGTCCTCTCACGATGCTGGTTTCCAAACGGCTGAACCCGAACTGAACAGTCAAACCGAATGGCCGAACTCGAACCCGGTGACTGCACCAAACGGCTGAACCGAACACGGCCGAACCAAATGGCTGAACCAAACGGCCAAACCCGAACCGCGACCTGTTCGCCCATCCCTAACTTTTTGTTTTCTTGACTTCACCAGTTAAGTTTAGACTGGTGAACACAACTTTGTTAGCACCAGAAATCTTTCGCAGATTTCATTATTTCAGTGCATGTTTAAAGGCACCATCTGTACCTGAAAAGACCAAGCTGTTTAAAGCATCAGATTAAGGAGGTTCCTGTCTCTATGTCTGGTGCCAAAAATCCCACTATTGCCAAGATAATATTGCAAAGAGAGGGACACGAAGTTTTTATAGATCTTTTTGATCCCCAAATACTGCCATTCTGTGTAGTATAATTAGGGAGGAGGCAGGAAAAAGGGGATGTGGAAGTTTTCATGTGAAATTCCAAGGGCTTGGAATTGTAGCTGTATATTTCTGGGCATAACAGTCCCTTACCACAGATGCTGCTACTTGTGTAGTGTTACAGCACTTCCCATCTTTCTTAATATAAGTGCCTAGATTTTTTGTTCAACTTATTAAATTGGTAGCTTCTAGCCATGGTCAGTGCCCGATACTGCTAACATTTTTTCATGAGTAGACAATATATCACATTCACTTAGGGCACTTTCACACCTTAGAAGATCGGATGGTCGGGAGAGGGGACGTGCATGAAAATCAGGCACATCTTTGATCAAGTCAGAATGCCAAGACACGGCTTATTACAGTTGTTATGCACGTTTGCAAAGCTGATTGACGGAGCTGTGAAATCCAGCCTTGTTGCTCTTCTCTGAATCCTCCCCAGCTTCCTGATATCCTTCTTAAAGTGAGGTACCCACTTTGGATGCAGCATTCTAGATTATGACTGACTAGGATCAAGTAGAGAGGAATGATCATTTCCCTTATCTTAAAGACAATGTCTGTTGATGCAACCCATGGTGGTGTTTGCCTTTTAAACACCAAACTTTAACTCATATTCATTTTCTTTTAATCTACTACAATACCCAGATTTCAGAAGTACAATTACTCTACCAATCATCACCCATTTTGTATTTGCATTGAACAAAATAGGAAAGGCCTGGTAAGGCATCAGTAAAGATACTCTCCTCCTGGAGTCAGTAATATCAATGATATCCACCTTGAGGTGCCTAAAATTTGCATCCTTGCCTCTGTTTCTGTCAGCAGCACTCCAAAAAAACCCACCCCACACATAAAAAACCAACGTAAAACAAAAACACATTTCATTCAAAATAATATTTGAGAAAAGATGATCCAGATTGATTAAAAATAATTTCTGAGGAAATAAGAGAAGTTCTTTCCTGTGACAAACTTGTCAAAGGTATATAAGTCTATTTTCCTGAGAAAATGGTAGCCCCCAAGTACATTAAAAACAAAAACACATCTTCAGCTAAAGAATGTTACATCCATTTGTAGCAGGGAGCAGTCCTGTGGGGTTTCTGCCCCTTTAAAAGGGGGGCTGAGTGGCCCAGCCAGAGGAATGAACGTGCACATGGCGGAGCCAGCCCCACAGCAAGAGACCAGCCTGAATTGGAAACAGGCTGACTGAACGGGACAGAGTGGGCAGGACACTGGCCCTTTAAGGGCAGACAGCCAGGGGAGCTGGTTATGAGCACTCTGGGAACATAAGAGGCTAGAAGTCAGAGAGGAGAGCAGTCTCTGACTGGGAGCCACGCAGGCAACATCTTCTGAAGACTTTTAGCAGGGGAGCTGACTGGTCCTGAAGCACTGCAGAGACTCCTCCTCTCTGCCTTCCAGCCTCTTATGTTCTCAGAGTGGGTGCGGAAAGCCTACTGTGAGCCAGAGACCTACTGGTGTGGCTTGTATGGACTTTGGGGGAATGGATCTTGAGCCAAAGGGATGTATGACTGGAAGAGACTAACTGCATCTTCAGGGTGTGAGGTGATTGAGACCACTTTTAGATGAGCGGCTCTACTTAATGGCTTGAAGGAAGCGCTTCCTGAAAAACTCTGCAGGATGCCTTTAAATGCACCTGAAGTAGCTGGCCACCATAGGAATCGCAGCTTGCTTAGGCTCCTTGAAGCCGTATTTGGAAAGCCCTGGGATGGGGTGGATTTAGACGCACTGGAAGTAGCCAGCAGTCATAGGAATCGCTTTCCAAATACCACTTCAAAGAGACCGTGGGGCTTTCCAAATATGACTTCAAGAGACTGCGTGAGCCGCGATTCCTATGACAGCCGAATACTTCCAGTACGTCTAATGCACCCTGTGCGACTTTTCAGGAAGTGCTTCCTTCAAGCCAGTAATGAAAGTCACTCATTTAAAAGCAGTCTGAGCTGGCAGCCCAGAGAAGGTGGAATGCTCGATATGAATAAAGACTTGAGCTAATTCCAAACTGAAATTGTATGCTGATTCCCCACTGGGAATCCCAGGGGTCTGATCCTTAAGAGACTTACCCTTGAGAATTACACCCTGCCACACCATTCTTTTATTTCATACAGTCACACAATGACTTCTTCTTCGCACATTCCTGGTCTCCCCTGACAACTTCATACTTTGTTTCTTATTATAGGGCAATACAGGAGACTTGTTTCCAAGGAACCAGAGCTTAGCAAAGTGATATCTTACTAACCTCAAACACAGAACTAAAGTTTACTTTGGGGGGGTGGACCTTTCATCCCAAAATGTGTCATATTCCTTTCTTGCTTGGGTTTCAGCTTATTTTCAGCATACCTCTGGGATTAGAACCAGTGAGAGAAGTTACAGAAAGGCCACAAGAGCACTTGAATCATTATTTGTATGTGCAAGGGTGGTGATACTTATACTTAAAGTGGTTAGCTTATTAGGCAACCAATTACAAGATTATATTTAGGCTGACTGAGGTTTGTGATCAGAAAGTGGTTGCTTGAGCTGCTTATGAAGCTGAAACAGAAGAGTAATGTAAATAAAGCATTTTGCTACTTTCCCAGGGAGAGTGAATTGGTCAATTTAAATACAGTTAATTAGGGCTCAATATTTAATTATGTTCAAGTGGTCATACACAGGATACAATAATCTCTGGGCTGCTGACTATATATAAAGGTTTGCTCAAGGGATAAAAAAAAAATTGCGAAAATGATGGAAGAAAATATTAGCTAATATGCAGGAAACAAAGCAGGAAGAGAAAGTCTGGCCAATAAATCATGTTTGGATTCTGTAAAGTAGAGACTCAACTCAAATTTATGAGAGATTCACACAGGTCTTTGCAGGATGTGATTTTTCTGCATAAACGTATGCAGAACACATCCATTGCAATAACACTAAAACTATTAGAGGTCCTTTCCACAGCTGGCAAGCACCCCATTTCATCTTGATAGTGTGTTGAAATGTTAGCCAGAGAGATTGGGTGGTTGCCATGTTGGTTGCAAGTGACAGAGAGGGAAACAAAGTGCCCCGAAGGCTTGCTTATTTCCACCACTTGATCCAATAAAAGGTATCATTCAAACTATTTTGCTTCCCTCTTTGAAATGTGAGCAAAGACAGAATAATAAAATAGTAATTTAGCCTGTTTGGTAAGAAATTACAATAGCATGCTGAAATGTTCCCTTTTCTTAAACAGTGGTCATTTTGATTGTTGCTTTGCATAGGTGAACAAATGTCCTACTTCTTTCAAGTCTATCTGTGTTAACACAATTATTTTTCTGTTTGGGGGTAATCAAACTGGCTTTGTTTTAACTCTTCCTACCACATCACCTCATGTGACTAGATGGTTTAAAGTGAAGTAGATACTACATGCCTTGGAGTCATTTAACTCCAACAGTATATGTCACTTAAAACAAGGAACAGGGTTAACTATGCACGGTAAGTCACTTTTCTCTTCAGGGGTAATCAAACTGACTTTGTTTTAACTCTTCCTACCACATCATCTCATGTGACTAGATGGTTTAGAGTGAAGTAGATACTACATGCTTTGGAGTCATTTAACCCCAACAGTAAATGTCACTGAAAACAAGGAACAGGGTTAACTATGCATGGTAAGTCACTTAACACCACATTGGTCACATGACCTCCTCATGAGTAATTTTCTGAATTCACATGAACACATAAAAAGTGGACTGTTACCAGTGATTTAATTACCATTGGAGTAACAACTCCCCAGAACTACCTGCTGTGAGAACAGGGCCCTACGTGGCTATGAAATTAGTACATACTCATACTGGACCTGATCCAGTGAGCACTTACATCAGTGGGAATCTTTTCACTGGGCCAGTGAAATGAGAGGGTCAACATGAAATGGGAGGGATGGGGGAGTGACCTACCAAAAGGATTTATTAGCATAGTTTTAGGTTCAATAGCCAACCCCTTAAAAGGGCTACTCTTTGTTGCTTCTTTGAACCATGGTAGACATTAGAGTAAAGAAACGGAGAAAGAACATGATGAATTCTGTGCGCGCAGATGTTGAAGAAGGCACCCTTGGCCCAAAGCTGGAGCCCACCCCACAGGGAGAAAAGAATGGAACGGGAGCCAAGAAGTGTGCCAATATATGAGAAAGGTTTCTTTATCAAAGCAAAGTCACTAGTTTGTGAGCCTAGGATCAAGCTCCAGAGACCCCAAATAGCCAAAGGGAGGAAAGGTGGTCTGCAGAGTGGGGCATTTATAGCTTGGATTTTATACACATTTAGACAAAGTATTTTGTATAAATATCAAGCAAACTAGTTAGATAACATATGAAAAAATACATTTATTTATATTTAAATAAGCTGCAACCTCACCAGTTCTTGGCCCGCAGGTATTTTTCTCCATTATAAAAATACAGGTATTTTCCTCCATTTTTTCTACTGTATTTTCCCCTCCTATCTTACTCACTAACATGTCTGCCCTATTTTCTCGCCTTTTGTTTCCCTCTTCTCCTCTTCCTGTCCATCTTTTTCTCCCTCTACTTTTCTCCTCCCAGCTTCTTCCTCCCCCCAACCGATCACCACTCTCTAACCTCCCCCATACATCCTTTTCTCCCTTGGCTACCTTCTCTCATTGCTCCCCTTCCACTCCTGTCTCTAGCCTTCCTCGATGCTCCCCTTCTCCCAATCTTATCCCTATTCCTCCTGTCTCTAGCCTACCACGACGCTCCCCTTCTCCCAATCTTATCCCTATTCCTTGCCTCCCCCCTCATCAACTACCATTTTTCTGCTCCCTCTGGAACTGTCGCTCATCTATCAGTAAAGCTCCCTATATCCATGATCTTTTCCTCTCTCGCTCCCTCCAGCTCCTTGCCCTTACTGAAACTTGGATCACTCCCTCGGACTCTGTCACGCCTGCTACCCTCTCCTGTGGGGGTCTCTCCTTCTCTCACCAACCCCGCCCTGAAGGACGGGGTGGTGGGGTGGGCCTCCTTCTTGCTAAATCCTGTCAGTTCCAACCAATTTCTCCTCCCCCCTCTCTCTCCTTCCATACCTTTGAGGCTCACTCCGTGCGCCTCTACTCCCCCCTCCATCTACGTGTTGCTGTCATCTACCGTCCCCCTGGTCCTCTCTCTTCCTTTCTTTCTGACTTTGAGTCCTGGCTCACTTTCTTCCTCTCTGTTGATATCCCCACTCTCATCCTTGGTGACTTCAACATTCATGTTGATGACCCATCTCAGCCCTCAGTCTCTCGCTTCCTCTCCCTAGCCTCCTCCTTCAACCTCCACCTTTGGACCAACTCCCCCACCCATACTAATGGCCATTCTCTTGATCTTGTCCTCTCTAGAAACTGCTCTGTCGCTGATCTCTCCTTCGATCCTCATCCTATATCAGACCACTTCCTTGCCTCTTTCAACATTTCCCACTGTCCCCCCTCCTCTTCCCCTTCTCTACGCCCCTTCCGTGACCTTCAAGCTATTGATCCCCTGGACTTTGCCTCCTCTCTCTCTCCCCTTCTTCCTACAGTCTTCTCTTCCTCCTCCCCTGACTCCGCTGTCTCTGCTCTCAACGCCTCTCTCTCCTCCACACTTGACTCCCATGCCCCTCTCTCTTCCCGCCCTGCCTTCTCCCACAACCCCCGTCCTTGGCTCACCCCTAGTATCCGCCACCTCCGTTCTTGCACTCGTGCTGCTGAACGACTCTGGCGCAAATCCCATTCTCACGCTGACTTCCTTCACTTCAAATTCTGTCTCTCCACCCTTACTTCTGCTATCTCCCTTGCTAGACAACACTACTATGCCTCCCGCATTGAGTCCTGTTCTCGGGACCCTCGCCGCCTGTTCTCTACCTTTGACTCCCTCCTCAAGCCTCCCTGTCCTCCCCCTCCTTCTTCCCTTTCTGCTCAGGATCTTGCCTCCTTCTTCACCTCCAAGATAGACAAGATCCGCCTCGACATCGCTTCCCACTCCTCTCTTCCCACTCCCACCCCTCTCCCTCCTCCCCCTCCTTCTCTCATGTCCTCCTTCTCCCCTGCCTCCCTTAAGGAAATCTCCTCTCTGCTCTCCTCCTCCAACCCTTCCACTTGCCCCCTTGATCCCATTCCTTCCCGCCTCCTCACCTCCATTACTCCCACTGTCGCCCCTTCCTTCCTGCACATCATCAACCTCTCCCTCTCTACTGGCTCTTTCCCTTCTGCCTTCAAACATGCCACAGTCTCTCCTATTCTCAAAAAGTCCACTCTTGACCCCTCTGACCCTTCTAGCTATCGTCCTGTCTCACTCCTTCCTTTTGCTTCCAAGCTGCTTGAACGTGTTGTCTACTCCCGCTGCCTTGACTTCCTATCCTCCAACTCCTCCCTTGACCCCCTCCAATCTGGCTTCCGCCCCCTTCATTCTACTGAAACTGCTCTCGCTAAGATCACCAACGATCTTCTGGTGGCTAAATCTAAACGTCTCTATTCCATTCTTGTCCTCCTTGATCTCTCTGCTGCCTTCGATACTGTTGACCACTCACTCTTGCTGGATTCCCTTCACTCCCTTGGCTTTTGTGGCTCTGTCCATAACTGGTTCTCCTCCTACCTCTCTGACCGCTCCTTTAATGTGTCTCTCTCCAACTCCACCTCCTCCTCCTTCCCCCTCTCAGTTGGTGTTCCTCAAGGCTCTGTTCTTGGCCCTCTCCTCTTCTCGATCTATACCTCATCCTTAGGCAAACTCATTGCCTCCCATGGCTTCCAATACCACCTCTATGCTGATGACACTCAACTCTATCTCTCTACTCCCTCTCTCTCTCCCTCTGTTCAAGCTCGTCTCATCAACTGTCTCTCTGACATCTCTACCTGGATGTCTCAACGTCAACTCAAACTCAACATGGCTAAAACTGAACTCCTTATCTTCCCCCCTCATCCTTCCTCTCCTTCCTCACTGTCAATAACTATTGATGGAGTCACCATCCTGCCTGTCCCCCAAGCCCGTAGCCTAGGCTTCATCTTTGACTCACCCCTTTCTTTTAAACCCTACATTGACTCTGTTGCTAAATCCTGTCGCTTCTCCCTCCATAACATTGCTAAGATTCGCCCTTTTCTCTCTGTCTCGTCTGCCAAAACTCTTGTTCATGCTCTGGTCATCTCTCGCCTCGATTACTGTAACCTCCTTCTCACTGGCCTTCCCCGGTCTCACCTTTCTCCCCTCATCTCTGTCCAAAACTCTGCTGCCAGGGTCATCTACCTCGCCAGTCGCTTCGACCATGTGCAGCCCCTCCTCTCTTCGCTTCACTGGCTTCCCCTTCCTGAACGAATCCTGCACAAGCTCCTAGTCTTCACCTATAAAGCTCTTCACAACCTTGCTCCCCCCTACCTCTCTGCACTTATCGCCCTCCATACTCCAGCCCGTGCACTTCGCTCCTCCTCTGTCCCTTCTCTCACCCTTCCACGCCTTCCCTGCTCCCCTAAGCGCCTTCGTCCCTTCTCACTTGCTGCCCCCCATGCCTGGAACTCCCTCCCTGTCCACATCCGCCTTGCCCCCTCCCTTCATACCTTCAAATCTCTCCTTAAAACTCACCTCTTTCGCTCTGCTCTGTCTGACTCTTTATCCTGCTGAGCCACTATTCCTATACCTACGATCGGTTTACCCTTATCCTTGCAACATGGACCTGCCTGCTGTCATTCTCATCGTAACCAAGCCAAGTACGTGCACTTGAGACCTCGCATCTTCATGAATGTTAGACCCCTTGTCTCTCCCTCTGTTCCCCTTCCTAAGTCTCTCCCCCAGCTCCTGTCTCTCAGATTGTAAGCCCTAGGGGCAGGGACCATGTCTATTTTATTACTTTGTAAAGTGCCATGTACACTGCTGGCACTATATAAATGTTTGTTAATAATAATAATAATAATAATAATTTATTAATTAAAATATTTATATTCTGCCTCTTCTGCTCCCAGCAGCTCGAGGCGGCAAACAACCAAAACCACAAATACAAAAATACACCAATAAATAAATTGATTGAAACAATATATCATAAATTAAAATTCTACTAAAACTAGGGAGAGGGGGAGAATAATCAACCCCTACCTCCATAACCCACCCCACCCAACACCCAGCACTCATCTCCCTCACCAAATGCCTGGAAGAACAGCCAGGCTTTGCATCTTCGTTGAAAGGAAGGGAGATCCAGAGCCAACTGGGCCTCTTCCGGAAGGGAGTTCCACAGTCTAGGTGTAGTCACTGAGAACGCCCTCTTCAGAGTCACCCCTTGGGATACCTGGGGGACCTCCAGGAAGGCACCCCCGGCCGACCACAGGGGCTACTCCAGGGCCTGGGGAGTGAGGCGGTCCTGCAGGTAAACCAACACCTTGAATCAGGCCTGGAAAACTATAGGCAGTCAGTGCAGAGAGTGGAGCACCAGTGTAATGTGCTCATGGTGACCCATCCCCATAAGGAGGTGAGTCACCACATTCTGCACCAGCTGCAATTTCCAGACCATCATCATGGGTAGCCCCATGTAGAGCACTTTACAATTGTCCAATCTTGAGGTAACGAAAGCATGTATGGCAAGTTGGAGTCTGAGATATATGGCTAAAGCCACCATACCAGACTTAATTGGTGGAACATGCTCCTCGCCACAACATCCACTTGGACATCCAGGCAGAGTCAGGTATTGAGGAGCACTCCCAGGCTGAAAACCTGGGAACCAATGGTGGGAAAACCCCATCAATAACAGGGGACATCACACCCATTGCCTTACCCATTAGCATCACCTCCGTCTTGTCGGGATTCAGCTTCACTCAGCTTGCCCTCATCCAGTCCCTCATAGCTGCCAAGCATCAGGTAAGCACCGAGACTGCAGGGTCTGGGTCAGATGAAAATGAGAGGTAGAGTTGGGTGTCATCAACATATTGATGACACTACATCAAACCTCCTCAGGACCTCACCCAGTGGCTGAATGTACACGTTGGACAGGACAGGGAACAAGATGGAACCTTGCGGGACTCCATACGAGAGGACCTGGGGGGATGAAGAACAATCCCCAAGCACCACGTGCTGAGTTCTTCCAGTCAGAAATGAGCGTAACCTGTCAAGAACAATTCCATCTACCCTGGCCTGGTCCTGAGGGCAACTTACCAACATTTCCTGGTCAACGGTATCAAAAGCAGCTGACAGATCTAATAGAATCAGCAGGGTCTATTGACCCTAATCTAATTCTCAGTGAAGGTCCTTGTGCCAAGGCACAAGTGCAGTCTCAGTGCCATAGCCCGGATAAAAGCCAGACTGTGGGGGATCGAGGAATCTGATGTCATTCAGATGCTTCTGCAACTGCCAAGCCACAACCAGTTCAAAAATCTTTCCTAAAAACTGAAAAGGGAAGATTATTGACAGGCTTATAACTGGTGAGGTCATCAATGTCAAGCGATGGTTTGAGCAAAGGCCACACCACTGCCTCCTTGAGGCAGCTCAGCACTCTGCCCTCCCGAAGGTAGGGATTTACCATCCATGCCAGCAATGGTCCTAACGTCTCCCAGATGACCTTAACCAGTCAGGACAGGCATTGATCAAGTTTTCAAAAAGTGGCTCCGACAGCCCAGCATCAGCATCAGTGGGCAACACCCACTGAAATTGATCCCATGAAACCAGACAAGGAGGGGCTTCCACAGCCTCTGGTTCTCCCATTGTATGAAGCACAGTGTCAACACTGCAGTGAATCTTGGTGATTTTATCCATAGAATAGTCAACAAACAGGTCACAGTGGGCATCTGATGGTTCAGGTAACAGGTGGAGGGAGGCCAGACTGACCAGTCCCCTCACCACCCAGAAAAGCTCCGCTGGACGAGATTTCACAGATGCTATAAGGGTAGCAAAGAACTCCTTCTTTTCTGCCTGCATAGCCACGGCATAGGCTCGTAAATTAGCATGATGTCGCAATCGGTTGGCTTCCATATGAGATCGGCACCACCATCACTCCAAATGCTACCCCTCCTACTTCAGCCACCACAGGTCCTCGGTAAACCAGGGAAGCGTGCGGTGGTGATACTGGGGAAGCGAGCACCTGGGAGCCGTCAAGTTGATGGCCTCAGTCAACAAGGTGCTCCAAAATGTAATGAGGTCATCAAGTGGATGGTTGTTAAGATCGGAGGGTAATTCCCCAAGAGTAGTCCAGAACCTCTCGGGTTCCATCAGTCTCCAGGACCGAACCAATCAAACTGGTTCCACACCTCTCCAGGGGCTGAGATATGCTGGGAGACAAGTCTGCAGAAGATAATGATCCATCCATGACAAGGGCTCAGCTAACACCTCACCCACCAATGGATTCGCCACCTAAAGGCCAGTGCAAAAAATGCCCCCCCATCATGTGTCGGGCTGGTGGCTACTTGAGACAGACCCATGGTTGCTATGGTGGCCATGAACTCACGTTCCGCCCCACCAAGACTGGCGTTGACGTGAATATTGAAGTCCCAAGACCAATGTCTTCAGGGACTGCAATACCACCTCTGACACCAGCTCCGTCAGAGCATGTAGGGATGCTTCTGTACAGGTTGGTGCACAGTATACCATACCAGCAGCACCCCTAATCTGTGTTCTGACAAATCGATCACAAGATGGAGACCCTCCATACCCATCATAGAGTGCACCAAATACCTCCTGACAGACCATGACTCCCTAAAAACAATCGCTAGATTGCCCCCATCCCCCCCATATCCCTCTAGCCATGGTTGATGCTGCACGGAGCCTGGCGAGAACAAGGTCAGTCAATAAAGGCCCCAAATCAGATCTCTGTGATGCAGGTGAGGTCTATCGCATGGTCCAGAATCAGTTCCTGGACAGTTGTAACTTTGTTGACCACCGACCACACGTTCAACAGCATCAGCTTCAGGCCAGGGCTCCCCACGATCATGAGCCACTAGTACCTGAATTAAATGAAGAAATTGTTACAGGCATATCAAGGGTATTTTTAAATGTGATGCTACCACAGGTGGTCACGCTAACTCCAGCGTGGCCACTCATGGTGGTGTCATGTCTCCTGCCACCTGCCAGATGTTTGCTGCAGGTGGGAGCAGACTGTGGCAGGGTTAACTCCAGGTTGTGCACTGGGCTGCCTGCCGATGCACATCCTGAAGTTAGCCCTACCACGGTGCAGAGAAGCCATTCCCGGACCGTGGTAGAGCGGACCATCATGTCTTATGGCCTGCTCTACCTAACTCCACCCAGTGGCTGGAGCTTTTCCAGGCAGGCACGGTGGCCAGAATGCCTGGGAGACAGAATGCCTCTGAAATTCTGCTCGCTTGAACAGAGTTTCCAGAATACTGCCTTGTCTACCATTGTTTTTCTGATGGAGCAGCAGGGTGAGTTTTTCTGCTGGAAACTGGTACATTTTTTTTTTCCCTGACTAGCCATGCACAGTCTCAGTACGTTCTATCTTCTCATTCTACCCCAAAGGAGGAACTGTCTTTCTGGCATTCCTCCAGTTGGTTTTATTCTTCCACAAACCTTCAGGGCAGGAGAATGGAACCCAGTGTGCCTTCTCAGTCACTTGCTTGAAGCTCTAAGCACTTGCTCAAATAAAACTATTTTAGAAACTCCCTCAGAGCATTTAAAATTCAAGTTAAAATACAACAACCCAACCGCAATTCTCACCAACTCCTACACAGAGAAGCTGGGGCACTGTTTCTTTTGTAGGTTTATGGCAGCTTTACAGTGCCTGTAGGGAAGTGAGCAAATGCAGAAGGAAAAGCAAACAGATGCAATGGTCTGGACTAATCTAACAATGTGATGAAATGAACCAATAATACACAATGGCAAAGACATTTAGTATTATCCAACTTGTTGCCCTAGTGACCAAGGCATAGCAAACTGTATCTTAGTTCTGTGACTGGCAGTTGGGAAAACAAGCTCCTTGGCTACAGATGAAATTGATAAGGAATTTTGCCTCACACTAGCACAATTAGATTTCAGGCCTCTGGAAAGCTTTAAATGGTGTTTCAGACAGACCATCTTCAGCTTGAAGATTCCAAGGTTGTATAAACCCACAATGGTATCAAGGCAATTTAGCACATCTCAAAAACAGAAGGTATTAGGAGGACAGGTCAGTACATCTAACCTGAGGAGAAAATTTTACTTTCACACCTGCAATAGCAGAAATCTTGGATAACTTGATCTCACTGTATGCACAGATCTTTCCTCTATGCAAAGTCTGCATATGTATTGAGAGCAAGTTATCCAAGTCCTGCATAATGAAGATCTGAAAGGAGAATTCTGTCCTAAGTTTTTTGCCATTGCTTTATATTAAAATAAATAAATAAATAAATAAAGTGAAAGGTTTATTTAATGTAGATTTACAAAAAAATAAAATAAAAATAAGGCTGGAGTGAATAATTCAAAACATTTGATTAATTTAGCTTCTTTCTGCTTGTAGAATACCTGGGAGCAAATCAAATTCCTGCATTAGTTTGAATGAATTCACTTTTCACTTTGGGTGATTTCAGACGTTACGCAGTCCTGATTCACCACAGTGGATTCCCAGTGGTGGTAAACCGATCAACCCCCCCCCCCCCATGGTCAAAGAAGGCCCAAAACAGATGTGATGGGAGCAGGACCATGGCAGGGAATTGGGCCTTCAGACCACGGGCCAGGGCAGTGCAACAGATATGACGCCGATTCCCGGTTGTGGTCAAAACACCCAGAAGACACCAGGGAGGGGTGGGAGGCAGACATGACTGACTGAGGGCAGAGGAAGCCAAAAGCACCTACAGGGAACGCCCACACAAGGGAAATGGGAAGGGAGGGGGAAGAGGGGGACGAGGGAGAAGAACCGCCGAGGCAAAACACACAGCAGGCACAGAGACAATGAGGGCACACCCAGGCGTACACAAACCCACATGGGAAAGGAAGGGAAGGGGGACACAGCAGGACAGACAACACACACAGCACAACGGGCACAGGGGGGAGGGGGAGCGGTGACATGGAAGAAGGGAGGGAGGGCCAGCGGTCGCCCAGGACATGGGAAATGGCAACCAGAACCCCCACAACAGCACAGGCTGCATGGGCACCCCCACAGTTACACAGGAAGTCCTGGAATGGGGGGGGGCAAAAGGCCAGGCCACAGGCACAGCGGGAGTCCACACGGAACAGGGAGCAGCCCAGGAATGACTCTGGAGGCAGACAGGCACCCCAAGCGCCAATGAGGGCGTCATGGAAGGGATTCAGGAGAGCTGGAGCAGTGCAGGCGGTCCACAGATGCACACACACCCCCGAGTGGATGCCAGGAGGTGAACACCAGGAGCCCCAGAACCCTGCAGTCACATAGGCACCCAAGGGGGAGGGTCATGGGCACAGGAAGGAGCGATGGTGGACGACGATGGTCAGCAGAAACCCAGGGAGCTGGGTGGAGGCATGGAGAGCAGGACTTGGCCACAGGAGAAGACATCCACCGAGGGGAGCACCGGATGCAGAGGTGAATGAGGGGGGGCCTGGACGGGGCCTGGATCCACAGGCAGGGGCAGTGGAACCCCAGGAAACAGGCAGCACAGTTGCAAGGCTGGGACATCATGGAGGATGCAGGCATCGGCCCGCTGCAGCAGGGAGGAGGCGGAAGCTCTCTGTGGGGCCACCAACTGGGGCACGGTAGGCACAGAGGGCCTCACAGCCAGCTGCAGGGGGCAACGAAGGGTCCCGGGCCTGGGTGGCCCACCAGTTGAACAAAGTGCGGCCACTGAATCATGCTCTGACAGTAGCCCAGCACAGACATGTAGTTGGTGACCAGGTAGTACTCCTCAAAGGGATCCTGTGTGGCGAGCCCCAACTGCACATTGGAACGGGACCACACACCGGACAGCACTGCCAGCTTTGCCTCGGTGGGCTCAGACAAGCCATAGTCAGAAGCTGGGGGCCATGGAAGGTGACCGAGCTCCAACAACAGGTGATACCCCGCTCCATGCAATCGCTTGTAGCCACGGGCCCCGTGAACACAGCCAAAGTAGGACACGGCCAGGTCAGGACCCCCCTTATTCAGACAGGCCATGTAGGTGACCAGGCTGCACACAGACATGGTCTCTGCCGCCGACCACCCCAAATGCAAGCACCTCATCTCTGGGATGCGCCCATCGGGAAAGGGAATCGGGCCCAGGGTCTGCACAAGCAGCCGGCAATCACGGGTTCTCGCCTCATAGCCTAAGTAGCGCAGCCCCGAGCTCAGACTCGCATAGGCACCAGGCAGGCTGTCCGGGCAGCTCAGGAGCAATTGGACAGCTGGGGAATGCCACAGGTCACACAGGACCATGGTCTCATGGAAGCTCCAATGATGGGGGGCCCCATGGGTGCTGGGAACCAGGAGCACGGTGAAAGTGCATCCAGCCATGGACCAGGAAGCAAAGGAGACTAATTGTGAAGACAGAGGGGCCCCACAATCCCTGGAGGGACAGGAAGGGATGCAGGGGGGCCTCAAGGCCAGCCGATAAGGTCACCGGTCGCAACATGGCATGGCAAACGAGCAAGGCGTGGGGTGCAGACCCAGCATAGCTGCTGGAACAGAGCTCACAGACAGGACAGCCTACACACTAATCGGGGCAGCGAGGACAACAGACTGGCTACACTGAGAGGTGGGAGGTTGATGACAGCAGGAATGCATCTGCAACCTGCACACGCCTGGGCGCAGGCTGGACCGTGTGCCAGGCCCCTTGCAGGGACAGCAGGTGTGCTCAATGAAGCTCCCCCAGCTCCCCGGCATGGCCGCCCTGCAGGAGCGTGCCCGGGATGTCAGGAGGACTGCTATCACCCACCTGGGGGCCCCCGGCAGGCCCCTGGGTCATGACCTGGGGGCAGGGCTACACATACCCCAGTCTATAACAGGGCCAGCTGCCCCCCACCTGGGGTAACATGCACCATGGAGCTAGGCTGGTTGGGCGCCTGCGGGATGCACCTAGCCCTCTGCGCAGAGTGGTACCGCTCACACACGGATCTCTTGCACATCCAGTCCACTGAGGTGCACCTGGGTGCCCGCCTGCGGGATACCATTGCCCGGAGTGCCGCTAGGACCCAGAGAGCCCATCACATATGTAGGTGCTCCCTGGCCCNAGGGAGCTGGGTGGAGGCATGGAGAGCAGGACTTGGCCACAGGAGAAGACATCCACCGAGGGGAGCACCGGATGCAGAGGTGAATGAGGGGGGGCCTGGACGGGGCCTGGATCCACAGGCAGGGGCAGTGGAACCCCAGGAAACAGGCAGCACAGTTGCAAGGCTGGGACATCATGGAGGATGCAGGCATCGGCCCGCTGCAGCAGGGAGGAGGCGGAAGCTCTCTGTGGGGCCACCAACTGGGGCACGGTAGGCACAGAGGGCCTCACAGCCAGCTGCAGGGGGCAACGAAGGGTCCCGGGCCTGGGTGGCCCACCAGTTGAACAAAGTGCGGCCACTGAATCATGCTCTGACAGTAGCCCAGCACAGACATGTAGTTGGTGACCAGGTAGTACTCCTCAAAGGGATCCTGTGTGGCGAGCCCCAACTGCACATTGGAACGGGACCACACACCGGACAGCACTGCCAGCTTTGCCTCGGTGGGCTCAGACAAGCCATAGTCAGAAGCTGGGGGCCATGGAAGGTGACCGAGCTCCAACAACAGGTGATACCCCGCTCCATGCAATCGCTTGTAGCCACGGGCCCCGTGAACACAGCCAAAGTAGGACACGGCCAGGTCAGGACCCCCCTTATTCAGACAGGCCATGTAGGTGACCAGGCTGCACACAGACATGGTCTCTGCCGCCGACCACCCCAAATGCAAGCACCTCATCTCTGGGATGCGCCCATCGGGAAAGGGAATCGGGCCCAGGGTCTGCACAAGCAGCCGGCAATCACGGGTTCTCGCCTCATAGCCTAAGTAGCGCAGCCCCGAGCTCAGACTCGCATAGGCACCAGGCAGGCTGTCCGGGCAGCTCAGGAGCAATTGGACAGCTGGGGAATGCCACAGGTCACACAGGACCATGGTCTCATGGAAGCTCCAATGATGGGGGGCCCCATGGGTGCTGGGAACCAGGAGCACGGTGAAAGTGCATCCAGCCATGGACCAGGAAGCAAAGGAGACTAATTGTGAAGACAGAGGGGCCCCACAATCCCTGGAGGGACAGGAAGGGATGCAGGGGGGCCTCAAGGCCAGCCGATAAGGTCACCGGTCGCAACATGGCATGGCAAACGAGCAAGGCGTGGGGTGCAGACCCAGCATAGCTGCTGGAACAGAGCTCACAGACAGGACAGCCTACACACTAATCGGGGCAGCGAGGACAACAGACTGGCTACACTGAGAGGTGGGAGGTTGATGACAGCAGGAATGCATCTGCAACCTGCACACGCCTGGGCGCAGGCTGGACCGTGTGCCAGGCCCCTTGCAGGGACAGCAGGTGTGCTCAATGAAGCTCCCCCAGCTCCCCGGCATGGCCGCCCTGCAGGAGCGTGCCCGGGATGTCAGGAGGACTGCTATCACCCACCTGGGGGCCCCCGGCAGGCCCCTGGGTCATGACCTGGGGGCAGGGCTACACATACCCTGCAGGTGTCCGGAGCGGCCCAGCAAGCTCTCCTCTGTGGCCAGGAGAGGGGCGCATTGCTCTGCAAGGCAGCCGGGCATCTCCAATGGCGGAGGGAGACCATGGGGTGCACATCCCTGCTCACTATGCCCGTTGACAGGCGAGTATGGATCACAGAGTGGGCACAGGGGTGGTGGTCCTGGGCGCTGGCTCAATGGGATGAGGCAGCCTGGAGGGCGCGCTTTCGGATGAACAGGCACACCCTACTGTGACTCGTGGAGCAGTTAACGCCCTAGCTGCACCCCCATGCGTACCCCTATCCCCATTGTCCAGTGGGTGGCCATCAGGGTCTGGGCACTAGCAACTCCCAACTCCTGCCATTCCGTCTCACAGCACTTCGGCATCAGGGTGAGCACTGTCGCTGGGATCCTGCGGTACATCTCCGAGGCTGTGGAGGGAGTGCTCCTGGACTGAGCAATCCAGCAGGTGGACCAGGTGGCTGTGATGGGTGGCTTCGCGGCTGGAGGGTTCCCCAACTGCATGGGCGCCATGGACGGCACCCACATAGAGATCATCTGCCCCTCTGCTGGGGAGGCCGTGGAATATGTCAACAGACATGGATACCACTCCCTGCAGCTGCAGGCTGTGGTGGACCACCGGGGGCGGTTTATAGACATCTTCACAAGCAACACCAGACGCAGCCACAATGCCCGGATCATGACCTTCTCCCCCTTCTATGCCCGGATGTACCGCAGGGACTTCGCAGACATGGGGATAACCCAGATCGAGGGGGTGTTGATGCCCCCTGCATCCTGGGGGACCCGGCCTGTCCCTTCACTCAGTGGCTGATGAAGGCATACCCGGTCGCCCAGAACCCTGGAGGCTCTCTACAATACCCGCCTGTGTACTAGTAGGGCCATGGTCGAGAGGGTCTTTGGGGCCCTCAAGCAGTGCTGGAGGAGGCTCGCAGGCCACCTGGACTACACAGTGGAGACCTCAGCCCTGGTGAGCAGGGCCTGCTGTGTGCTGCAGAACATGTGTGAGACTGATGGGGCTGCCCCCGCCTACCCTGTGCCCCGGAGCCTTCCTTGCCCTGTGCCCCTGTATGTGAAAGCAGAGAACCCGCGGGAGTACTGATATGGCAAATGCATCTGTGCTGCCCTGGTCAGGCGGATCATCCAGGAGGCCAAGGCATGAGGCACCCCCCCCATCTCCACCACCCAGGGGCTCCCATTGGGGCCTGGGGTGCACTCCTGTACGACCACCCGCCTACCCACAGCCCCGGGCCCATGAAGTGACCCAAGGAAGCAATAGTGGTGCCCAAACCTTTATTTCCACACACAGTTACATGTGTCCCCACCACCACCACCACCACCCACTTCCCTGTGCCATGCTCCCCCCACAGACTGCTCTCCCCCTTCCCCCCATCCCCCATGTCTCTGGGGCTTCCCCCTCAGCCATCTTGTGGGCGCTGTGGAGCTCTGGGATCTCCCTTCTCTCCGCTGTCCATGTCCCCAAATGTGTCCTGGGAGGCCTTGGTGTCCTGAGGGGCAAGCAATGGTGTGAGGGTG